>BRZM01000021.1:7704233-8219825 GCA_033238685.1 Lates japonicus | reverse complement strand
CTATCAAGTAGCTACAGTTGCGGTTACTCTGTGCTGGCGACACGCACATGCACACACAAACATCGCTTTGTACACACACACTGCAGGAGGAGCAGACAGAGCTGTCCACAAGGCAAGCCTCCTTCCTGCATTATCACCATCAGCAGGTTAATCCTCATTCACTGACCACTCATGCACTCCACACACACGGACTTTTTTCAAATGTTGGCTTCACTAAAGCCAATCAAATGAACACAACACAGTGGTAGTAACATGGTGTTGGTGAATGGGAGGTTAGACTCCTTATACATTTTGTTCCAGAATAAATTTCCATATTTTAGCCAGGACATAAAAATGAAGGTGGACAAAATTGGCCTCAAACGTAAAGAATAATTAGATTTATCTTTAACAAACATCACCGTAGACATTGAAATTATCTTCACACACAGCAGTTCACACAACTCATCACAGCCACCTGTGAAACACTGTAACTCTGTCTCTCCCAGCACTCGTCTCTGTCTCTCCCAGTATGCAGCTTGTGTACTTTACCTCCCTTCTGGCAAAGCTTCCAATACCGATTAGGATGTTTGAAAGGCAGACAAAACAGGAGAAAGTTGAAGCACAAACAGACAGGTCAGCAGTAAGTAAACGCCCTCACCTCACTCACCCGAATGGCATGCTCCAAGGTGAGTTCTAATGACCTCAGTGCAATGACAGATGGGTGTGTGTGCGCCTCTGCGAGCATTTGGTCGCGATCGAGCGAGGTGGCGTGTACAGTAGGTTTGCGCACACGCCTGCCTCGGTTTGTGTTGGAGCAACACTGCAACTGTGCGTGTCTCTCCGTCCTTGGATTTCAGGAGGCGAAGGCTGTAGACCTACGAAACTGTTGCAATGCTCTATCTCTGGACGGTGGAGGGGATGACTGCCTCCCTTTCCTGCTTCTCTCCCACATCAGGCCACACCTGGCCTCTGAGACACCAGGGCAAAGGGCACAAATCAGGCTGAATTTGTTTGTTTTTAATCTAGAGAAGGCCTGCTATATACTTTCCTTTTGTCATGTACATGTCATGGCTACATAATTTCAAACCTGCTGTGTACAGTATGTAACCTTTATCTAATATTTTCTTAGTTAAAATATGCTCCAAAACATATCTTCATGTGGAGAGTTGCTGTTAAAGGCTTCTGTGACCCAGACTCATTCTACAGCTTGGCAGCAGTGCAGAGCCTCACCCTTCTAACCAATCAGAGACGGCCAAATCAGGAGTGGAAAGTCTTGTGCTGGTGCTAGCTTGATTTCCAGGATTGTATACTGTAGCTTTAAGCGGATAGTATGCTTCATCAAAAGTGCTTGGCGATCATCATTTGTCTTTGTCAGTTTTATGATGTTGTTAAAAGGTGATCTTCATCGCCATGGTTACAATAACAAACACAACGTCAATAACAACACAATTTCTTACTCTAAAGAATACAAACTCAGCAAGGTTAGGGTTAGGTCTTCAATGCGAGTCCATAAAGATGAAAACACATTACCCAACTCTTCTCCAGAACGACAAATTTTTTCGTCTATCTTCAGGGTTCTGCTTTTAAAAAAACTGACTTGCAGTTGGAAACAGGAAACGAACAGCAGTCTCCCGTGTTGAACATTTTGTTGACCCATCCAACCACCCGAACACTTATCACATCTCCTCCCTCTTTATGACGGCCAATTTTTCATTCCGCATTCAAATTTTGCCGTTTGGAAAACAACTATAAACAGACATGATTGGACAACACTTAGTACAAACTAGTTCTTTTCAAGCATAACCCGACCTCATGCTGAACTATCTGCCACTCTCATTTTGTTGTACCAGTGTAATAGTACCATCTGACAATTTTTGAGCTTTGTCGGCACAAACAGCAGTTGGAATGTATGCTGCTACACTACAGTCTGACATACTCTGATGAGTTCTTCTGAGAGACAGAAGAAAGAGCCAATTTTAGTCAAGTTCAGGCTCAAGATATTTTTCTGTTAGAAGTGTGCTTACTTGTGATACTGTAGAGTAAGCCAAGATGAGTACAGCATCAAAGTTTCCATGATATCAACTTTATGTAATGATGCTTCACACCCCCATCCCCCCTCCAAAGTGCCAATCTGGTGCCCTGGTGCTTGTATCATGCTGGGCGCAGCGGGTGGCGGTAAACAGGTACGTTGAGACGCCAGACAGACGGACATGCAGACAGACAGAGAGACAAAACAGATGACTCTTACTCAGCCCCTTGAATCCTCTAGTCTTGTGACTGTTAGCGCTCAGACTGAGCGACAAGACTCACCACTTCTTGGTGTAGCCTAACACCCGAGAAGGACGGAGGCAGGAAAAGAATCAATATTTAGCCTGATGATAATACTGAAGCACCAAGATACATTTTCTTGTTCTTTTGATTGATTTCATGCTTGTGTTACAATATAGGAAAGTGTTGCGAGCATTATCACAGTATGAATCTATAGCCATGCTTCACAGTGTGATTAAATGAAACAGCACATTGACAAGGCTGCGAAACTTCTGAAATTACACCACTAAATGAGCTGCAGTACAAATCAGTGTAATGTACACAGTGTACATCTGCACCATTAGACCATGGGTTTGTGTCAGTCATGGCTTATGACAGTTTTCAGCACTGCAGCCTGCAGTTTTACAGATTTGCAAAGCAGTCTTCACAGGTACCACTTACAGTGTGCTATGATGGCAGCAACGTGTTTAGAACAGATAGCCGACCTTATAGGATGGCAAATGTTGTTTTTCTGGCCGTCTGGCTGGCCTGCTTGCAGTTAGTGGCTAACCCTGTTTATATATACTAGATGCCAATGTGAGCTGGCCTCAGCTCTCACCCTGTACAAAACAGTGTAAACCACCAGGGCATGGGCTGCGGTTTGCTTTGGTCCGTGTTTTCCCGAGGGGGAAGTGGGCATAGCAGTCTGATGTACACTCTGATGTCTACTTGTTTGCGGAGGTTAACTCGACATAATTTGACTGCTTTCACAGTATGATTGTCGGTTATGATTTATGGATGGTTAGGAATATTTTAGTAGATTTGAAGGTCCAGTAACCACTAAGAAAACAATGGCTCACTGCATATTCTACCTTTATGAATGAAAAGTTGCTAAGATCTGATTGCTAAATTTAGTTTAATTATCTGTACCACAGCTTTTGATATTTTGTAAGAAAAAAAGGGCTGTCTGATATATGTGTGTATATATATATGTGTGTGTGTGTATATATGTATATATATATATATAAACAGTTCACACCCGTCAGGCACTGAAGGTTTTCTGCTGCTTTCTGCTGCTGTTAAGAAACTTAATTGAAAAATAAATAAATAAAATAAGTATAACAAAAGGTGTGGTTTTATGATGTCATACAGGAAAGCCCAATGGCTGTTTCAGATCCTGTGAATATGCTATGTCATAGTAAAACATTTGGTCTGTCTATGAAAGCAAAAGAAACACTCTTTCTCCCTTTTTTTCTGTTTTCTCTTTTTTTCTTTTCTTTTGTGTTTCTCACTGTGTCATAAACACACACACATTCTGACACAACACAGGAAGCAGCTTTGTAAGTCACTCTCGAGTTTTGATTTTCAAAATTCTCTCTCTGCTTTCCACACTTTCTTGATGTTGTACATGTACCCAAAACTCCTGCTAAACAGGGTTTCTCCTCTACACATTCTTCAACAGTTTGTCTTATTTCTACACCTTTCTGCATAAACTTCCTCCTCCTCTCCACAGGCTGAGGCGGTGGTGGTGCTCACCAACTGTTACCCTGCTTCAGCGCTTTCTGACTCAAAACAGGAGTCTAACGTTGGCCTTCTGCTCTCCTCAGCCTGGTTTTTGAAACCTTGGTTACAAAAACGTTTCAACAAAAAGGAAAATAAGTCTGCACGTATTTGCTTGTGGTACTTGTCATCGTTTGTGGTTAAATTGTGTCTCAGATAGAGTCAGCTTTTAAGTAATATTTCCTTTCAAATAAACACCTTTGACTGAATCAACCAGCTTTATGGGGTTCTGAATGCAGGGTGCCACACGCTAAAATGCCAGTAATTAGTCTGTTATGACAAAGCGTTTACGGGGGGCTACATGTGCCCTGTGTGCACCTTTTTGTGTGTGTACAGAAGTCTCAAGAGGTGGTTGAATGTTTTATTATATAATTTACCTTTGGGTGCAGTGGTACTCAAGAGAAATGAGAGAATAGCAGGACTCTGATTAAAACAGGTGCAAAACTGAAACTAACTGGCTTTAAGCTGCAGTTATGTTTCTGCTTCTGTACATCTCCTCATCTCAGCTTGAGACTAACCAACAGAGGTGCACAAAATAGTTTTCCAACTTTTCTCTCTCTCTTTTCCCTTTCCTTTTTTTACCCTCCCTCAGTCTCCCCAAACAACCCCTTCGAGTTTCTTTGCCCCGGTCCCTTTATACCAAAATCCACTCTAACACAACTAAAAATTCATTTTGTCTGACCTAAATCAGAGGGTGTCTGCGCCATGGGCTTATTACACAGTGCGCTTAAACTTGTGTTGTGGAGGAGGATGGGGTATTATTATCTTCCAGCTACCCACCCTGCTATAAAAACTAGTGGTGCGACATCTCCTCAGCGCAGTGCTGCTGCCCTCCCTCCCTTCCTCTCACTCTCTCGCTCGTCCTACATGAGCCACACACAACAGTGAGCCTGACTCTAAACTCCACACTAGCCACGCTGCTTCACAGACAGACCCAAGAATCACACTCTGCTCTCCTCTGCTGCGCTGCTTTTTTGCTTCTCTCCATTGGATATTCCTCCCTGGGTGTTTTATTTTTGTGAATGGGCAACCGTGGCCGGTGTGAGGAGCTTGTGAATGGACTGACTGCCTGGCTGACTGATTGACAGACCGGCAAAGAGAGAAAGAGAGAGGCAGCTGTGTTTCAATTAAAGAGGGCAATGCTGAGAGGTCAAGCGAGGAGCCACGGAGCCTCTTAGTAGTCTGGAAATACAAAGACACGTGAGGGGAATCGAGAAGCTGAAGGTACGGTAGGATGAAGGCTGCTGAGAGCTGTGGAATGCTGGTGAACATATCAAGACATGTGTGAATTAATGTGGATGCCAGACTTGTGGAGCATACACATGGGCGTGTGTTTGTGTGTATATGTCCGTAATAATTTGTCACATTGTTGCAGAGTGTGTATGTGTGTGTGTGAACAAGCTTCCACTTGTGCGCTATGCTACAGTGTGCACACGTGCATCACTCAGAGTTTATATGAGTGTTGTAGCCTTCTGCTCTAGATCATAAAGATTTGACAAGGTGCAAACAGGTCAATAAAGTCACTTGATGACTCACGTAATTATTTAGGCTGTAGTGTAAATACTGTGCTATAAAAGTCTGGAAATAGCATGAGCTTGTGTAGCATCACAACATGTCGCTGAATTGTCAAACATTTTAGTGGACTTAACTATGTGTTTTGTCTCTAGCAGTAATTACACATTTCACTTTTAGATATTCCATATCTATACGTCATTCTCCTTTAAATCCAAAATAAATAGTCAGGTAATTCATAAAGTTAAAGGAGGTGTTTTGGAGTGTGGACAAAATAAAAACATGTTATGGATTTCAGGCTGAGCTGCAAATTATTGTTTACAGCCAGTCAGCTTATAGCCCTCTTACCTCATGTAGTTACTAAGTGCAATGACCAGTAATACCATTAAAACTGTTTACCAGCTGCTGTTTTTCATTCAGGTGTTAAAGGTTTGCATGTACTCACTAAATTCTTTATTGAAACTGTGATAAGAAAACATAAAAATCATTGTTAATAATTCTAAAAAATGTTGAATACAATTCAAAGTGAGTGGGAAATAAAATAGAGAGAATTCTTTAGCATACAAAAGTGTTGCTGCTGGTGTATCAGATATTGTGAAGTCACTTTAAGAGTTCATGTGGTTACACACCTACTCAACAGGCTCACAAACTGTGACAGGAAATTTAATATAGATCAATGTCATACCAATGACATGTTTGCTTAAACACCTATTGGAAACTCGGATAATGTCTCATTACCTCCAGTCAGTTTTTAACCTACGCCTGCCACTGTGGAATAAAGACTTTTAACTTTTGCTCTTGAGCCTTTGCATGATAATGCATGATATTAATGTTGTTCTGGGCCTCATTTATCAGAGTCAAAAATACAAATAAAGGAGATTACATTTTCAACCAAGGCTAAACAGCAATAATATCCCTGCTTAAAAGAAAGTATTTTTTAATTTAATATTGTTTAATTCCGGCTTGTGGTACTGAGCACAACCTTCTTCTGTTCATTAGAGGGTCTACATTCAGGCCAAACAAAGATATAGAAAAACACAAGGCAACATAGAAAAAAAAAAATCTGTCCTTCATTTCATGGTAGATAATCTAGAATTGACATTCGTAATCAGTTGATGGATATACAGCAGTGAACCATAAACTTTTGTTTACTTTGGGGGGTGAGAGAGATAATGGTGTGTAGCTGTGGGCCCCCCTGAAGGCTCGAGAGATGACACTTACTGAAAACAGGCTCTTTAAGGAGCCGAGCGAGTTAAATTGGCCTCCAGTTTTCTTAAAACTATGTCCAGTGTTTATTTCAAATTATTTCATTTTATCATAATACAAATTAAATGTCTATTAAAGGCATAAATAGATCATTTGCTAAAGTAATTACAGTAAGTAATGAAATATAAGTGAATTTCTGGGTAAAACTGAAACATTTTAACAAGAATCTTTGTTATTTATAGTGATGTTTATCCTGCTACATTTAAAAAAAATGTGTGATTTTCCCTCAAAATGATTATATTTTTTAATATAAATATGTCTATACTTAAGATAACAGTATGTATAGCAGCACATAAATTTCCTTAATCCCAGTTTGTTCTGTAACAGTGTAGATGCGGTATAAGCGTGCACCAAACTTTCTGTAAATTTCACATAAATAAGTTCCAAGTGATCCTCAACTTTTAAGTGAAACTTGAGTTAAATGCTCATGTTTGGCCCTGACAAAATTTCATCATTATTGTAAAGATAAATACACAACCCGTGTTGTGTAACTGGCATTATATACCGTTCACCTGCTGTAATTGACAGCAATTAAGATCAAATTTAAACCTCGCCCTATACAGCCTATAGGCTCCAGACAATTGACACTAAAACACCAACCAAGGAGTTTCCTCGCGATACAGGTGCACTGGTGTGTTACTGGTGATAATGGACTACCTTACACAGTAGGTCAAATGGGTGCCTTCCCCTAATAAGGGGGTGCATTCTGGCTGTCAATACTTTAAATTATTGGCCGTGCAATTGTCCATCTGTGACAGTTGTTTAGCAGGTGTTTGCTATGGGCAGTTGGTGACAGGGGTAAACTTTGGCTGCTGGTGATTTAGCATGAGGGTCAGGTGGATGCAATGGCCTGACAGGGATAAACTAAGGCTTTGGGTGCTGTAGCTCATAGGCCAAATGAGTGTCTGCCCGTGACAAGGGTTGAGATGGACATTAGCTGCTGATTTGTGGCCTGAGCGGTCAGGGCTGGGGACAAGTTAGTCGCTCTACTCTGGGCATAATGATGATACAGCTGCAACAGGGACAGCGAGGGGTGGAGGAGGAGGAGGGGGAGGAAGAGAGGAGGAAGAGGAGAATGATTAGGAGGAGGAGGAGGAGGAGAATGAGGAAGAGGTGGTGGTGGTGGTGGTGGTGGTGGTGGTCAGAGCCCGGAAAGCAGATGAAGTTCTTGGGAGAAAGACGACACTGAATGGACGTGACACATAATTTGGGGTGGGAGTGCTGAGTTGAAAGTGTTAGTGACTAAGTGAGGCATGAGAGGAGACGTGGCCTGTACAGGCAGGCGGAAAGAGAGACAGACAGAGAAGGCAAGACTGTCCATTATAGGTCAATTTAATAATTGATTCTGAGCTGGAACTGAAATGCCTGTTCAGAAAATTAATTCAGTGATACTTGTACGATAAACAGAAATGGGGGCTGCAGCTGATAATCGTAACAAAATATGACTTTCACTATTTATTTATTCACAAATTGTGTCACCTTATAATGGCAGGTTGGTATAGGCTGACAGCCATTTACTTAGTTTAAATTACTAAAGAAAAAGTTTTTTTGTCCTTCCTTGACTCTGCCAGAAAAGTAAGATGGATGTAGAGCCAAATGACTTAAACAGTAATTATCAGAGCCCTTTCACAAGACGTCCCCACCCTGGCTGCCCTGATGGGTGTGGGGGGTGTGTGGGTGTGCGTGTAAAGGGTTAAGGGCGTTTGGCTGATGAAATGCCGCTCCAGGACCTTGTGGTGGGAAAGCTGTGCCCTCCTCCCCTCCCTGTCTATGTGGCACATCCTCCTTAGATCCTCTCCACATTGTAATTAGGGGCCGGCCACTAAGAGCTAGCGCTAGCTGGTGGCAGGCAAACAGTGGGAATAGAGGGGAGTGGTGCTCGCTGGGGCACCAGGCGAACAAACAGCAACAGCAGCACGTGTCCCATAGTTCCAGGAGTGGGTGGGATGGATCGAGAGCAAACGAGTGACAGTGAGTTCGCCAAGCCCTCCCAGTCAGACTCTTTTTCTCTCCCTCTTATCCACTCGGTGTTGTTCCAAGTTCTGCGCTATTGTTTGCCTTGGCAGGCTGTTATAGGGAGGGGCCCCTCCGCTGGTGTTTGTGCAACCTGTTAGGGAACTTTTAGGGCCATCTGATCTCTCCTTTGCTCTTTCACTGAAGATTCACTCATCTCATACTAATTCTTTTATGAATGTTACATGTGGTTTGTAATTTAATAAGAAACGGATATTGTTCTAATCTTTTGTAGAGGCAACATTAATCTGTGGCAGACAGAGCAGAATCAGTAAAAGAAGTTTTAATGTGGTGTATGTTACCTGCACTGCACTGTAGGATCTATGTAAAATAATCATTAATAGAATCCCTACTCCTCCCATTGTTCATTATTTTTATTTTAAATACATCATCTCATCAGTTAGCCCGGCCACTGTAACTTTCTATCGCTCATTTGTTCCAGTTTCCCCTTGACAAAGTTGCACGGGTCTGTGGGCCTATATTCTATACTACCACCCCCTCTATAGACATTTTAATTACGTCCACACTGTATCAATGGTATGAACATAGCAACAGTTACCTAGCAACAAGATCGACAAGAATAAACTACATGTAAGATTGGTATCCAAGTTGTATGCCTGCAGGTGAACTAAGGGATTTTCTGAAATAGTTTTTTTTCTTCTCTGGTGTGATCCACTGCAGCACAAAAAACAAGAAAGTGAGACACTCGTGTGTGTGTGTGTGTGTGTGTGTGTGTGTGTGGCTTCAGCCCTGGCCCATTTAGAGCCAGTCAACAATGCAGCTGTGGTGAGTGGGGCCGCTTCAAAGTATTTATCTACACATGCCTCCAGTGACCACCAAGTGTGGACGGCTAAGTTTAAGCTCTATTCATAGATGTGAATGAATGAGCACTCTGCCAGAGGAAGTTTTATCACTGTGACTGTAAACAACAGCAGAGTGAATCAACAGGTAGGAACTCAGGCAGCTGTGGGATGAGGATTTTTCGACTGAGTAACAGATTTGTCTGTACATTGATAGAGCATCAGCAGCCACTGTGCCGTTAAGTCAAATGAGTGGGGTGAGGACAGACTGCAAACTAAGCGTTTTGACAGGATACAGTATCTAGAGTACAATCTGACCTCTTTTGTTGCTCTTCGTTTCTCACCACATCCCAATCACACACTGTATTGTCGAAAATGAAGGTATCAGCTTGCTTTGTGCTCATATCTGGAGGAATGGACATTACAAACATTATCACAGAATCTCTAACGTGTTTATTATCAAAACCTTGTTGCGTGTCTGTGAGTCAGACTGAATTTTTTTAAAGTCAAACCCTGTCTTATCAAGATGATGGGTTTCCCTAACTCACACAGTTGCAACACGTCCCTACAAGAAATCGTGATAACACATTCAAGAATAAATATTACCCGATGTGGTGTTTGCTCAAAATGAGACATGCTGTATTTACCACTTGTTGCCTTTGCTGCACAGATGGCACACAAACAAGCATGCCTACAGTATATTTCAATAAAGCTAGACTGTCACTCACTGTGTTAACAATATCAGCTTCAGTTAAGAGCCTCCCCCCTTATTCAAATATCAATTCTTTTTGAAAATCCTTCATCTGATGAATGGATGCTGTGACACTCCATTTCAAAACCGAAGCACAGGTGTGAGCCGAGCTGTGGGCCACTTGTCGCTCTTATTGCACTGTTTAAATCAGCATTTGAGATCCTGTTTTCGTTATTTGCCTTAACGTGCCCTCATCGGCTTTCTGTTGGCACCTCCTCCGCAGGAGAATCCCTGCTGCAGAATCAAGTGCTGCACCATCCCTGCGATAACGAAAATGAAGTTTATGACATTGACCCTTCGTTTGCTGAGGGTTTAAGAGAATTAACGCTTGCTCTGTGTCATACTGACACTTGATGTGACAAATCTTCAAATGCCAACAGGAAATCAAACAGGGCATGCTCAAATTAATCACTGTTTAACTTCCCCCGAATTGTGTCTCTCACACTGCATACTGAGTTTAAGTCAAAGAGTTAAGTGTCTGTTTTTCAGAAAGATACGTCTCTGAGGATTTCAAAGTCGCAGGAGGTCGTTTAACAACACTTAACCACAGTTTTTTTTTTTTTTTTTTTTTTTTGAAGTACAGTCTTTCCTCCATCCGGAATAAAATTATTCTATTTTTTTACTCCTCTCCAAAGTCTCTATTTTGTAATCCAAACTGACATGACACCCTTGTGACACATTGTCTTGTTAAGTGATTGGTTAAGCTTTATTTACTCAGGAAGTCTTATTGAGATCAAGATCTCTTTTACAAGAGAGAGCTGAGAACTAATCATGATCCAAAATGTGAAAGTTTTATATTAAGGGTTTTTGAAATATTATTAGATGGCTATCTGTATACATGTGAGGCTGGATTTAACAAAGCAGGATTGTTGAAGATTAATGGAATTTTTGAGAGTATCCGAGAGGTTCTGCAAAATTATACTTTTTTCAGTTTGACCTTCTTTGTCACTAAACAGCTCAATGTTACTGCCTCCCATCTAGATAACCAACAGCGACAGAGAGAGGAGGATGGTTCATCACAGAGAAGAGGACCTGATTGGGATCCCCTTCCCGAATCACAGCAGCGATGTCCTCTGCAGCCTCAACGAGCAGCGTCGTGATGGGCTGCTCTGCGATGTCATCCTCATCGTCCGAGACCAGGAGTACCGCACCCACCGCTCTGTTCTGGCCGCCTGCAGCCAGTACTTCAAGAAGCTCTTCACAGTGGCCACCACGGACGGCGGAGATCACCATCATGCGGCGGCCGTGTACGAAATTGACTTTGTAGCTCCGGAGTCTCTCACAGCCATCCTGGAGTTCGCCTACACTTCTACCCTGACTGTGACGGCGTCCAACGTCAAAGAGATCCTGAATGCAGCCCAGATGCTTGAGATCCCCTGCATCATCAACGTTTGCCTGGAGATTATGGACAGTGGGGGTGGAGGCGGCGGAGGCGGAGGGAGGAGAGAGGAGGAGGGAGAAGAGGATGAGGAGGAGGAGGAGGATGCGGAGGAAGATGAGGAGGAGGAGGAAGAGGAGGAGGAGGAAGAGGAGGATGTGGGGTCGAGGAAGGACGAGCAGGAGGAGGAGGAGGACAACGTCAGCGAGAGGTCGCTGCAGTCGTCGGAGAGCAGGGGGGAGCAGACGCCTCTGGGGACGGAGGATTTGCCGCCTCCAAGCACCTCCACATACCACCAGCAGTTTGACCTGCACAGAGAGTCATCCCAGTCGCAGTCTCCAGACAACATGAGAGGAAAACAGGTAAGATTACTGCCATTTTGTAACTAAAAAAGTCTCTGAATGATTATTCAGAAAAGCTTATTAAGTTTGAAAGGCTTATGATGCTGTCTTCATGTTGCAGGAGAGTATGGAGAGTCGGGCTCTGAAGGACTTCTCCATTGAGTCTCTCCTCCAGGAAGGGCTGTATCCTCGTATGTCAACACTGGACCGGAGGGCCAACTTCTCTCCTCTCCTCCCAGGCTTCTACCCCTCCATGTGGGCTGCTGAGTTCCCGGCCTTCCCCCAGCAGCTCCTGGACCCCAGCCACCATCAGCATCCCCACACGGGAGCTTCACCGCAAACCAGGCTCCCCCACACCTTCCCCACCTCTGCCCCACTCGAGGCCTCCAGGCCACTCAATCTAGCTGTGAAAAGAGAGATCATAAAGGAGGAGATGAAAGAGGAAGTCCCACCCAGTCTGCTGCACGGCGACTTCCTGAAGGAGTTCGTCAGCTCGGGCCTGGGCGGCAGCATGAACGTCGGGTCAGTGCCGTCGGAGGGTCACGCTCTGGGTCAGATTAAGGATGAGGCTGACTTCCGGTCGTACCTGAGCTTCCTGAGCTCTGCGTCCCACCTGGGGGCGCTATTCCCCCCCTGGCAGCTGGAGGAGGAGAGGAAGATGAAGCCCAAAGCATCACAGCAGTGTCCTATCTGCAACAAGGTCATCCAAGGTGCTGGGAAACTGCCACGACACATGAGGACGCATACAGGAGAGAAACCGTACATGTGCACTATCTGTGAAGTACGATTCACCAGGTATGTAAAACAGCACGTCTAATCTTCACTACAAGTACTCCATATGAACAAGCCACATAGAGATCATCTTGAGGTCTTAATGTTCCTGTGTGTTTTGACTACAAAGAACCACGTTATGTAAAACAGCACAGTTAACGGAAAAGTACCCCATGCTCTTTTGGCTGAGGTTAATCTGTTTTCACCTCATCTGAATATCAAAGAGCTGAAAGTGGAAAGCCCCCTCCGCTGGTTTCTTTGCATTAGTGATATCTCACTCACCTACATCCTTCTACTTTGGCACATTTTCCACCTGTATTTTAGAGCAGATCTTTGTGTTGTCAGTGGAGAAACACATCATACTAGATCAAATCATCTAAAAAATCTAAATACTGGCTTTTGAACTCAGTCTCTAGTACGGAGCAAGATCTAAAAGGGCAAAGAAAGTGCAGGTTGTGTTTATGTGTTAATGTTTCAACCCATAAGATATTGTAAAGGAAACATGTGGTTTGTTCTTTTTTCTCAGACAGCAACCAGATCCACATGAGGCGCCACAGGTGAGCGCCCTACAATCTGCCTCCACTGCAACTCTAAGTTTGTCCACAACTATGACCTGAAAAACCACCTGCGAATCCACACGGGCGTTCGTCCATACCAGTGCGAGCACTGCTACAAAAGTTTCACGCGGTCTGACCACCTACATCGACACATCAAGAGGCAGAGCTGCTGAATCTCACGCCCCCGGCGAGGACGGAAGCCAGCTGCCTGGCGGTCCACACCCACCAGCAACTTCCTATGCCCCCCCACCGCTGCCGCCAACCGGTTCGAGGAGAACGGGTTAAGCCCTCACAGACCAGGGAGTCAAGAGTCATGGACTTGAGAGATCCTCTCGCCTTGGCAACAGGGGTCTTGATTTAAGAGTGCTGACAGCACGGGAGGGAGAGTAGGAGGAACGGCGAGTGAGAGGGGAAGCACGTCGAGGAGGAGAAGGCAGGAGCAGGGAGGCAGGGAGTGTTTGCCTTGCTCTGGCTGGAAGAAGTGCTTTACCCACTCTCCATTTTTATGCTGTGACCTCTGACCCCTGGACCATGAGACTGACGGCTCCACCCATCTCTGAGCCAGCCAAATGAACTCTGGTCTGTAGAGGAAGACAAAGACAAGAAAGAAAACTTTTAATCTCTGTGTTCGTTCTGCTCCAGGAAGCAAGCACCTTTTTAAAGTGTGAAAGAGGAGATCAGTGAACCTTTGAAGCCTGCTGATGCAGTGGTAAAATAGACCTTTTTTTGAGAAACACAGTCTAATTAAGTAATTTCACAATGTCATGCTAAATAATTGTTTCAGCCCGTGAATGTTTACAAGTACTTCGATAGCATTTAAAAAGAGGCAAAAGGTTTGACACTGTTAATGAGGAAAACATATCAGGACTATGTATGTTATTTGTGTTAAATCAAAATGATCATATTTCACAATGTCCTCTGAAGCAAGTTGGAGGCTTTTT
Source organism: Lates japonicus (assembly GCA_033238685.1). NCBI lineage: Eukaryota > Metazoa > Chordata > Actinopteri > Centropomidae > Lates > Lates japonicus. Next base: position 8,205,709 of record BRZM01000021.1, on the reverse strand, counting down.
ATATTAAAAAGTATTCATGTGTGAGAAAAAATGTAATTCCCACACCCAGAGCAGGGACCTATTGTAATTAGAATTAGTGACTGGTGATCATCAAACAAGATTGCATGTACAAACATAATCAAAATGTACTGTGTATGGGTTATCATAACTGAAACATAATGAAGTAGAGATATGGAGTAGACTTACAATATACAATAGATAATTTAATTAATAAATAAGCCTTGGTCCAAAGCAATTTACAGTAAGGTTTATTTTGGATAGCTGTGTTAAGGTGTTAAAAAGGGATCAGTGTTTTCAAAAAGCATTAAAATGGTTTAAGTATAGCAGGGTGTAGCCTGGCACATGCCCAGCAATTACATTTGATTCAAACATGGTTATTAATAATATTCTAAAACAAAGGGAATCCACTTGAAGTCTGATAACCAGATTTGAGAACGTGTTATTATCCTTCCACTGCCTTGTTCTGATTTAAGTTCTCATCTGGGCACTATTGTACATAGACAACCACATGGTGGTAAGTGTTTAATTAGGTTGCATTGCTTGATGACAAAAAAAAAAAAAAGAATATATATATTGTTCTAAAGACTTTTGAGGCATCCATCCAAAGATGTGTACTTTGGATATTTCACAAACTTGAATAAGACTTTGTTTTAATGTTTAAAACATGTGTCATCAGAGATGTATATTTCTGACTAATCAAAACCGCCGCTTTAGCTATATTAGCATGCTTGTGTTTTTCTGCTGCAACAAATCAAGCGTGCTCAGGCCCGTTTTTCATATAATGTTCATCTCTCGATTTGTGGTATAAAGAAGTTCAAACTATTTGAATTGAAATGGGAAAGCATTTTCTTTGCTATTTATGCGTATTTAAATGAATGAGCCTTGGCTATATTTTGCAAATCTGTTTTATAAAGACACTAATGTTGAACTTTTTCTGTCTGGTAGTATTGTTATTACCATAAAATTGCCAAGGTGTGTGTGTGTGTGTGTGTGTGTGTGTCTGTGTCTGTGTGTGTGTGTGTAAAGATTCTATCTTTGTGACTAATTCACTTGACATTTAAGCTCGATTGTGATGACATTTTGGAAAAATGAGGATGTTTTTGGTTGATCTCACCTCTTGGCCTTTAGGCTGTTTCTTGGAGGTGAAGACTTTAGGTTAGGTAAAGGCTTTGGTCAGGAATGTTAAGAGATAGTTAGGTTAGACAATAGACATATTCTTCAAAACCACACATTACAAATTGCTACTTAAAATAGTCAAGATTCTATTAATAACAATGTCCCAAAGTTTAAGAAGGCATCTTGTAAAACTATTAAGCATGCTTTTTAAGTTTTCTCTTCACTAATTTTTAGACATTTCAGGAAAACTGGATGCAGACCTTTTTCATTTTTTATAAAAAGATTTTTTTTTTTTTTTTTTCTTGATGATCCCAGTAGATAACTTTTTCCAGTCACTATCCATTTTGAGATTTAAGTGAGGACTCACAGTTACTGAGAGGCTTTAGAAGCCTGTTAGATGGTCAGTAATATTATCTGATTTAGTTATTGTTAACATATTTAGTGTATGAAGTACATTGTAATGGTAGGATTGTAATCACATGATTACATAGTTACAGAATGACTTGAAAACTGTGTGTTTAGATAATGTTCAATTGGCATAAAATTGGTAAGTAAAATCGGTTAATCAAGTGTTTGAGTTGTGTAAAGCTGTTACATCATTAATTAAACATACTACAGCATATTGTATATTGTATTGTATAAATAAGACCAATAGGGAGCTGGCTCCAGAGCTGGAGAATAATAGTATAGTATTTATAGTGATGTTTGGTCACACAGCAGCTGAAATCACAACTGAGGTCAACTTGTGTCCTAAATAGTATATATGAACTCATATTTGTCATTAATAATTAATGATAATACACAAATAGTGCAGGTAAAGACAGATGGAGTGGTCCTCTTTCAGTGTCAGTATAAACCACACTAGCAGCATTAAGTTGTAAAAATCACTGTTATAAGGTGAGTATCCTTTAAGGAGAAAAAAAAGATTAATGTATCAGAACACACTGTAAAACATATTTGAACTATGTACAATTGATTTCAGCTATAAAGTAAATGTAAGTCGACTGGTACACCAAGAAATTTCACAAGCCGAGAACAGAATAAAAGTTAATGGAGGAGGTTTAGGATGGATTATGTTGTACAGCACAGTAATGTGGTTTGACAAGATGGGTCAGATGGATTAAATACATTATCTAACAATACTGTTGGATCTGCTGCTGAGACTCATTCAGTCCCGTCTGATCACACAGAGAAGTTAAAATCACCAACTACATGGTGAAAAGATTTTCTCAACATTTGGTTTCAACACTGTTCAACACACTTGTTTTCTCAGAAAACCCTTTTGTGACTTAGCGCTAAGTTCATTGGCTGTGCCTCAGACAGTAAAGCAGTACCATTTATTTCCTTGCCCTGACCTCTAGTGGAAAATAAGAAGCATTAAAAATTTATACCCTGATATTGGGAAGGTATACATATTGTCAGACATGGACATCTGAGATTGATGTTGAAGAGACCCAAATACATTTCTGAATGTGTATTAAAACAAAATCTATTGCTCCATATTTTTCTGCCACCATTAAAGTAATAAAATCACTGGCTGTTTGAAACCATCCTTATACAGGTTCATCCTCTGAGGCGCTAGAGATTAAAGTTCTTCACACAAAGGTTAGTCAAAGATTCATCATTTGATGTCAGACCTCATATGAAATAAACTGGGCGTGGGAGTACTTAAAAGTAGTTAATATCTACTCATTAATAAGGAGCACTAAAATTACAAAATGACCTCAAAATTAATGATTTGTAGTAGAAAGAGGTTGGCTTTTCTTTTTCAAATACAAGAATAAAGATTGTGGTCGTGCCTTATCGCACATACAGCACAAAACCACATCCTTGAAATGGCTCAGCAGCGTTTCCTGGTGGTCTCACACATTTTTGCACAGGTTTACCACGTGATGAATATCACTGTGAGAAGCTGTGCACCTGCAGTACTGTGGATAATCTGGTAGGCTGTCAGTTTGCAAAGTGTCATTTTAAAGGGGACTGACTTTGTTCTGATGGAACAATGAGAAAGGACCCATTTGATCTAATTCAGTCAGTTCTTTCCCTTAAATATGTATCACGCAGTTACTATAAATACTTCAATAAATGACAGGAAAAATGTCACCGATTGAAAGCCCTGACTTGCTTTCAGGCAGGCAGGTGATACTTGAAAGGTTGACTCAGTATCATGTCAGAGCAGGAAAAACCCTGGTGTAAATTCTAAAATTAATGATAGATGCATAGCTGCTTCAGTTTTAGTACTATTACGCTATCATGGCTCACTGGGATTCTCAAATATAACAGAGCTACTGTTAATGTTATCAGTAACACTTGTGCTCTTCATTGCCAATTCTGCTGTGAGAAAGGTCTATTGCTGTGGTTTTTCAGCCCACAACTTTAGTTTTGATTCGCTCTTACTCCTCTCATCAGCAGCAAATAGAACAGGTGGCAGTTTTTTTTTTTTGTTTGTTTTTTTTAAAATTCAAACCAGCTTGGATAAACCTGCCTAGCACCATACAGCAGGCAGACAAAGTACTGAATGATTGATGAACATAGTGAGTCAATTAACAGCTAAGAAGCCATATTATGTGCCAAAAACCAACCATGATAAATGCTGGAAAATGTAGACAGTCTTAATCTTGGACATTTTAATATGGATTTTAGAAATATATCTGTGAGAATAGGAATAAACAATAGGCCTTTTTATAGCTGATATTTCTTCTTTTGTTACAGTAGGAAATGCACAGAGGTTACTAAAACAGTAACAATGACTCTGTTCTATTCAAGGGTCCCAGTAAGTCATGACAGTGAGCCAAATGGGGTTTAGCCATAAGTAATTTTGTTATTTTATACCTGTGCTTTTCCTACAGTGAATGTCAAAATGTCTTGCATGAAGAAAGCCCTGCTGTTACACCTCATTACACATTTTTTTCTCTTCTCCACTGTGTTTGACGTAAATATTAACCGGCATAATCTAAATCTAATCTAAATACCAACTTAAAAAAAAGAAAAGCCAGTCTTACTTGGCCTAATTTGTCTTTGTCTAATTTAAAGGTGATTCAGCATGCTAAATTGTTGTTATTGGACCACACACTTTGGAATAAAACAGTCTCTGTGAACTGTGTTTGGTGGGCTCAGGCATCAGTTTGAGTGTAACTGGAGTGTAAGTCAAGGACAGACATTTAGTGGTGGAAAATTCACACCCACAAGACAAAGGGTAAAATGTGTGTATGTGTGTCTGTGTGTACATGTTTTCCTGAACCCCAACCCTCCCGAGGTGTAACTTCCTGACCCTTTAAACTGCAGTCCTCACTGGGTTCCTAAACACCCCCCTGATGAACCTCTATGACACACTCTTGGTATACACAGTGGTCCTTGCTGTCTCTGGTTGTGTGTGTGTGAGAGTTCTGGGTATTACTCATGTTGTGGGGACCTATATCAGTCATGTAATGGGGACTTGTCTTCCTTATGGGGACAAAAAGCAAGTCCCCATAATGTATATTATTAAAGTCTAAGGTGAAGACATGTTTTCGGGTTATTTTAATTTAGTTTAAGTTTAGTGTAAGGGTTTGGGTTAGGCAAGCAGTAGTTAAGGTTACAGTTAGAGCAAGTCTCCAGGAAATGAATGTAAGTCAATAAAAAATGTCCCCTGAAGTCATGGAGTCAAGATTGTGTGAGTGTGTGTGTGTGTGTATGCGGTGCATGTGTATTATGCTTGCACACACAAAGTATTTCTAATGGGACATCCTTTGAGGAAGTTGTATGACAATGCAGCTACACAATGCAAATACAAGTTAGACCACAGGGACTGTCGAAGGTAACATGGTCTGATGTTCTCTGTGGGGTTTCTGGGTGGCCAATGAGGAAACACCTTCAAAACAAAGGACCTTGAAAAAGCAACAGTTCTTCTGTGTCAAGATCTCAAATACAAGAAACAATATGTATGACACAATTAGAGAGTAACTTACTGACACACATCAGCAGCTCCAATTTTACTGACTGCTCCAATTAGTGCTGACAGAGGACCTAAGCACAGGATTATTATTATTTAAAGAATTGTTATGATAATAATATCTGGTGGTTATGTAAAAGGTCACAAATGCCCTTTGTAGCACAGGGAACCACACCTCAAACATTACATTTTTTTAACACAAAAATGCTCTTAAAAAGATACTAACTTTGCAAACCTGTAATAACTTTTTTTTGGCCACTTGGGGACAGCAGAAACAAGCTGTAAAACCACCACTGACATATTATCAAATGAGAAAGTTGATATGGTGATAATGTAAGCAAACATTTGCTTATTTACACATTCGGTAGATGCATAGCTAACAACATTATCATTCACTCTGAGTTCTGTTTCTGGCCAATTGTTGAATGTAAGTCTTATACTGCCTCTCAATTTAGCGAGAGAGAGTTAACTCCCAAGAAAAACATCTGGCTGTTTCACTGCTCAAGCTAGTCCCTGATTGTGTGGGTCTGGTGTTTGGTGCTGAGCAGGTAGTGTAAGTGGGTTTTTAGTGCTCGCTTTAAAAATTACGGATAGAGTAGTACATTTGAAGTACATTTGAACTTCTTGTTTCTTGTGCTTTAGAGCTGACAGCAAGGTCTGTGTTTATATAAATAGATGTGACAGACTGCACGTGATATAGTAATCAGCATCTTTTTCAGGCAGAGACAGTTTGACAGCTGCCCTCTCAGACTTTTGTTTGTTAGCACCACAATACATCAGACTCCAACCCTTCTAAATGTAAATGGAAAACTGAACTAAAGTGTGTGTGTGTGTGTGTGTGTGTGTGTGTATGTGTGTCCAAGGAGGCCAGGGTCAGGAAGGCACCAGTCATATGGCTCCTTATTAAATATGTATACAGGGATACTATACTAGAAGATTTTACTATACAGAGCATTTTCACAGTTGTTACCAGTCAGGTCAAGTCTCCATTTAACATACCAGTCTCAATCATGTAAACAATATGTAGGCCCTTTTTCAGACCACCCAAAACACACTCTCCATAGCTACTCCATCTGTGCATTCATGCGGACATTAAACAATGCAACAGTGAGTCTACATCAATACCGACTTAGTGACCATGTGCCCGTGTTGTGTTTGGCATGGAAGACGCTTCATGCAGATTTAAGTTCCATGTCACTACCCATACAAAGATTTACTTATAAATTGCTCAAAGACTGAGTAGTAGAAAACTAAGTAGGACTACAAGTGTGACTACCTCAGACTAACACATGACTTATAGACAAGAGAGTGTATGTCAACTGGTAAACAAAACAAAACCAGTCACAAAACGATGGACACCTCTCACCCTCAATAGCTGCCATCTTGGCTCTGTAGGAGAATGGGAGTGATCACCAAAGTTCCAGTTCAAACTTGTGAAAATGGTGGCTGGATTTGTCGGCCACTGATGGTGCTTGATTTACATGTTGCATGAAATGGGGGCAAATAGTACAAGAGAGTAAAACATAAATTTTTGTGAGGAAGGCAGCGGACATTTTGACTGGCGACAATTGTCATTTCCGGTAAGTGCACAATGTTTGTTTTTTTTGAGACAACGCTACCCTGCTGAAGTTCACACACTATGCCAGTGAGCGCAGTATACTACATGCAAGTGTACTAACTGAAAAGTCAGGAGTCAGGAGTCAGGTGACTGAAACAGGGAGAAAGGTCCAAGGACATTTGGTGCGCGGTTGTAGAGTGGCAGGATACAGGAGCAGAATGGCAAAAATAAACTTCCAACCAACACTTGCAATAACAGAATTTGTTGACAGAAGTATAAGAAGCATATACCCATGAATAAGTTGAGCTGAAACATGGAGTAGCTCATTACGACCCATATTCCTAGTCATATTTTATTGTTAGGTGACCTAGAATACAGAGTATCAAAGTCTGCAGTACAGGGATGAGGTTTGTTTTCTATTTGAAGCCATTAGTCATCATTGTTTCCTTTAACCATGACCGTTCTATAACCTTAACCACATTTTGTCCTATTGTAACCATGATGACAAAGGTCCCCTAACCTTAAGGAAGTACTTATTTGAACCCAAACCAATCTTTTCCTAAACCTGATCAAGTAGTTTTTGCTTGTAACCAAACTGTGATTGTTTCAAAAATGTAACCACATGTCTATCACTGTAACACTGACAATGAAGGTCCAATATGCCTGCCATCATAGGGGCGCTATTTCAAGAGCTGCTACTATGAGTCATACATGAAAGTAGGAGCAAACGTCATATGGTCATTCAGGTTGGAGGCCTTCTTTATATGTCACAAGTAACTAAATAGCCCACTCAGTGTCTGCTGTAAAATCTGTGGATATGTGAGGTACATATACTGGCATGCATCCAGTTTGTAGTATAATGTACACACTCTACATTTAATCAGGCAAGCTTAATGGTTTCCTGTACACTTACTATGCACCTAGCAAGTCTCTAGCTTGCTAAAAGAGTAGCTTTATTGATTCCACCATCAGGAAGCAAAAGTATAACAAAGATTCTTCATCTCTCGTGAGAAGGATTGGAAAAAATCATACTGGTAATACGTTTGGTGTCCAATGAGAAGAAAATGTTATTCTGAGTTTAACTGTGTCACTATTAGATGTGCTCAGACATAGAAAAAATGAAAACAAAAATATTGCATAGTAACCTAACAGACAGTTAAAACACCTAGATGTCTAGTGGACGTAATTGGAGATATGGAGATACTCCATATGGAGACACATTGATCCACCAGACCCATCTTCTTTAGATAATCTTATTATCTTATGTATAAATATTATTACATAGAACTAATGTTGTCTGACTCATGCAAATAAGCAACAGGAACATGTTAACTCAGGCTTTCACTGGTATATTGGAGACATAACTGGTTTTTAATGCATTCTTATGGTACCAGCTTACCACTTAGGTTATAAGAAATTAATGAAAATGAACAGCAGGGATGACAGAAACATTGATTTGAAATGCACTTAAAGTGAAGTAAACAATTTCATGTGGCTGACTGGTATTTCTTCACCTGCAATGTTAGAGTTAAAGTTTGAAAATACTGGTTTTGGTGGTTCCACATGGTTTAAAAGCTGTTGTTATACAAATAAGGAATACTTAAAATGTCCACCTTTTTATTTTAGTTTAAGTGCATGTTAATTGATTTTCAATCCAGTTTTTGAATTTAGTTATTTACCCTAGTTTGTCCTGTGGTTACACTGTGGTGAGGACACCTACAGACAACATGAGACATTTTTGTGGTTTGTAATGACGAGAAATTTCCCCTGCGTCAGCAAAGACTGCAGAGGAAAGTGCAGTAGGTTTTCTAACAAATTTGAATGACTCAGTTAAAGTTAAGCTGCTTGAATAACTGCCAAAACTATGAAAACAGAACTAAGGTTTGAAATGTTCAATTCTCTTCTTAAACTACTCTCTTTTATTGTTTTTATTACGCTGGATATTGTTTTCGAAACATAAACACATGAAATGGATAGGATGTGGTGAAAAGAAAATGAGTGAAAGATCGTACATGGATAACCATGATATTTGGGGCCATCTACGAACTTTGCTCTGTGCTCCACAGACTCCAGACTCCTCTCTGGTTAATGACAATATAATAGCCACCCATTCAGCAGTAAGTCAGGCAATGACCAATGGCTGCTGCACATCAATACAACAAGCTCTGAGTGCTGTAGACCTAATGGGCCTGAGAAAAGCATTGCTCAACATCCCGATAAAAGGACTTATTGCTGTACACTCACATTAACTGTCTACAAGGCCAATGCAATTGCACTCAACAAAAGGAGAAGGAAGTGGCTTTGCTTGCTAGCTAATGCAGCTGAGTCGTAGTGGTCCCAACATAAAGGTTGAGACAGTGTTAATGTTGATACCACGAGCTGCATTTATAATACACGGCACTTCTAAGAAAAGAGGTCTCAAAATCTGTCGGACACTGAAGGACCAATCAAACTACTCTTTTGGTTTTGGGAGTTCAACTCTAAGATGTAACCACTGAATTCCTGAAATATACATCTTTACTGAGAATGACCTCCTCCCTGTAAGTTTTATTAGCTCAAGATGATGATCATGATTCAAGAGGAATTAAATGTACAGAGTCATGGTCTAGAGTGAATGGAATAAATACCACTTTCCAATAGTGCATCTTAAGTGATTTAGTAACAGCTACTTAACAATGCTTTATAGGTCACTTATAATCCATTAATAAGAACAATGTCTGGACTGTCAATTTGTAAAATATCTTTCTGGCTGGTTAGTCAGTTTTGAATGCATTTGCTTTTCACATTTAAGTACAGTTCACATTTTTCACAACGAAATGTAACTTTGTTAAGCGACAGCAGCATCGGCAGCCTCGAGTGGTGATAAATTATTTTAGGCTCCAAGTCTGAGCAGTTATGTGGTTTTCACATACTGAAAACAAAACCTATCAATCACTCAGCCAGAGTTCTGACTGTGTAGTCCCACTCACAAAACACAGCTGAACAGTGTATATTCCTCATAACCCCTGGCTGCTCGAACCAAAAGTCTATTTAAGAATTCCTGATATTTTCAGTTCTTACTGGATGTCAGAGATGAATGCTGGTTTCTAAGTCCTTATTTCTCTTGAACTTGCGAGTTTAAGCTGCTGACTATCACTCAGTTAGGCACCTCTCATGGGAGATAGTACCAAAGTTCATCACCAAAGTTACATAAAACATACAACAGGCATTTGGGGCATGGAATGGGAATGACAGAGGCACTATTCTCCCTTTTACAAGTCAGTAATGTCACTTGTCACTTTGAAGCTTAAACAGATCTATACAGAATTAGTAAATCATTTATTAGGCATTAATAAAGCCATTAATTATAACATATAAGCTCTCCATAAAGGGTGCCTCATTAGACAGTGGTACTACAAATAGTTACTACTTACCCTTAGAATAATTTTAAAGATGCAGAAAAACTCTTTGCGTGAAATTTATAAATGTCCAGTTTTTGACTGTCTGCATTAGGTGTAAATTTAATATATTAAACTGTATGTATATATGTGGAGGTGGGGAAAATATTATGTGTGCTCACATGCAGCAGACCAGGCAGTAACCTTGGCTGGAAACCATACAATTATCACGGAAGCCCTCAAAATGAGTCTACTACAGAAAAACTGTGGCTTCTGGGTTTTTTTCCATGTTCAGTGTTAAGTGATTTCAGTCCATTAAATTTACGCTCGTATGGAAATGTCAGCCAGTTTGACACTGGATAGTCTGTTGAAGAGCCACTGTAGTATTATTGAAGTCAGGCTCATTGGCAGAACCTCAATAAAACCATCCGATTAATCTCTCAGCTGGAAATAAATGAAATGGAAAATTAAAAGCGCTGCACTTAACGCTGAAAGAACTAAAGGTAAGAGCACTAAATATCCCTGAAGCAAAAAGAAATGACAGAACATAAGACCTATTTCTGTATGTGTGGCCTTCTAAAGTTGGCAAATCTAGACTAAACTGTGCCACAGCTTAAATTATGCCTCAGAAACATCTCAGAGGCCTTGTTCTGTTAAGTTGCATGCAAGAGACCGCCGTGCCTAGAAATACTGCTGCCACAAAGCCACAGGGCAGGAGGGGACACTCCGCCTCAGATTTATAGCCCAGACTCACGGGGTGTGTTTTTGCCTCAAAATGGCGAGGGTGAAATTAAAGGCAGGGTTTTCATGTAATTGCACATGGATGTGCCCACTGCCCACGGCTTTGACCCCAGCTCTTGCACTCTAATGAAGGGTTGAGACCTAGAACAAGGCAAACCCCGGCAAAGTAATGGCTACACTGATGCTGGCCAAATAGATTTTGTAATGTGCTTATAGTACTAAAGCACAGGGCCCTTATCTTTATTCTATCCGGCCATTCTCATTTAACCATTAGTTCTCTGCTTTGAATGCGAGACTATCATGTTAGCAGTCAAATAAACTGCATTATAATCAATTATGAATGTCCTTAGAATACTTTATATATGTGGGGATTTGTTAAGTGTGTCCTGCTTTTATATTGCATTATGATTAATAATGAATTTTTTATATGTTTATCCCCTGAGTCAAAAGTTAGTAGTTAAATGCTCTATATCTACATCTAGATAGTAAGCAGACCCTGTCCAAACCTATTTAAGAGAAAAGACCATATTTCTGAGTCGAATCCGTTCTATCTTCAGTCTCTATGGTATTATAATGTCCATATTATATTTTTTATAATTAATTGCAATTTCAAGTGGTCAAAACTAAGTACCTTTTATTCCACTACATTTACTTCACAGTTGTAAATTACCTTGCAGATTATTGTAAGGCTTTTCATACAAAACATGTGATTAGTCATATCAGTCATTGTTATAGATTTAAATACTCAAATCAAATGGAGCTTTGCTAACTAACATGTTAATGTATTGGTAATAATTAATTGGTGATAATTATGTAAAGTAAAATAATACACCACTGACAGGGGACTTTCTGCTGCATGATTAGTACTTCTACTTTTAATTCTTAAACATGTCTTACTGATAATACTTTGTACTTTTTTTTTTTAGAATTTTAGTGCAGGACTTACTTGTAAGAGAGTAGTTCAACAGTGTGGTATTGCTACTTTTGCTTAAAAAAAGGATGTGAATACTTCTTCCAACCACTAATAGTGTCACACAGAAACTCTATACTGTATTAAGTTCCAGGGCTCTAGTTGAGCAGTGGAAACTTTCCCTGAGGAATGGCTTTACCAGCTGTGGGGCCAGCCACTCTGAGGGAAGGAAGGTTATATTGTACAGTATTTTCAAATGACTGGTTGCAGCATGTAGGATTATACTTAAATGATATAGCATCATAATAGCAGGAAATCACACATATGGTGCATTGATGATTTAGAGGGAGACGTGCAGCTCCCCATGCTGGAAAATGACACCTATAGAGAACATTAATTACCATCCTGCTGACAGAGATGACAGGAAAATTCAGCCTCACTTAAACCAGAGAAGCAGCTGCCTGCAAAGTAACATCTTAGTGAGGGTGGTCCTGCAAAAGTGAAAACCCTCCACCCATGTTCCTCTTCAGTAGTCTATGAATACACATAGACATAGACTCACTCTAACCACATATTATGGGTTTGTACTTGCTGATGGTTTCATATTTGGCCCAAAGTTTATGTAAATGCAGATGCGAGCCCCACATCACTGATTTTTTGCTGAAAAACCCAAGGTTTTTCCAACCATGTTCCCGGTCTGTTAATCCAGCTGCCTTTACGTATACCCACTCTGTGATTGGTCCCAGATTTGCTGTGGGTCCAGAGTAACTATTTAGCTTTTTCCCTGAGATTTTCCCATTGCTGCTGGCAGAGTGCGACCTGCAGGAAATGACTGAGAATTGTGACTATAACAATGCTAAGGGACCAATGCCACACCACAGCTGTTTATTCAACCACATAGAACATTCCTCTGGGTTAATAACCACAGACACTGGAAGACATCTACTATTTAATGATTTGGTCTGAAATACAGTACAGTATGTGCTTCGTTTGGGGAAAATTGCAAGCAGCTAAATGTGTGGCACTGTGTAAAGTAAAGCAATAAGATTCTTAGTGTTTGAGTCATATTCTTAGTGCACACAGGCTGCGCACAATGCTCATGACTCAATTATTCTTGGTGCAAGCTCTGAACTGTGTTTGGAAGTGAAGTTTATTGTTTTAGCCACATTTTGTTCATTATAGTTGAAGTCAGGGAAGTCTTAAAATTGCCACTGTTTAGATTTAACCTCATCACGTCTATTTTAAAGAGTTATCATCACTCTTTCTGCTTCTCAGACGCTCTGAGTCCCTCTTCTCTGCTAGCCCTGCCCATCCTTCCTGGATATGAGGTCATGACAGAAAGACCAGAACAAAGTATGGGCTGCAGTCATCTTGACCTAAACTCTTACAGCATAATGTATGCTTTCTCTTTCTCCTTTTGGTCCCCAATGTCAAGTAGAAACACAGTGGGGAAAATGTAAAATCTGATACTACAGACTGTAGACTTTTGTTAGCTCTAAGTTAACTTAGCTCTTTATGACCTCTTTATGATAAATCTGCAGAGAGAAGGCTTTTGTTGTATTCATATGACATTTGCTTGAACTTTGGACATAATATTACTGTGCACTCAGTGGTAGTTTATGGTCCTGTTTTTTATTTGTGGACAGTTTGTATTTCGTTTCTTACCTAATTTGTTTTTGCAATGCATGTGGCTTGCCAGCTGCAATACTACAGTTTCCATTTGTCTATTTTTTTCCCGTCTTTTGTGTCTTTATCTGTCTCTGTCTAGCCAGCTAGCTAGTACGCTTTATTAACTTATGCTAGCTAGATTCAAGCTAGTTAGCTTAAAAGTACTCTTAAATTAATTAAATATTCGAAGCTAACTATATCTTAAATTATTCTCATTCACCGACTCAAAAGCTTTTAAACCAAAGGAACAAAAACAGCGTCAATAAACCAAATATTTATGTCAATAAATGACAAAACTTGAGGAGATAAGATCAGAAAATGTAATAAAAACGTAATTTATGTTAAATAGAATCAAATGAATTATACTCTAATACTAAAAGATAACATATACATTTTATATTTTAAAAAATACTGCAGGACAATTCGTTATCTTGCACAATACCTACAATACCTAACATATTCTTGAGGGAATATCTGGGACAAATACGATGAGAATGAATTACTGCAACATATCTTTAAAAGCGTCATGAGTTTCCACATACCTCCGGGCTTTCATTCGCTGCATGAATTGAACTGACCCTTCAGACAGCAGCCGCCTCAGCCTCTCTGCTCCCCCTGTCCGGGTTAAAGAGGGGAGGGAGGGGTGTGACTTCCAGCCAACTGTCGAAAAAACTCCGTAGTTTAGAGATCGGCAAAAGATGTGGAGTTGCTCTCTTCCACTGAGCGAGCGAGACGGAATTAAAGCTCTTTACCAAATTTTGGAAATACGGAGAATCGAGCACTCAGCAATGAAATGTGTGTCCCTCAGAGGGGGTTTAACTTCCAAGTAAACCTGAACCGCGAGCATCCCACGGTAAGTTGTGTTAAGGTTGTCACTTGGAGAAACGAGACGGCTTGAATCGGGTCTATTAGGCAGATTACCTTTACCTTGTACTGTCAGTGAAATTTCTACAGAATATAATTCAAAATGATACTGATTGTCATGTCTGAAAAGGCCAGATAAAGATTAATTTGCACGCTTAACTGAGACTCTGTGGTTTTGCATTGTGGGAAATGGTCCAAGATTGCTATGTAAACAAACGGCATCATAATGTTTTTAAGTAGACCACAGGTTTCCTGTATTTTAATTTCCTGTATTTTTCTGTGGCTGTGTGCTACACTTATTAATATGTTATTCTCATATGAAATGGGAAAACTAGATTATTTAGTTTAAATCCATGAGGCAGAACCATGAACTGATGTATTACCGGATAATGATAACTCTGTGAACAATAAATTGGCTGCTTTCTGTAACAACACTCATGTTCCTCAGCTCTTCCCCTGCAGTTGAACACGGTGGTTCTGCTGACACTGGACTCCCCTGCTCACTTCTGACATCCAGTGTCAGCAGCCGTCAGCAGCTGTCTTTGAAGATGGTCAACTCTCAGATATACCTCCACTACAACTACACAGGAAAGCTGGACCACCGGCCCAGCGTTGACACGAGCACCGGCGCCATGGACACCAAGACCGTCGTTTTCCTGATCATATGCAGCTTCATCGTCCTGGAGAACCTCACCGTGCTGGTGGCCATATGGAGAAACCACAGGTTCCACAACCGCATGTACTACTTCATCGGCAACCTGGCGCTGTGCGACCTGCTGGCTGGGGTCGCTTACCTGGTCAACCTGCTGTTGTCAGGAGAGAAGACCCTGCAGCTCTCACCTGCTCTCTGGTTTGTCAGAGAGGGCAGCATGTTTGTGGCACTTGGTGCGTCCATTTTCAGTCTCCTGGCTATTGCCATAGAAAGACACCTGACTATGATCAAAATGAGGCCTTATGACGCCAACAAGAACTACAGAGTGTTTCTGCTCATAGGGACCTGCTGGCTGATCGCCATATCTCTTGGTGCTCTGCCTATTCTGGGCTGGAACTGCCTGGACAACCTCCCAGACTGCTCCACAGTCCTCCCTCTCTACACCAAGAAATATGTAGCTTTCTGTATCACAGTTTTCATGCTTTTGCTCTTGGCCATGTCAATCCTTTACGCCCGCATCTACATCCTGGTTAAGTCCAGCAGCCAAAAGGTGAGCAAGAACAGCAACTCTGAGCATGCCATGTCCCTGCTGCGCACCGTCATCATTGTGGTTGGGGTCTTCATCGCCTGCTGGACACCCATCTTTGTCCTGCTCCTGGTGGATGTGGCATGTGGGCAGCGCTGCCCCATCCTCTACAAGGCTGACTGGTTCATTGCGGTGGCTGTGCTCAACTCAGCCATGAACCCAATAATTTACACTCTGGCCAGCCGGGAGATGAGACGGGCCTTCCTGGGTCTGGTGTGTGGCATCTGCTACAGGGGGAAGGCTTCCGTAAATGGCAGCGGGAACAGGCAGTCTCTGGAGCCCAGCCGCAGCAGGAGCAAGTCGTGGAGCAGCCAAAACAACCCCAACCAGAACCAGCAGGGCTCCAGGCAGACGGAGTCAGAGAAGGAGCAAGAGCAGGACGTGTCCCATGGTGAGGTCTCAGTGGTGGCAGGAGGTGCCGCCCAGGCTGTTGTCGAGAGTGACAGGAAAAACTGAAAGAGGGCATCAAGCAAGCTGTATGAAGGTGAGGGTGGTCTTAATACTGTATATGCTCATGGGCCTGTGCAGTGGTCACAGTGGACAGAAATGATGAAAAGGAATGTGTGTTTTGACTGATCTAGAACAAAGGATTTCTTGAATGAGGTGTGGACTTGAGGCCTGGCTGCAGGACAGCAGTTTCTCCCTTGTGCTTTAATCTTGATATATCTGCAACATCCTTAACCGGAAGGCTTATTAAAATGTCAGATTTCATCACTGTTGCACAAGAACCATGTATTTCCAAATGTAGTTGTGAAAAACTTTGCATTGTCACAAAGCTTAAAACAACACACTGAGCTCATGAAGAGCTGATGTTTTAGAGATACATGTTTTTTGCAGGACAATGATGATTGATGCGAATGAATGGTGCTCTTACCCTTGATAGAAAAAAGAACATTTACCTCTGTGGTTACAGATGTGACCATCTAAGACAGATAAGAAATGAAAAACCACCTGCAACTAATAAAAAAGTGCAATTATAGTGCTGCAAAAACAATATAATGAAGAATGATTGTAGACAGTTATAAGTGTAATGATAAACAACAAGTTATTTATTATTCTATGCAGTCTATTCTGTAACTTTTGTATTCACTCAGTAATAATACAGAAGACTGTGCAGCTGTAATGAAAACTGCAGTGTAAATAGTATATTTGAGATAAAAAAAACACACTTTGAAGAGTCTAACATGCCACCTTTGTCATTACATCAGTAGCATCATGTTCAAAATGCACGTGTTACCACTGCACAGAGAATTAATATATCTGATATGGTTCATGTTACAGCATTAGTTTTTACCCATACAAGGGCTCCATCTGCTGGTATATAATGGTAGTGCTGACCAGATATTTTCACGATATGCTGCATGTTCAATACAGAAATTTTAAAATGTTATGAGTGTGTCTTTGTATGTTTTTATCTGATATCTGATTGAAGTTTTGCATCAATTCTAAAAGCATGTAGCTGGTAAACTGAAGAAACAAGCATGTGAATGCTGCATGCAATTTAGTAGTAGTTAACTAGGTGCAGCTGTTTATATGAAGCAAATATATTAGCTTTGACACAATGAAGTAAACAAAAAGTAAAAAATACTGTGTAAGGATGATTCACCTTGATTGCTTCATTTGGCCAGTATAGAGCACACTTCTGCCTTGTTTTATGTGTAGTGCCTTCCTCATACCCCTGAGAAAATGACTAAAAGGGCCGGTTCACCCAAATTACAAATAAACACATTCTTCACTTATTTCTAATGGTATCTAGTCATGCACATAGTTTTCATTTTGCATGTCAAGGTTTGGCAACATCCTGATTTCTGCCGCCACTACAATACATCTGAGGGGAACAGAACTGCGTTTGTGGTGCACACAGCATTAAAATGATATTTGGAAAATTGAACAGCAACATCTATTTCCAGAAACAGCAGCCCTGTTACTAGGGATAATTCACATACCTCACTGTGAACAGTTTTCATGGGAACTTTTTGTTCTGTGGATTATCCACAATAACAAGGGCACTGTTTATGGATGTACTAAATCTTGCTTTCAGTGCTTTCAGTACCAAAAACAAATCTGGACAAACTAAACTAGATACCATGGAAGCAAGAAAAGAACATTTGGATGAACCAACCCTTTAAGATTTTAGACAAAATAGTGGTGACTGTCTAAATGCTGCATCTACCATAAAATGAAATGTGTCATTGGTTATTATAGAACATACCAAAGAGATTCTACACATTCACGGTTTTATTGCCAACAGTCATACAGAATAATGATAAACCCATACAACCAAAAGATTAAATCTGTAAACATCATTTGGACGCGTTTCTTTGTTTTTATTTCCATTTTTTTCTGTACCTGTTCCAAAATAGTGAGTTTCTGTGTGATTCCCCTCAAAGATTTATACTTAGAGACTGGAAATGATACATTTATAATATATAATAGAGAGGGAGGGAGGGAGATAAAGAGACAGAGAGAGAAAACAGTAGTCTCAAGCAGCAACACGCAGCAGGGCAAAACACAACCTCTAGTGAACAGGCATGCCCCATTGAAGATCAGCTATTGCACTTTGAAGAGAGAGAGAGAAAGAGAAATAAAAACACCATTTGTACAAATAAAAGGCACATTTTCATCAACAGAAAATCTGGAAAGAAGCCATGTTCTTATTTGTGTCCCAGCGTGGTTGTGTAATTTCTTTATGCCACACAGCTAATCATCAGAGAGATTCAAGTATGGAGTTGTTCCTGCTGTATGTTTATATATATATATATACACACACACACACACACACATACACACACACACACACACACACACACACATATATATATATATATATACATATACATATATATACACATATATATATACACACATACGCTTTGTTCAAAACATGGCACATTTTGCCAAGGTGATTCTACAAATTAGCTTTTTAGAAACAAACGCTGATCTCAAAAGAATTCTTTACATTAGCGTAGTGCTTTTCAAAAAATTTTGCACATTACTCCATCTCCCAAGATATTAGATTTTATGAGATTACGTCAGACAAATTAAAAGTTAATGGGAAAAAAAACAACAACAAAAAACTCCTCAGTGATTCTTTGCGCCCTTTCTTCTCACCTTTCCCTCAAAAGAATACCAATATGTTAGGCTTTCTCTCTCTCATGTGTTCTCCTCAAAGGAATCCTGAGAAGCAAACTGGGTCATGGGACACAAGGAATCAAGGAGAGTCTTAATCGGCTTTAACCAAAAATGGATCTGGTGGATATTTTTTAAAATAACAATTCCCGATACTGCTCCTTGCTAAATGTGTTGTTGTGAGATGCATGTACTGTACACTCCCTCTTGCAGCAAAATACAGGCACGTTATATTACATTGCATCTGTCTTGTCAAACTCATTGAACACATGCTGATTTTGGTTCAACTGAAGTGGTCCAGTGCATATCAAATACAATGCCCCATTCATTTGGTATCCATCAGAGTAATGACAATAGTAAGGATGAGAGCATTTTAAAAAGTCTGTTGTCAGAACTGCTGTGTACTATTTTCTGGAGGCCTTTTCAAAATTTTGATTCCCACTCTACAAAAACAGCCTAAAGACCGTAAACTGTTCAGAGGAACAACTGTGTACAGTGGACTGCAAAATGCAAATTAACTATGACTTGTCAAGCAATAATGGTTGAAAACTTTGTTTTTAGAGTTGGAATTTCCCCATGTACTGTAGTACTTTAAGCAATACACAGCCAGATAGCATCATTTGCTAATAGTAAATGATACAATAAGGGAACTTAAGTGTGTGACTGACAGGGGAAAACGAGTGTTTCTGTGCTGACATCTAGTGGCAATAAAGCAATAGTGCCATGAGATATCAACACACAGAGAAACAAAATCTGTTAAACATCACTAAGTCAAGGTGATCTAATATTGAGCTGTATTTGTATTTGTATTCTGTATTGAGTGCACACTGTATGTGCTCAACATTTGTCTAATTAAGCCTTGTAAGTAAAAAGTGTAAATTACATCTCAACACATTGGTAATTCGTCTTGGTACAACTGACACAGATGATCTAACTGATCTAACTTTCTGATTGTGCTATTCATTTGTGATCATTCAAATAATAATGATGATAATAATATTAATAATATATTTTAAAAGTTCACAGAAAAGCCCAAAATGTTCATTAAGAATGTGAGAATATCCATTGCATGACTCAAGCCCCAAAACTAATCATTGACTACACACCTAAAAGAAGAATCCAGAGAAAACCAATTCAGAAATAATCCCTGGTTGAAAAGCATAAATATTTTACAGTGTCAGCATACACAAGCACCTCTTTCAAATAAAGGGGTATCAAGGTCTACGAACAATGTCCACAAGAACAGTTGATTTTAAGTCATGCGACTGTGACACAAGAAAATACTTTATAAAAAAAGGTTATCTTTAAAGCCATTGACAGCACTATGGAGGATGTCTGTTTGCACCCCGACACTTTGTGACTACTGCAAAGCAAAACACATTCAGTTCTAATCCCCGATAAAAGCAGATTTCATATAGTGACTACTTGAGTGAGCCGTCACACTATTGGTGAGATTAAAGGACTTTTTTCCCCCTAAAGTAATTCATTATAAACAGCATTTGTTGTCCAAACTTTTTGTTTCCGACCTCTTAGCCAACGCTTCCTGTAGAAATGTGGTTGTGCTTGACAGACAAAACTAAAATTTCAGGTTTTTATTCTAAAATACTCATGTTAACACCTCTTTGAGGTTTGATTTGCACTTCATCTAAACTACAAGAACAATTGTCTTTTTTTATCTTTTAAAACACCAAATCAAGATAGTATGTCCAAATGCACCTATGTCTTCTCAAAAATATAGCATTTCAGTCATCACAACAAAATAATAACAGTTCTATAAATAATTTTTATCTTAAACAAATCTTGCGTCTTCCAGTGCCTCCAGTAAAGTAACTGCGGGCCAAATTTTCCGAAAAACACTGTCAGCACATAGAGCCTTTAAGCATCTTCTCTTCATGTTTCATCTTCAAGTTTTAGGATGGTAGGAGAGACTGTTCAGAGCTTCCCATTTCCCATCAGGCATTGCAAGCATCACTGTTTCCTTCCGACGGGCTGAAGGAGACACAGTTCACTCCCGGCTGACACAATCGGCAGATTGTTGTCACGGTGATGACCAATAAGGTGGCTAATGCTGTCAAATACATGATCTTTTGTCCGTACCTTTGAAAAGAGAAAAAGATGTTATAAGTCTGTCTCTTTCTTGCAGTGAAAACTCACATAATGCATTTCTACTCACACATTCACAAATCAGTCATTTCTATCTGCAGTAGCTTCCCTGAAACACACTCTACATGTCCTTTAACCCCATCTTACCGTGCCCTCAGGGTCCACCAGCAGTAGGTGTTTGGCAAGTCCATTGTGCATGCCCGTCAATACGTAGGACCCTGGGTTGGTAGTGCTCTTGCGGACCAGGAAGTCCCCGTCTTCTTTCAGAAGTTTTTCAGCGTCACGGCGGCTCATTTTGCCATGGTACCATGTCTGGCCCTCCAGCTCCTCCTGTGCCCGGAAGGCCAGCGAACGCACAAGAAGAGGGCTCGAGTTGTCCACGGATGCCGCCTTATGAAGACCAGACATCTGGGACTGAGCTTGTCCCTGGGACGGTGGATGGGACTGAGACTGAATAGCGTCCTCAAAGGGCTCTGGTATAGACGAGGGCAGTGCCAGAATAATTAATTAAGATAGGAAGGATATCTGTGGCACAGTTTTTAACATGACATTTGTCAAATATGGTAATCAATAAAATAGTCGCTGGTATGAAAACCTAAACATGTTTCTTGGAGGTGCAAGGTCATCACTCTTTTAGCTTGAGAACAGTGCTGTAATTACTTCATAATGGTAAAAAGACTGTAATTGGATAATCAGTGTACAGGTCCCCAGTGGACTTTATGACCACTAGTCAATGCTATGTAGCATTGTTTCAGTGGGTCCCTGTTTTGCTTGAAGTGTGCACATGATACACATTCCTGCCAGTGGTGCCAAGAATACACAGAATGTGTTTGAGAGAGTAACAAACAAAAACGTTTTTTTATTTTCACAGGGCACCTTTAACTTGTTAGAGGACTATCACTTCTGGGAAAACGGTGAATCTGGTGACCTAATGTATCCATTAGATATTTTTGAAAAAATCCACCCCTCTGCTTCTCCTATCAGAGGAAACTGCCTCTCTGTCCTGGAGTGATATCCCTTTGGTTTACAGCTAAAAACAATCCCTCGCTGGGTCATGTCCTCCAGGAAATACATCACAATAAAGTCAAAATTCTGTGTAATAATATTCTTGACCACCACTCACTATTGTTTAAGCCACAATAAAACAAACAAAAACACTGCAGTGGCACATGATTATATAAGATATATGAGTGAAGGGAAGGAAACTGTGAGTATCTGGAGCCAGTAGCTTAGCAGCTCCAGAAGGAGGGATTTACTGAAAACAAAGTAGAAAAGGGTGATGAGCTAAATATGTAAATATTCTTCTTTTTATATTTCCTCTCTGATTATGGGCATCTGACAATAGCATATCCAGATGAACATATTGATATGAGGTCATCAAAATATCCTGATATCCTTTTGACAGTTCACAAAAATATGGCATTACTGCTTTCAAAGACTGTTATTATTAGTTGTAGTACAACTGATCTGTCATCTGTGTTGTATATATAAAGCAAACCCAGATTTATTGCTCATACTGATGAGGATGTTGTTTATGTAAATAAGCTCTCTAATTCCATAATTCTTTATCAGTTGAATACCTCAAAGTGAAATGTACGCACTCCATTTATATGTAAATCTGTATGCAAATACATCTATATACATATATTATGTGTCATGTAATTTGTAAACTGATGACAGTGTTGCACTTGCTGGACAGTTGCCAGCCCATTACGAAGATAACACACACACACACACACACAATTACACCTACAGGTAGTTTAGAGTCACAGAATAATCTTCTGTGCTTTTCTTTTGACTGTTAGAGGAAACTTGTGCACACAGGACATGGGCAGTCTTAGAAGAGAAAGGACCAGGGCAGAGTGTAAAGCCCAGAACCTTCTTGATATTCTTGAGCAGACATAACCTCTAAACCTGACTGCATAGTCTTTTATTTAATTGTATAATTTTGTACATATTTTATTCTTTTATGCTGATGACACAACACTATCCAGTTATAAAATTTACTTAAATATTCTAAAACATTAAAAAATATGTTACTGTTAACACTTAAAGAACCACAGCTGATGGACAATAACAACTTAAATAACTTAAATTTCACATAGTAACAGTTTGTGTTTGAATTGTATAGTTGGCTGCTCAAATGTAATTTGTGTCATGGCAGTTACATAAAGCCATATGTAGTTACACGTCTTTATGTAACTGATCTTTCATGTATAATAATAGCAAAGCTAAGGTTGAAGTTGGGAGGAGGAAAGAATACACTGCTGTACACTGATATTAACACTGTCCTCCTATTGTCTTCATACTGACATGATGTTATTATAATGCCACAGCAAAGTCACAGGGAAACAAGAGCTAGGAAACCTCTATAATTAAGAACTCTGATTAGAAAGTCATCTTGCAGTGTTACTCTGAAGGCAAGGTAAGATACTGTTCAGATGCTTTGTAACGCTTCAACAGGTGAGTTTTAAAGGTGATTTGCCTGAAATTCATTGTGATTTACTTGGTGAATTGAAGAAAAATTTAGTCGCTTCCAAATCCACTATTCAAAGCCCCTAAACCAACAGAAACTGAAACTTCAATACAAGCCAACCAAGACTTACTCATGTCAAACAGGTCCTTCTGTGGGCTCTCTTTGGCTGCAGCTGCCATGCCCTTTGTCACATTTTCTGCCTCTGCCTGGAGCGCTGCGAGCACCTGGGCATCAATCTGCTGGGTGTTCACATATGTGGGCATCTCTGCTGTTTTTGGTGCCTGACCTTTACTCTCAGGCAGACTGCTTATATCAAATGATCCTAGATATTTGAAGAAACAATTATGGTCAGAGCAATGACTTGATGAAATTCTGCAAAATGTCTTATGTCATATTTAAATGGTGGGAAGCGTGGATTTTCTTACCCTGCTGTATGAAAATGGGCTTTCTTTCATCTCCCCAGTTTTCTCCACAGTGCCGTCCTTGGTAATATGTCTGGTCCACTGAACCTGGGCCCATCTGATGACATATAGACACACAGTGGATATTTAAGACATTTCTCAGTTGTTAGATGATATAAAAATGTAACGTGCCAAAATTGAGACTATGGCTGCTGTCACACCTGACCAGGTTTGTTCCACTACAGTGAACTCTGGTACATTTGTCTGTTTAGAGTGGTAAAATACAACAGTGTATAAATTTTATCCCTTGATCTGAACCAAATGAACAAAACTACAGGTGCCAAAGCACCTTAAGTCTAAATGTAAGCAACAGTAACTTTGCCCAGTTGTACCTGGCATCCATCGAGTGCTGTATTCTGATTGGTCAGCCGGGTGTCGATGAAGCCTCCAGGTGGCGGCATCTTGCCAGGGATGTTGTTATAGTAAGGATGCTCTGCTGACTCCTCCTCCTCCTCCGTCCATGGTAACTCCTCCATGTTTAATACCCTGGGAAAAACATGGTTTGATCATGAAACTCAGTACTAGTCAATGTGTTATGATGTGGTTGTGTTTTACGAGTGTGTCGTGAACACCTCACCTGTCATGTGTAGAGGACATCTTGCTTGAGGGACACTGCAGGTACTGCTGGAAGCGAAGGTCAAAGGCCTGGCCGATGGTGCTGATGACGTCCTGGGCCAGACCATCAGAGCACTCCAGGATGTGACATGCTGACGACAGTCAGAGCAACAAATTTAAATTCATGAGCATGTTGCACGTGAGATATGAAACACTCTACAGACTATTAAGAGAATATACACCTACCTCTTCTGTTAACAGGGTCCTTTGCTACATAGGCAACATAATCTGTCGTGTCCTTAAAAAAAGAGAAAAAAGACACGTCTTACTTACCATACTTTAATACCATAACCTTTTTACTTGATAAGTTGCAGTTATTACATAATGGTTTTTAACAACAGTGTTGCAAAGGTTGAAATTTATACTTTGGAATATATATGGAAAAACTAATAATATAATATCAGTTGGGCATTTGGTTGTTATCCTTCTTCCGTGTTTAAAGAGGGATAAACAATTTTTGGAGCAGATCTTTGGTAATGGAGCAATAAAAGTAATTACAGTCACAGTAAGAGTAATTACATTTAGAGTAGGTATATATATACAATGGGTGGGCAAATAAAGGCCCATGGGCCTATAAGAATGTTTGCTAAAGCTAAAGTTTTTACTTTCATAGTTCACATATTTTTTCCACAAATCAACTGTGGGTAACAATGTAAATGTTAATGTAACAGGCTTGTGTAAATACTAATAAACATGACCTTGTAATAACAAATCTAATCAATGATCTCCATCTCAAACGCAAATAGGTAGCAGTCTAATATTATTGAGTTACTTACAGGGTCTCCACCTGATGCAAAGGAGATGGACTGCATGTGATGGTTGGCTATGATCTGTCAGGAGTAAAATCAGACAATGCATATGAATTCACCAACATTTCCAAATACATTCTACACAGGTGTATAGACCTGCAACATTTAAATGTTTCAGCCTCTCAAATAGAAGAGAAGGAGAATTTCCTGCTTTTTCTTGTTTTACGTTTGGATATACCAGATATATTTTATCTAATTTTCTTTGACTATTGCAACAATTTAATGATGTGAACTTACACTTTAGAAAACCCTGAGGACTTTTCTCTTTCTCCAGAAAATAGTGTCTTCAAATGTCTAGTTTAATCTGACCAACAGTCCAGAACTACAAAAATATTCATATGACGATTGTGTGTGACAAAGAAAAGCATCAAATCTTCATATCTCAGAAGCTAGTAACAGTAAATATTTAACATTTTTTCTTGAAAATTAGTTTAGTAATTAGTTAGTTTTCTGTTCAGCTCTAGCTCTCTGCGTTATCATCAGAGGAGTTGGTCCTTTGGATACCAGAAATATTATTCTGTTTTGTGTGAGATACTATGTGTAGGATTTGGATTCTTCTTCTTCTGTTACTTTGGCACCATCTGCTGTTAGTATTAAGAGCAACGCTGGGATAGAGAGCAATACATGAGACAAACACTGACCACCCTTGATGGAAAGAAAAGTTTTGTCATACAAATAACTTAGCTACAAACAGTAATGTGCATAGAGAGTAAAATAAGGAGAAGTCATGTGCTTTTAGCTGCTCTTTTATTACACAGAGCCCCTCCAACAGACATCCTGACAGACAAACTGTATCACTATCTCTAAAAATACGATTTCCTCTATTGTGACAACCTAAATTTGGAAGCAAAAGTTTTTAGTTTACTGTTGATACACCACCTTGTGGACATGTGTATGATCGGTTGTTGACCATATTCCATATTCTCCCTTTTTCCTGACCCTGCGGTGCATGTGTACAATAGTAATTATCATAAACAGTGTATGTGGTTGCCAGGATGTATGTGACAGACCCTCTAATACAATGGTATCATAGTAGTATTAAGTTTTAAAGGTTGCCAACTGACCTGTTTGCAGTCAGGTGTCATCAGGTTGAGGCTACTGGTGGAGATATTTAGGTTGATAGACATGCCAGCGAACTGCAGGTTGCTCTTGCCCAGGATACTGGACAGAGCTTTGGACGGTGGCTGGAAGGATCAGAGGAGGAGACAGACAGACACAAATAAAACAAATTAAAACAAAGTCTCTTTACCAAAGATTTAGCATGTCTTTAAGGAAAAATTCAACATTTTTGGAAATTATTTGCGTCCTTGCTGAGAGCTAGATGAAAAGATCAGTATAACTCTTATCTGGTAAACATGGGAGCTACAGCCAGGTGTAGTGCTGAGTGTTTTATATGGTGGACCAACGCAGTGCACCATCTGGAACCATGTAACCATATCTGGTATACAGTGTTACACATCATGGATAAAATCTAAAACTGTCTTTCAGATAAGTGATCCATTTTGTCTATTACTTTTATATAAGAGACAACAAGATATAGATCAAACAGTGGCTATAGCTAGACTGATTTGATGCAAAAAGTCAAATTCCCCTCCAAGACTAAGTGAATATTGGTTTCATGACAGAAACAGAGATGTTAATTTCTGTATCCTTTCTAGGTGGATAAATCATGCAGAGCAGTAGGTTCTTTTAGAAAAAGCGAAATCTAATAATAGCAACGGCAAGAGACATAGATTTATCTCTCTGCTTGTCTATATCTCTCTCTTTCACTATCTCTCTCTTAAAGAGAAACAGAAACACACATACACACAGTGAGAGAGAGAGAGAAAGGCTTACTACTGTGTGGCCTTGCTAGCTAACGTTAGCACTGGACTGATTTCAGTAAGTCAAGCAGAAAAGTAGACATGACACAAACCGATTCACCATTGGCCTCTGCCTCACTGCACATTGGTCAATGATTTTAAAGATACACATGGAGCCACAGAAAATTCCATTCAAACAAATTGTGGTAACAGGCAGCCTAAATATACTCTAATACAGTACATAAAATATCAAAATCTTATCCTAATTTAAGTGGGGTTAACTAAGAGTTGGATTGCAGATAGAACCTTATTAATACTGAGAATTCATTTGCTGCTTAAGCATAGCAGAAAGCAAGTATTAAATACACAACTATTCATTACTATAGTTACGATATACTGCATTTGGGCACAGTTAACAATTCAACAGCATTTTTCGTTAAATTTAGACACTAAATTTTGGTCACATTAAAGATTCTCACAGACGGATATGAGCTGAAAATACAATATATGAAGTTTTAGTAAGTGTAATTCACAGCAATGCAAAAAACGTTTCTCTTTCTCCTATATTGTTCCTCTGTTTGCTGCACTCCTGTCTGCGGTCTGCAGTTCTTCAGTGCTCTTCTCATTGCTTTTCTTTTCTACAGTTTGTCTCTACTTTTGCTCTCAATACAAGCTATCAAGTGATTCTCAGTCTCTGAGTTGCTATCACTGCGTGTCTATTGCAAGACACAAGTTATTAATGGGCGCAAACCTAGTTGGTAGCATAGAATTCACACTGTCAAGTTAAAATAAAATCTTGAGCAACTAGCCAATTAGAGATGATTGTATTACTATTATTAAGTTTGGATTTGACTGCTGTCATCTCTATGAATAGGTACAGTATATTACAGTATGTATAATAATGACATTCTTGCTAAAAGAAATTAGCATGAGCTGTGTTAAGACTGACATAGTAGCTAACAGTATAAATCAGCTATTCACCAATGACAAACTGTGAGTGTGGAATTGGTCTGCAGGATCTAAAATCTAAAATCAGCTTGAATTAATAAAATTTTAAATGCAGCTACCGTATGGTTCTATTTGGGGTAATTGGAGGTGTTTAGTTCAATAATCTAATGTTTTAAAACGGATTTAACTGACATGAACTATCTGTGAAAGATCGAGTAAGACAACAACAATTTAATTCATCATGGTGCTGCGTGATGGATGACAGCCACTCACCACTGAGTTGTCTATGATTAAAAGAGCATTTGAGTAAATAGTTTCCACAATCCTTTTTCTAAATGTCGATATTGTAGTGGGAAGAATATTAAGCTTTTAAATAAGATACAATCAATTTCAGTATAATTTTAAATGATATATGTGTTTGAGTGTGTATTTGCTAAATCTATGTGTTCCTATACACATACAAGAGTTTATATCAGTAGAGATTAGCAGAATTTAATTTAAGGTGCCTTTTTCCCTAAATAGCAAAGAGCTCATTTATCCATGAGAGACTTTTAGGTTTCAGGTTCAGGTTTCCTGTATTTATAATACAACATCACATGACTTTAAAATTACTGGCACAAAGAAAATGTATGTGCATTAGTGGCTGTTGGAAAATTCCAACCTGGTTTTTAATTGAAAACGTTCCTGGTTTTTCAGTAAAGGATTTAGAAACCGCCAAATAAAAGAACTACTACTACTACTCAACATCATAAATCGTTCAAGAACAGTAAGGAATCATATAATCATGAGGTTGAGTCTTAATTATGAATAAAACACTTATTATTAGTCTTAGGTGTGTATTGTTTGTGGGTTTGTCCTAAAGGAAATCTTGTAAACTCTGAGAAGTTCGAAAACAACAAGTGTGAACATACCTTGTTATTTGTGACCTTGTGGTGAAATCCAAGGATCTCATTGACCGAAGGACTTCTATACAGCCAAGGTACTGGAAAGCAAGAATGAAAAGCTTGTGTGAAATAAATATTCAAAAGGAGTTCAAAAGTAAAATCGCAATCTACAGAAAAACACACCTGATTTGTTTGGGTTTCCAACTAAAACTCACTAAATCAAAATAACTGCATTTCTTCAATGTGTAAATCAATACAATTTTAACTTAACATTTAGACACAGAGAGCATATTCCATGACAGACTGGACTTATTGGTTAACAACATGACATGGGGACATTATGTCAAATTTATGTTGTCGGCTCAGTCTGTTAGACGTTAGACTCAGAATTTTACAAACTTTAGTTCAAGACACTGTTTGAGTTTATCAGAATAGCTGCTGAATGTGTCAGGAAAAGTACTTTTTAATTTCTCATTTTTATTTTATTTTCGTGTTCAGATTTATTGTCACTTTTAAATTATAATCTCAGTAGAATTTTAATTTTAGTGATGTATTTTGTTTCTGTCATTATCATTAAATGACGTTTAATGGTGAAAATGTCACCTCATGAATCAATGAATTTGAACTCTGTTATCACTTCAGTTACCATTCTGCAGCAGTTTTGGACAATAACCAGCAACTTGAAATTTATGATCTCATATCACAGATATATTCAAAGAGCTGGATGCAGTGCCACTACTAAGCCTCACTGTCAATTTGTCCCAGTGGCCTCCTGTGGTATTGTAACGAAAAATCCCCTGTGGCCCAAAATGCATTTTCCCCATAGACCTTTGTTACAGGAGCGAATTCTGTGAAACTGTTTTACATGACACCTCCAACTGCAAACAAGGTCCGTTATTACTTTCTGTGAACGCTCATGAATTTTTAACCCATGGAGGTTTCATATTTGTAATACTTAAGAGCCCGGAAAAGTGAATGTTATGTGTGCACAACGTCATCTCAATGTAAAGTCTATGGGCTGAGTGGGAAAGCGCAGACCAGGCCAAACAGTAAGGCACACGTGTAGTATGCCTCACAACACAGATACAAACCGGGACGCACGAAAACTTGGGCGAGCAAGTTTTCTATTCCACAGCTGTGTGGGTGCCATCTTCATGTACATTATCTAGTTCTCATAGTACAGCCATGCCTTATATCTGAAGCAGAATATGTACCCCTGCCGGAGAAACTGGTCACTTTATGACTAAATCTATCATTACTGAATAGTGTCCCTGGTTGTGTTGCTTTTCAGGGAGTCACTTAGTTTAATATAGAGTCTGCACAAAACACATTGAGAGGAAATTCTTTTAAAGGATTGTTACTGAATGTTAAATTGGTAATTACAACTTATTATCCTTTCACCCTCACCTTCATCTGCTCACGCATGAGTAAGTACGAGTTGCAAGCGGACTTAAACCTGTATTACATCAGCAAATGTGTTTTCATGAACTTGCTTGTATCATCATCTTTTTCTAGTTTCTAGTTAAAAATAGAAACATCCAGCAGGAGTTCACAGAACCAAAGTCTGACACACAGTTGATGCAAAGTTGGAAGAAAAAAAAAAAATCTAATCAATGCTTGTTCACCATAAAATTATTTGCAAACTGCATCAGTGTGTTACTATGCCACATGAGGTGACTGTAGTCATAATATCCCATAAAACCATCTTCAGCACCAGCCTCCTACTCACATTACAACACCTCTTCTAATTAATATTGCACAGACTGGGAACATTTTGTGCTGACGAGTTCCTATAATTATCGGAATCACATTCATAATCTCATTGTAAACAAAACAGACATCCAGACACACTAACATTTCTATTTCCTCCTTTGCCGAAAAGAATTAAGTTATTAAGCTCATAACTTCGGTGTTATGAGGCCCTTTCCCTCCAGTGACTGTTTCGCAAGTACCAGGAAACAAATAATGTTTTGTCAACATGACGTTTGCAAATTTTAAATGTTCTCTATTTTAAGAACATTGAATTTGAAGTGCACATTTCAGCCCCGGCCAAAAATAAATCAAACGGTTCTAAAATTGGTAGAGACCTATTCTGAGCACAACATGGAGACTTTTCTTCTCTCATGCTGTACAACAAACAAGTAGATGATTCACACAGTATAACTGAACTTCAGATTAATTATGAAAATCAATGGGAGGCCAGCTCTGAAGAGCCTCTACATGATCCCAGTAAACAACACAACTTCTAAGTGATCATATTTATAGCTACAGTACACCTGAGGTCGATAACTGCACATATACAGACATAAATACACAGTACTGTCTTAATATCAGGCTAACACCATCTAAAACGTGAAATCATCTATCATACTGGCTCTACTTTTTGAACCTTTTGCCCATGAATTTAAACATCTACTTTATTGCCAAATATAAAAAATTCATATCATTCAGTTGCACTCCAGTCAAACATAAAACAAAACTTGCTGCCATTCAATGATGTGTACAGCGCTTACTTTAGACAACATTCATTATAAACAGTCTGGTTCTGCACAGTCCAGGTAGGATATGTTGAATTATGAGGGTAAGACACTTTATTGATAAACATGCTTAATGAATTAGGTTGATGAAACAAATATTAATAAATGTTAGATCATATGGAAAATCTGCACAAATACAGAGGATGAACAGTAATGGATAACATGCTGTAAATAATCGAAATTTACTAACCAGTGCAAAATGCAAGGTTATCACTATACAGTAACTGTAATCAATATTTTTTATAATACCAATGGATCAAAAGACCACTTGTATGTGAGGGCTGGACTAGTGATGAACCTACAGAGAATTAGCACCCAAATATGGAGCTTCCAAGGATTTATTTATAGCATCTTTCAGCTAACTGCTTTGTTCAGGTTCACTCCCACTGCTCTCATAGTGAAGTTTTCAGCTGATCAATTGTTTTTGACTAAAAAAGTTCTAAAAATCCATTGCACACTACCTGCCCAACATCAAATGGCAGACAAAGTTAGCAACTAGCTGGTGAACATAATGGAGAATTTAGCAGTTGAAGAGATATTTCCATCAGGAGATGGTGGAGACCAAACCAGAGCTAAAATGAGAGTAATGCACATACATTCATTAGGTGTCTAGAAACACAACTCTAAATGAATGATAATGTTGCTCTGTATCTGCTGGATGTAAATAACAGGCATCTGTTTGCTAACAAGTTAGCCGTATCGACTTCATAGAAATATATTATGTCAATGTTTGTGCTGCCTCCATGCGGCCAAGGAATTAGTTATTGGAAGTGTAAGAAGTGCAGCAAGCAGCTGCAAACACACTTCATAGAATACTATAAACTGTACCATTCATGCTTATCCTTGTATATTTGGTCAGTCCGAAAATACAATGGCTTGCAACCGTTGACCACTAACCACAAAAAAAAAAAAAAAAAAAAAGTCCTCCCATCAAATGTGCTGGGATCGAAGTAATAAGTTAAAAAAAGTAAAAATGTAAAACAAAGTCATTTTTAATTTAACTCTACAAAATTTCATTAAGAGAATTGTTACCACAAAGGTACTTCAAAATCTTGTGTGAATAAGCAATCTTTGGCATAAACACATAGCTGCCTTTGGCTAAAAATGTGAATGTAAACAGTGTCACTGTCAATCAATGTCCCGTTAGAGTAATGGCGCATGATGTGCGAGGAGTGACCGCATGACGCTAATTAAAAGTGCTGTGAGCAGAACACCACGATGAACTCAATACACACAGGACTCAAACCACAGGGAAAGCAGGGGGTGGGGGAGCACAGACTGGACCCATTTCCCCTCTAACAGTGTGGATGCTTTCAGCAGCATTGACTGGACAAATAAGCGCTCTCGGCCTTAATGCAGTTAATGGAATGTCACACTGGTCACAGATACTGTAGGCTTTGTTCGGGCAAGTCGTAGTAGGTGTCATATGATGGCAATCATACTGTGTAACTTGATTTTGGAATATAACACATTCCACCTGGCATCGCTGTTTGGTATTCTCATTCAGCCCACAAAACTACATTTTGCTTTTTGGTTAATGTGCTGCATAAAGACAAAAAGATTATACGTTCAGGCAATTGTTTGATTGACTGCTAGTTTGTGGTTTCGGTGAAAATGGTTTGCTCCGTTTTCTTCATTCACTTCACACCTTGAAGAGCCAGGGCTCGGCATCATCACTCCTCATGCTAGTGACTCATTGCCTTCATGATGACATTCACAGCTCTTGTAGTTGTGCGCCTACTTGAGCTACCTTAAATGATGTATGATGGCTGAACGGCATTAACGTGAGATACGGATGTGATGAGACAAACGTGCGCTCGCTGCACGTCTTCTTTTCCTCTTCCATCATTTCACTATCGCTGGGCTAAAACAGCCATAGAGCTCGTACAGATGCACAATGTACAGAAATAACACATCACCATGGTTACAAAAGCATAACGCTGTGGCTCTACATACACACGGCAGACAGAAATACCGTATAAATTGAAATGTTTACAGCATGCTCAAAATGACATTGATAACTGCTGTATTTATTTTGCCGTCACATGTTTTTCCTTTACTTTTCCCCCAGCGTTGACCTTCTCTATTTTCTGAATTATTCAATGTCTGTTTTCTGCTTCGCTCCTCCTTCACTCAGCCTTCTGCTGTAGCCAACCTACATACACCCACTCAAGGGCATGTTGTGATGTGCAAGTAAAACTACATTATTTCTTCTTTATACCCCACTTGCAGGTAGCTAAGCTTGAAACAAAAGAGAGAATGGGTAAAGGACAGACGAAGAGGGAGAGGACAAAAACAACATGAGACAGGGAGAGGATCAGAGACCACAAACCTTCACAATGTATGTCACTCCTGGACCAGAGATCTTCTCGCTCGAATGTAGCCATCCTCTGGAGGGTTTGCTGACCAGTCCACCACCTCCACCTGGATTCCAGTCCTCTCCACCGGGCTGGAGCTCGTCCAGCCTGCTCTTCTTGCTCATGCTGAGAGCTGGCTCCAGCTGCGAGCAGGGGGTTGAATGGGAGGCCGAGCTGCACAGAGAGCCGCCCACACCAGAGGCTGCTGCTGCCGCCGCTGCGGCTGTCGCCGCGCTGGGGCTCGGGCCACTGGAGCTGCCTGAGCCTGATCCCCCACCCCCCTGCAGCTTAGACACAGCCAGGTCCTTGACAGCCGAGGGCAGACCCTTGATGCCCAGCAAGCTGCCTGAGTTGCTGAATTTCAGGCTGGACACCTTGTTGATGAGAGTACAGAGGGTGGTGCCTCCATCTTCCAGGTGGTCAGAGCCGTGGCTGGTGGGGGTGCTGGAAGCAGTGGTGGTGCAGGGGGGCTGGACCTCAGTCGGAGGTGTGTAAGATGTCTCGGCTGCAGACTGGGGGGTGGCCGAGACCTTGGGGTTCATGGACAGGCCGTGGAGAAGCTCATCGACGGATGTTACTGACTCATTCCTGAAGCGGTTGTATTTGGTACGGTGAAGCATACCCTTCTCTCTCTTGCTCTCTCCCCTCTCTCCACCAACCGACACGCACAGCCTGCCTCTTTCACAAGTGTGCTGGCAGACGTGGCTGAGCCGTGCTGATTACCCTCTCCTTCAACATAGCAGCAGCAGTACGGGCAGCAAACGCCTTTTAGCAATCACAGGCCACCTGACTGTAATTTTCTCTACTGAGGTTACAGTGGTGGTTGTGTTGGGCTGCTGCTGTTGTTGTCGCCCAAGTCCAATCTGCTCTCAGTAAAATCCAGAGCTGCAATCCAATCCGTGAGAGAGAAACATACAGACAAAATCCATGAAAACACAACACTGAAGCAGAGGAAGAGGAGGATGGAGAGAAAAAAGGTCTCTAAAAGGCTGCCAGTGTTGTGGTACAGCTTGTTTGGTTTCCAGTGGTGATGCTGCTACTGCTGCTGATTTCTAGCCTCAAAAATCAAAAAAGTAAAAGAACAGAGAAAGGTCTATGTTGTCGATGATCATGGATACTGCGAGGGAAGAGCAAATACTCTCTACTGACTGCTGCCTGCCTGCCTGCCTGCCGGCTCAGAGCTAAAGCATGACTCACTGATCTGAGAAAACCTTCTCAACAAAAGGCTTGCTGAACACTGCAAATCACTTCCTGTTGGAGGGAGAAAAAAAAACCTCCCACTTACAGCACACTAGAACCAATCAATTTTTAAATTCCCCAGTCTGATATTAATTCGCTGTAATTCTTTCCCCTCTTATTTGTTTTTCTGGGAAACAGAAATGAGGAATGAGAGGTAGCTTGATTATTTAATGTAGAAAAATAATTATTCTGAATAATTTGCATGAATTCATGTTTTAAACAATTAATGTTTTCTAAAAATGGATGGACGGATGAAAGTTGTGATAGAACGACAGACACAATGAACTAATCACAGAATTAATAAATTAAGTGAAATAAGTAATGAAAACCAGCATCTATTTAACTGACAGCTACAATCACAGTGTCAGCCAAAGTATTCTCTTAACAAAAAAAGGCAGTCTTCTTTGATCCAAGAGTAAAATCTCTATTTAAATGTATCATAAAGATGTCATTTTCCTTAGAGGATGTAAAACAAACCTCTATAAATCACTGAAAGAAACAATACAGTAAAATTTTAGCATGACTGAAAATTTGCAACATCATTAATATACTGTCCCTGTTAATTTATAATAGCTGCAGAGTATAGTTGACATCACTCTTGGTTCTCAGGTTCGTAAAACCTATGACTAAACAATACACTTAAAATATCTATAATCAGCCATTAATGCAAAAAAAAAAAAATTCAATTTTTTTCACATAAAACTGTTTTGACACCATTTGTCTAATGTGTAGCGCTAATCTCTATCAGCATTCTGCAACAAAGGAACAGAAAATTCAGTTCCACAACTAGGAAACAGGTACAGATTCACAGCTTGTCTAAAATACCCAGTAATCGGTCCTGGTTGAACTACATGAATGGCACAACTGAAGAAGACACAGTATGAACGACATGTTTCTCAGGCAGATGAGTCAATGAAACAACGGAAAGGATAACAGAAAAAGCCCAGCAGCAGCAATGAAGCATCTTTGTCTCCCCGGTAGCGGAAAGCACACAGCCAGACACCATTCATGTAAAATGTCCTCAGGAGCATCTAGCAAAGCTGAAAGACTGACACTCATTCATAAGCAGCTTCCGCTCTCACACTGCTGCAGATTTCGCACTGCAGTCCCTCCCAACATCTCTCTTTCCTGCCTGGCAAATATAGAAAAAAAAAAAAAAAAAAAGACAGCACGTCTGCCTTCTCTCCTCAGAAACAAAGGCAAACACAAAAGCAAGGAAGAAAAGGCTGGCCCTCGCAAATCAGAGGAGGAGGCAAAAAGACAAAGGAGGAAAAGAGCAGAGGACAAAAACGCATGCAATATTTAGTCTTTTATATGAATGAAATAGCAGGCTGGCATACCAATGTTTCTGTGAATGGAAGGAAGGCCTTTCTGCCTCTGCAAGGCAATCCCTAGGGATGGCATGGTCTTATCCAATGAGGAGCCAGCTGGATGACTCATTCAGGGGAGGCTTGCAGAATAGTGGAAGAGACCATTTCAAATGCAGGTGTACATTTTGTTTTCTCTTAATTGTCCTTTAAAAATGCTACGTACATTATTAGATAAGAGATGTTTGCATAGTTTAAGAAGGTCATGTTCAATTAACAGGACCTAAAACAAGAAAACATATCCAGGATAGAAAATAGGGGTAAAAATGCCACCCCCGTGATTTTGATTGTCACCATTATCAGCTTTTTTTCCCCTACATTCATGTGAACAGTTACCACCTACACATTTAATTAGTAATTTACTGTTTATGTGTATGAGGGCAGATAGTATGAATGCACAAGAACAACAAATGTATTTTACTGTGACAGATGCAGTTAGCTATATCATTGTATATGATCACAAAATTAACATCCTGATTTTGATTTTACCACATGTATTGCAATATTTCATGATTTTTCTTATGAGCTTAAATCATATAAACGTTGTTATTATTTCCTTTAGCAAATGTATAACCCTCCAAGACACACATCTGAGAGACAGTGATCATTAAAGCACATCTTTCTTGCCACTAGTAAAGACATTTATCAGCTAATATACTGGTTAATTTATCAGCAGACACTACCGGGCAAGCACTAGTATCGGTCATCTTCATCTACTTTATATTATCTTGCTATTAGACCAAATAAAAAATTCTTCAACAAGGAAAGACTACACTTTGTACAATGTGTATCTGCTGCACAAACTGGCTTTCAGCATTCTAAACACTATGTGTGACCGTATGATTAGCTGTAGCGACAGTGCAAGCTGAGTCAGTACTATATGGAAGCACTGAGCTGCCAATATTAAAATCAAATAATTCAATCCAATTAATTTACAAATCCATCACTATTGCACTTGCCATACACTGTAAAACCCTGTAAAATGTATAATAATAATCATATCATAATAATTAAGAATTCTAAAAAATGAATACTATATATGTTTTTATATTTTCAAACTGGCAAACAATATCATAAACTTCAAAATGCAACTGACAAAAATGCAAACTGAGCTTTTTCATTTAAATTTGACATCATTATTTTTGCTAATAAGAAAAAAAAATTACTGGAAATGCAGTTTAGTGGTTTTATTTTAACAATGGCTTATTGTGTGTAGTCTCTTGAACCCCGTACCCAATCAGTGATTGTCCAATCATAGATTAGCAACTATGACTGGGCAGGTAGATGGGGCTGTCACTCAGCCTAGCTAGAATATTTGTCCCAGTGGCCAACCGTGATACTGCCTTCACCACACAAAAGCATAAATACAAGGAGTGGATTAAACTGTGTGTTTGTTTCCTCTAACTCCTCTAGCTAATCACAAAGATTAATACCATAGCTGAAAGCAGTAGACTTAGACTTAGACTTAGACAGACTTTATTGATCCCTTTCGGATGACTCCCTCAGGGAAATTAAGTACAAAAAAATAATACAATGTAAGATTTCTGTAGCTTTTAATTTCTGCAAAAGGTGTAGGTTGAAGCTTATTCTGCCAGGATGGATGCATTTACAATATGCATCCTATTTTACATCAAGAGTTAACATCAAGCAAAAACCTTACAATATCCTCTATCCTATTATACTTATGAACTGTGCAATGTGGCTTCCTGGTAATAAATCCTTATATTTGTTAAATAAATCATTTTCAACATCTTTTTAAACTACTGTACTATGTCCTCCATGTTTTCAAGTCCTCACCGCAGCTGTTCCGTAAATTTCCCCCACTTAGTAATTTCCCTTTGCTGTCACTCTATAATCTAAATGTGGAAGTGAGAACAGTCTGCAGAATACCCCAGACAGATGAATTGGGCTGCGTAGCCTTCCTTCAGAGTACTGTGTAGCCATGGGGACAGAGACGCAAAAAGCTCTACTCACGCATTGTAGTGCTCTGTTAGCAGGTGTCCAGTAAGGCAGAGATCCAGAGGCACTGAAGGCCCACCCACCATTTCCCTGCCACTGTGGAGAGAAACACATGGGGGCTGAGAAGAGACAAAAGGGTGGGAATACCTGGAATATCTGTTGGAATGGAGGATGATGATGATGACAGGTAAAATTGGAAAACTATCCTAAACTCCTCTTTTTCAAACTGACGAATGAGTTACTGGACACATCTTAACAACCCAGATGTAGTAGGTGACTGACAGGTAATGCTTTCAAAATAACATACCCTGAATTCATAAATCATGTGAATTAAGTAAGAATACACAAAATATACATGTAATTAATTCAGATAATCACCCAAAGTTCAGAGCATTCTTTCTCATTTTTAGACATACATTAAGCGCAAATGAGAAAGGAGACAGAGGAAAAGAGCATCCATTGGCAAGGAAAGCAGCAGACACTTCTCCACTTGACTACTGTTGCCAGGTTACCAAAAACATTCAAAAAAGCAAGAGTTATTTTAAGACTAGCTAGAAGCAAAATAACCAATGTTACAGAAAGGGCAGACACAGGCAACTGGTAAAATGTGACAATTTTTTGTTATTATAGTTTTTTTTATGTATTATACACCAATAGCAAAGAAACGCTCCAGAGATTTGGCTCAAGACTTTGCAAAGTTTGTAATATTTGAGGATGCTTTCAACAATCAAAATGTAACATGAATGGCAATTTTTTTGCTATACTCAAGATTTCTTCTCATTATTGTTTTACAGAAACTAGTTCCACAAAGCACATAAATACATTATTTAAAATTCCATGTCCACAAAGTTTAAATCATTTTCAAACAGATCCTGCTACCAGGCCATCTGATGCTATGAGCTGACATAGCAATGTGGAAACAATGTGACAGTGTATAAACAGTCACTGGTAGTGATATACCCACAGAATTATCACCTAAATTTTACAGTGCTTTACAGCAAGTTTCAGCTCCTTCTTTAGCTGTCCGACCTGCAACTTCATTGTTTTGGTCCACTCTCACTGCTTTCATATTGTCAGGTGCAGCTAATACCGTTCTACCCAACTCCTCAAATAAGTTAGTTTTTGATTAAGTATGACGATGAAGCTGTTGGTGAAAAACAGTCTGAGAGGAATTATGTGGAGAAAAAATCTAAAAGGTAGGTGCCAGTGTATACGGATACTGAAATGCTTAAAATCCATATGCAGGGTCAATGATACAATTTGAAATCTTCCTCTTTGATTTGAACTCACTAAACCAAAATATAACTTATCTATAGAACTTGTGCATTCTGATGGGGACAACTAGCCAGAGTAATACTGAGATAAGGTTAAGACATTTAAAATAATCTGGTTGTAATCAGCAGTCACATCTAAAAACAAACTAACAAAAGCACATTTTTAATTAAATCCTACTGGGAATACAAACATACGTAGCTTCCACATTTAATTGTCCACTGGCCCTGTTTGCTGCCATACATTTGCAGTTTATTTGCATCACTGATTATATTTGTTGTTACAAAGTCATCTTTATTAGGAGTTACACAAGTCTCTTACTTACAATGTTACCTACAGAGGATTTATAAAGAGTTATGCCAAAGTTTTGATGCAAATTATGAAAGGGAAAACTTCAGCTTTCACATTTGGCCCACGTACTGCTATTGCTGCTATGTTCAGCATATGTATGTTATATAGGACAAGGACACCTCTTCATTTCATGTAAATAAAAGTTACATAACCTTTGGTTCGCATTATCTTCACACTGAATGGAATTCCTGGAGTGTCATTTTCTTGCCCTACATCCATGACCTAATGAGCAGCTGTTATTTCAACAACAATATTGCCTGTGGTTACACAATTATGTATCTTGTTTCTTAACACTCACGGAAGCACAAAAAAAATGAATAGCAAAGGGAAACTATATTGATATCCTACTTGGATAGAGCTGAGTGATGTAAGAATTTCCTGTGTGCACAATAACATCTATAGCCTTGAAAGCCCATTTTCATAATCATGTCTAGGGCATCATTTCAGCTTTCTGTGAATGGTTCATTAAAAACGTGGCAGAAGCATCAGAAGCACAAGAGGATCACATATGCATGAGTGTGTTTGTGTGTATGTGTATGTGTCTGTAGACCCATAGACCCACTAACCTTATATTGCACTAAGCTATCAAAGCCACCTCTGAAAATCACCTAACACTCGAGCAGGTGAAGAGGATTCACTGAACAAAGTAGTAATTGCAGTTGCTAATTTAATATCTTTAGTATATAGAATTACTAATTATAGTTATTAAGAGTATTATATAATGTGTGCTCCCTCATAGTACCACTGTATTATTCATACAGTTACTAAAATCCTATGTGTGGTGTTTTATTTTGAGTAGGGATACAATTGTCAATAGGACATAGGCCTACAAAAAAAAGGATCCATTATATGTTAAATCACATTCTAGGCAGATAATGCACATAATAAACATTTAATACTTACCATTAAAAACTGTCTGTGACTAAGGTATTGACAGTTAAATGAAATGCCTCATTTAGAACAAAACTATTCAGTGTTAATTAAAATATGTTCCAAAGTAGACTATTAATAATACATTCACTCCATGAATCATGACATATTTCTTGCCATTACAGTACATTAGGTGATTTTAGTAATAAATGGTATAGATATCCGTATTAATTTGGAAAATCCAAATCACAAAACAAAACATAATTGAACTTTGAGGTTCAGTGGGAAACATTACAATTGTTTAAACTGTAACGACTTGCACCATGACATAAGGTTAAAGGTAATGAAAAAGCTATAAATAAAAAAAAAGTCTCTAAACGTAAGACAAATAGATCAATAGATCTACAGACCTGCCGTAAACTATTCAAAGGTATATCCC
Source organism: Lates japonicus (assembly GCA_033238685.1). Taxonomy (NCBI): domain Eukaryota; kingdom Metazoa; phylum Chordata; class Actinopteri; family Centropomidae; genus Lates; species Lates japonicus. The sequence goes on along the minus strand of BRZM01000021.1, from coordinate 8,164,688 downwards.
AAAATGATATAAGAGACATTCAGCTAAACAATACAAATAAGAGCAACATATCAAGCTATTTAACGTGAAACTTCACTAATGTTACTCACCTGTGCTCTGATGGAAATGGAGCTTCGTCACATGACCTAGATCATCCAATCGAAGCTTTTGTAGAATTTACACGCAAAAAGCTGAACTTGAGTTGTGGTGCCATTTTGTTTACGCTAGCTAGCTGTTAATTTTTTCTAAATAATTTGGCTTCATGTGAAAATATGTCTCGCAGGCAAATATATTATTCGGAGAGATACAATGGTAATATCGTTGACTTACTGCGAACCTGCAAGCTAGCCAACAGTCAGCTTATTTAACTTCTGAACATTAAACTGAACATTTAACAGCCAGTTAGTCTAATGCTTCAAAACGTTTTTTGTAAAAACGAAAAATATAAAACGCTATATTTGAAGTCCCACCTATTAAATATAAATCTCACCTTTGTGTCGTTTGTTGAAGTTTGTTTCAAGTGTGAAAAGGGCCGGTTGTTGTCCCTTTTGGCCTTTGGGAGGGAAAGCAAACCAAACTGCAGCACCGCTGGGTGTTTTCTGCTCTCCGACCTCAGGGGGCAGTAATGAGCCCACAACGGTTTGACACCACACAATGAGGCGAAGAAGACGCCGCATTAGACTCCAAATAAGTGACACAATGGCGAAATTAATTCTTTTTCAGAAGTGTTTTCAGATAGTATCTTTCAGTTTCACCAGAGAAATGACCTAAAGGCTGAGAACTAACAGGTTGGGTTGACAGTTGTACTTCTGGTTAACCGCCACGTGTCGGTTAAAGAGTTTTTTCCAACCATCCGGGACTGTCTCGAAATGTGGTAACCGCATACATGTGTTGTAATTTGATTGGGGTGGGGGAGCCTGACGCGTAGATTGTCATCTTAATTTAGCACCATTTAGCTCTCCTGGAGACATTGGGGTTCAGTAGAAAGCGCAGGTGCACCTAATAAACTAAGCTGCAAACTCCATGTATACAGAAAGTGTGAATTAACGAACACATAACAGTCCTTTTACTGACGTTTACCTTTGTTACGCTGTGAATGTTAAGATTTGGTGTTAAGACTTTCATATGTGCATGTATGTATATATGCATATTTAGCTAATCATGATTGATTGTCATCACCAATATCTAAGAGTTATCTTCTTTCGCTTCTAATCCCTAGACACGTTGTTCTGCCTCGGGAAATGGCTAAATATGTTCTAAGATCGCACGTGAATGTCTGAGGACGAGTGGAGGCAACTGGGGGTGCAGCAGTCCCAAGGATGAATCCACTACATGATACATAACCAGGTACTGTATGTAATAACCTCTTCTAGGAAATGCAAAATGCACAGCTCCTCCTCTTCAGAAGACCTCTACTAAAGCACTGACACAATCCCACTGGCTCTCATCTGGAAGGTTCCTCCTGTGATTTTAGAATTCAATTGAACATTTTCTAGCTTTGCTCGTTATTGTCTTTTATTTTTTTTATTTTTATTTTTTGGCTCATCCAAAGAGCACAGTTAGTATGAAGATATGGACCTCGTCTCTTGCTTAGTGCTGCAGGGCTGCACATAGAATCCAGCTGGTTCTGTTGTCAAACAACACCACATCCAAAGTGTCTGACTTACCATGTAAAATAATGTGCGTGACATTTCTGTTTCTGATCTATGCCTGGTGATATTTTAGTGTATTTTAGTTGAATTTGACAACATTGATTTCATTAGTCAGGAGGAAGAGAGTTGTTGTGTGACTTTGTGACAGAACCAGTGTGTTGCCAATGGACTTAATCTGTGAATGACTCAAAGAGAAAACGCTTTCAACGGCAATGCTGCTTTTTTCTTCTCTCTAAAATGTGATAACTGAAAATCTACATTGTATTATTGTTTGTGTGTAGTTAGAGATTCTCAGACCACTGTCAGACTGTGCCTACTGACAAAGGACTTGATTAACATCACAGTATTTAGATAACTTTGCCTAACTTTGCTGCTGTAATCATGACCAATTTGATAAACTGAACTATCTTTGCCATGTTTTCTCAGTTTTTTGCTTGTAATCCTTTACTTGGTCACAAGAGTGTGCTATAGCTCCAGTTGTTGTAAATGGCCCCATGACAAACATGAAGATACTAGGACCAGGCTGAGATACAGAAGTTTGGCCTATAAATGCCTTGTACTAGTTTTGTGGTTTTCAGATATTTTTCATATTAAGGTCTAGCTGATTTTTAGTTATTCCTAGTTATGTTGTTAATAAATGCCCATTAGTCTATAAATCCTTTGGACATTAAGTGTCTCAGATTTGGTCTGCATCCTGTATCTCCAGGGAAAATACATTTTTGGATAAGAAAATTATTCCCTCTGTACTACCTCTGTAAATGTCATAACTGGCTTCCCAAGAAGAAGTGCTTGGTAGAGGCTGGTTAATAATTCAGATGGTAGAAAGTGTTCCTGTGGAAAACAGCTGACGTGTCACTGTGCCATTCTAGTTTGATCCTGCGGGAGTAATAATCTGCTTACCATCTGATATCAATTATGATGTCCTTATTTCAAATATGACAAAAATGTGTTGCGCTGACGTTTAAATCAATATAAATCATCAGATGAGACAAGATCCATTTAATTCAGTTTCAAAGGCAAGTAGGTAGTCATAATGTGAAGAAAACTAACTGCAGACAGAAAGCAGGAAGGTGCAGTCTAATGCCATCCTGGGATTTAAGTCCTTTTGGATGCTGTGACTTAATCTGAATTTCACATTGGGTGATAGAATCTTACTAAATGTCAAACATAAAAGGTATACTGTGGTTGATAAGACCTCCCACGGTAATCTGCTCCATTCCTGAAATCAAATCCTTTGGCTTTGACTCTGGAAGAAGAAGAAAAAAACTGCCCAATGAAGATTAAAGATGCTGTATAATCTCAAGTGAAAATTTCAAACTGCAAGGTAGCTGTGAAGGGCCAAACAGAGGCTTTGGAAAGCAAATAAATCACTACAAACAGGCCTGATGTGTCACAGATGCTGCATCATCTACGAACATTTATCAGCGCTTTTCATATACCACTGGTTTTATTGTTCCATACAAGCACTGCTTTCAGGATGTTCATCAATAAAAATAGAAATAAATGCTTTTTTTGTATAAGGGCAGCCCGCACATCCACAGACCGAGGCAACCAATGAGCTTCATCTCCTTGTGGAGTCCCAGCACCGTCCGTCATCACAACCAGGTGTGAGCCCCTGCACAAGGCAGGTGTTGTGAACTCTTTCGCTTCGCGGTCCATCAAACTGCTATATAAGAAGTGACACCAGGACACCTTTGTATATATCGAGCTGTTTGTGATCGTTTCAGTGTCAGAAATGTGGTCCACCCGGGCTGAGGACCGCACTCACGCCTAGATTCAGCCAACACAAGTGAAGCTCATGACATCTTCACAGGGCTCAGTGGCCATCACAGCTTTCCTGTGGAGGGAAACACAAGAGTTGTACTGCACAAGTAGAGGAGGATGTAAATACGAAAGACATTTTAAGGGACTTATGTTTAATGTATTTAAATCTCATTAAATGCACTTATTCTGTGAGAAACTACTGTCATTTCCTATTTTATCAGCAATTCAACTGATGGAACATGTATTTTTTTCTAGTCCAACAAACTAATGTGAACCTAAATGGGGGAAAAATTGTAGAGACCAATAATAGGACCAACAACTTGCTACAAATAAGAAGTTCAAGAAGTTTTGTGAAGACTTGTGCATGAATTTTTGGAGAAATCTAATTAATAATCCTTGTAAAGCAACATATAGGTGTTTTATACATGATGTGGTTAATAGATCATGTGGTACAGAAGTGTAGTTAAATGCAATGAAGTTAAATATGAATCAGAAAGCTGCAGGAACAGCTAGTAATTGAATTAGCTCAGTAAGTGTACTTTGAAGTTTGCAAACACTTTATTTAGACTGTGGTAAACACTGAAATAAAGATCATTGGCTGAATTCTGCAACAATCAAATTTCGTGGAAATAAATCATCTGGCTTTGTGTAGCTTACTGGACTGTGTGCTTCTCTAATGCAGGATGAGTTCAAACCTCTTGCCTTAAGAAAAACATGCAGAGCAGGTTAAAACTGGTGTGTATGATGTAAGACAATCCGGGCAACTGTGCAATATCCGTTTATGAGATCGAGAGAAAGCACATTCGCATGCTAGAACACAGACCTACCCAGGCCTTTTCCCATCTTTTTAGCAGTTGCTCATGCTCTGTGAGTGCACCTCTCCACTGGTTCAAGTCCCTGGATGGAATGCTCTCATCATCTGTCAAATAACAACATCTTTTACGGATATAAACCATCACAAATGTCCATTTCTGGACTTCTGAACAACCAATCCCAGGGGCTGGTCTTGGCACTCTATTACCACTCTACATGCATGACAATGATCACAATGCAATTTTGTAGACCTAACAGGTATTCATCAAAAACACATGTTCTGCACACTGGACACTGTTACAGCCACTCAACACCAAATACCTCCAATACTGAGGTGGATGTCCACTTCAGACATGTCATTTCCCGTGCTGGCCTCAGCGACGCAGTGGTAGCGGGCGTCCTTGAGCAGCGGCCCCTCTCGGAGCCAGCTACTCACTAGTACCCCGCTCTGACCCAGTGGCCGGCGGTACTCCATTATGGGGGTGTCCAGGCTGTGTCCATTTATCAGCCAGTGAATGTGGACATCACTGGGACCTGAGGGACAGAATCGGACCTCATGTTGACCCACGACGGTTGAGACACGGACACTCCACATAGAGGTGTGGTACATGAGATGGGAATACTTGCCTTTGAGAGGTCCATTTGTGCTGTTTAACAATTCTAGAGGTTTGTTCGAGTATAGCTTAAGGCTCATATTGTTGGATTCTGATCTTATTTAATGCTGTTTTTGTAACCGTTTTAAAATTTTATCTCCCATCTCATTTGCAACATATATTCTGAAGGAAACATATATAGTATTTAAAAATACAAGAAATGACTGAGGTCAAAAACTTAAAAAAAACAAGCCAGTGTTGAAAACATTTGACAAGATTTATTTAGCCTCCCTACCAAGAGCAACAGTCCCAAAATGTCCCCTAGATTTCTGTACATCTTCAAAGAGATTTTTCCATATATACAAATATATTTACACTTGTTTACAGGCACAAAAATTGAAAGTTTGAGATGTAAGACAACTAAACCTACAATAATTTGTTCTGAGGAGAGATTCTCAACACCCTGGATGAGAAGGACCCACGTCTAGATTTTTACATTTTTCACGTCAGACTTGTTACACAATAATATGCATTAAATTGATCCTTTCATTGACACAGAATTGAGAGCTGTGAGACAACCGAATCCCAGCTTTGTCTTTTTAAACATTCATTCATGATACAGGCATCTTTCGAGATGCCTGAAATGGAGATGAGCTCTATTCTGTGAGTCAGACACCTTAAAGCAAAGGGCAGGCTGGTTGTAAGCAAATCTAGAAACACGCACACACACTCCCGGTTAGTTTCTGTCTTTTTGGAAATGGTGGCATGCAAGGAGTAGAAATGAGAGAATGAGTGATAAATAAAGACATAGAGAAAAATGGAGGGTTAAGAAAAGTGATTTCCAAACTGAGTAAGGGGGATAGTTTGGTTTTGGGGGGATGTGAGCTGAGTCATTGTCAGAGGCACCACTCACCCAAGGCGAGGCAGAAGAGGAGGAAGGCCTCCTGGGCGTGAACCCCCCAGGCCTGGTCCTTCAGCAGGGGAGGCAAAAGTCTCACCTCTGCCTCCCGAGCCTCCACGCTGTGGGGCACGGCAGAGGAGGAGGAGGAGGAGGAGGAGGAGGAGGTGGTGGAAGAGGAGGAAGAGGAGGAGGAAGAGGGGAGGGCAGAGGGAGTGCTACTTCCAGAGGAGGACATGGGAGATGAAGTGTCGACAGGAGAGGAGGCTGTGAGGGAGGGAGTGGTGGAAAAAAGAGAGCGTTGAGGAAAATAGGAAATCTAAACCAGGGAGGACATGCAAAACAGACAAAGGGAAGACTAATGAATGAGGGCTAGGGTCTGAAAACCAAATTGCTGCAATAAATAAAATGAAATAAAAACAAAAGAGGAAAATTACAACTACTTACACAATGGACAAAATGATATTACCACAGCTGTGACTCATCTTAAATAATAATTCTCTGAAAATGTTCTAAAACTGAGGACTTAATAAAAATAATATAAAAAATACTTCAGATTGTTTCCAGGGCTGTTTTAGAAAAACAATAAGTGATGACTGATGTCACACACATTTCTGTTGTTAACAAACCACATAAGGGAGGTTGACTAGTAGAGGTTAATACACAGGACCATCAGAGTCGTATTCGTGTAGGAATGTCCATGTCACAGGGACGAGGAAAAAAAATAAAATACAGAGATTCGACATTGTCACTCAGGACGACTCTACACAACACGGTGGTTTGATTTATTCCACGTTTTTCTCTCTTTTTCTGACCGTCAAGCCCTACACTGCCACCTCACTGGGTGAGATTAAGGCCCACATACCGGGTGCTGCAGATGGCAACACTGTACAACAACGCAAGGCTACAACATACTGAGCAAATCTTCCCTGAGAAATCACTGTAATGTTGAAGCATTTACCCAAGTCCAATAGCCAACACATTGCTTTGAGAAAAAAAAAAAAAGAAGATGCAAAAAGCTTTAAGAGATCCACCCAGGCTGTACAAAAACATGATTCCAATTTGGAAAACATCACAGTAACTTACCAATTTGGTAAACAATGTTTCCAATTTGGAATTTAAGGAATAGCTTTACTTGCTGGACTAAGCTAAGAGGGTGCAGCTTTCATGAGTAAAGTTTTGCTTTAACATCAAAAGCCCTAAATCAGACAACAGGAGTTAAATCTCTACAGGCAAGTGGGACGCCTGACTTAAGCCTCGTAATGATTAAACCACTCGATGCTGTACACTGAATGTACTTCCATATAGAGGACACCACTTAGACTTGCAAGTCGTGGGAATACGAAGCAAGAGCGTGACCCCCATATAAATCGTCTCTGTGCTGAGAGACAGAAGCAGATCAGAGGCTTGTGACTAGCAGTAAGGTTCATCTGCGTCTGCGAACTGGATGGGCTGAGATTCACAGTCCACATCGAAGGGTTTCTCCTGGGACGGGCTGTCGCCCCCGAAGCTGTGAGAGGGGATCCGGCCGTTGCCGCACTCCGGTTCGGTCTCGTACCCGGTGTCGCGGAGCGCCCGGAGGTTTTGGGTGGTTTGGCTGCCGTTCTGTGTTGGCTGCTCTGTCATGTTGATTTTGTCGCTTGCCGGTGCTTCCATCAGACCTGCCTCACAGGCCCGGTACTCGGGCTGATGGGTGCTCTTGTGACTGCCTAGCAGAGCGGCTCGCATGCGCAGGCAGGGAGCCGGGAGGTACTGCATGTAGCAGTTGTAGGCCAGTGCAGCCAAGAAGAGGAGGAAGAACAGGAGGAAGAGGAAGAGGAGGGCGATGCTGTTGTTATGCTGCAAATACTCGGCCGCTGGGTCGCGGCTGTCTGGGCGGGGAGCGTTGGAGCTTGGAAGATGTTTTGGCTGGAACTTGATTGTGCTGCTGGGGGGCGGGGTTAGTGATGAGTCAGTCTGGGGTGGGGAGGTGAACAGGACTGTGGCTGTGAAGCTGGGAGGGGCAAGGGCTGAAGTTAGTGGGTCTCTGTCTGTCTCAACATTACCTTCAGCGACATGTGTGCTAGATGTCTCCTGGTTGCCGAGGGTGGGGGTCACGTGACCCGCCTGCTGTGGCAGTGTGGGCGGGAGATCCAGACTGAGGACGTATCCGGCCAGGAGGCGGCTGAAGTTCTTCCCGGCGGCGGGGGCCCATTCCACGGACCAGCACTCGTAGTGACCTTGATCCTCTGGAGCCACGCTGTAAATAAGGAGACCATTTTCGCCTATGAGGTGGAAGCGAGAGGCCTCGGTGAGAACCGAGCTGTTGGCTTTCCACATCACCTGGGCTAGGTTGGAGTGTACCAGGCACGACAGCTCGACAGAGCTCCCCGGTTTCACTGTCACATGCTGGTAGTCCTTCACAGACAGACCTGTCACTGTGAGGCAGAACAGAGAGAGAATAATCACTCATCTAGTGACAGGTTTTGTGTATCCTGCTTAGAACAGATGTTGATGAGAGAAGAAACATACAACATGGTTTATATTCTGGACTGGGCAATATTAATAGAATCAAATATTTCATTATTTCTTTACCAAATTCTGTTTACTTGACAGTATCTACTGTTGCTTCCAAGTTGTTTTAACCTAAGGAGATTTTCACAAACAGTCCTATAAAGTGATACAGTGGCTAAGGAGGTAGAGACATTCATTGTTTCACTCAGCTCAACTATCTACTACCAGCTCAAGAATGAAAACATTCATAGCTTTAGATAGTGTTATCTAAAGGATACTGGGATACAGAGTAAGATACTGTTGATACTGATACTGTTGCTCTCACCAGCTTCTGTGAGCATCTGTATGTGTGCATGTTGCAGCCTACCTGTAGGACACTTGTCTGCGTCACCATTCAGGTTCTGGATTAACTTCCTGCAAAAACAAACAAGCATTATTTTAATTAGCCTGAAATATGCAGCCAGCCTTACGTGAAGAAATATCTAGTCTGAGACAGTAAAGCAGGTCAAACTGGATGGAGTATCGACAAGGATGTGTCTCGCTGGTGGTTTTGCTTCGGATAACCAGTGTGTTGGTATGTAGGAAGAAGACAGAGAGATAGGTCGAGTGATAGAATGTTTATTACCTGGGTCGTTGGTTGGGAGCATCAAGGATATTGACACAGGCGGAGGTGTGACGGTCCCAGGCGCAGTGGGGGTCTCGTGCCAGGACACAGTCGCTGCAGGACAGATACCTGCTGCAGAAGGCTGTGGGTGACTGGACGACGCCCCAGTCTGAGCCAGCATACAGGGATCGTGTCTGTGGAAGCAGGAGGTTGTTGACATGCACATGCCACAGAGAGGGTGCAAAAACTTTCACATAAAAAACACAATTTGTTAAGAACTCTGGCCACAAACATGAATGCTCAAACACACATAAGACAAGTTTACACATCACTAAAGTCATCAATACTGCTGTCTGTAAAGGTTGTGATACATACTTTTTACAGCAGAGCTATCACATCTCTCACACACTCACCACATAGACATGACGTCTGTCGCGGTCTTCTGTGAGCTGAAAATATATTACCTATTTCTTGAGCTGCAGTCGTGTCTTTGCACAAATGTTACTGACCTCTGAGGACAGCAGTAAGTTCTTGATGGGCTCTTTGTTCTTCAAGAGCTGGATCTCCTCCACAATGTGAACGTCTCCTTCAAACACCACTGACTTGTGCAGGACTCCCTTATCTAAAAATGAAAAATGGTAAAATGCCTGCACCAGCACATACATACTTAAAAGGGGCTAATATAAGGATTTATAGTGGTTTGTATCTCAAATTTACATTAATAACTGATGGGTTTTTAACCTGTTCCAGTGAAGATCACATCATAAATGTTCCCGTCGAGCGCTCGGACCCTCTCTACAACGATCTGAGTGTAGTTGACGTCTTTGGTGATGAGGCGAGGCCCGTTGCCAATGGGCAGGATGGGATCCTCCAGCAGGGGGTGGTCCTTAACAAACTGAAGGGTCTTGTCTGGCAGGTGGAGAGAGCTGGTAATGTTCTGTTGTCGCATCACGTTGTTAATACACTGATGGAGGAAAAAGATTACAACGTATATTCACATCCACTGTAAGTGCAGTATGATGTAAGTTATTCTATCAGAAAGCATAGAGAAAGGACTTACTGCTCCAGGACGTGGGGAAGGAGTGATGCCATTGTACCGCACCCACTTAGTGTGAGACTGCTCCACTGTGGCCTTCTGCATGTACTTGCCCTTGGAGAAGACATCTTCCACTGCAGTCATGTTATAGGCGCACACAGCTGACAGGCCCACATTACCCCTGGGGGACGAGGGTGATAATGTAGTTGGGAGAGAAACAAGGGAGAGAAGAGAAATTAATTTAAAGGACCTGCATTATATTATATTGCAATACCACACTTTTTCCCTTTCCTGGTCCCAACTGATCCCCTTCTCAAGATCTTCAAATCACTGACCACTGGGAGGTAAAGACGCCGTAGATGACGGTGTCCCTCCAGTCTGACTCCTTCAGGATGAAGACATCGTGCACCACGTTGAAGACAAAGTTGAGCTCAGGCATGGAGCACACAAGTTTAGCTTTTAGAAAGGATGTCCATTTCTTTTGCAGAGTGCGCTGCCCCCCGAGGTCACCCTGTGGTGGGATATAGAAGACATTAGGCAGGAAAAAAGAGGGAATGGTAGGTGTATGAAAGTAGCACTTAAAGTCTGATAATATAATAAAATTAGCTGATGTGTCCTATTTCAGATTAAGCTTCTGGCTTTTGGGGGAACATCCAAACTGTATGACCAGAGGTAGAGGTGTTCAGAGTTCAAAGGTTTCCACCAGTTTTAGCCATCAGTTTCGAGAAAGGAAAGGAACCTTTAAAAGTGAGATAATTTGGCAGGACATATCTGTAAATGGGACAGTGTTAGCACTGACATCACTGGATTGGTGAGCTGAGATCTCAGTTTTGTATAACTCACTTCTATTTTATTTTCCAGAAAGGTTACAGTTTAACAATTACGATGCATGGAGAGAGTAATGTAGGAGGAAAATTGGTCATATTGCCTCATGAAAAACAACTACAGTGTAGAACCTTATGCAAATATGAATTTCACTAAAAGTCAGAGATATTGGAGCACACTCCTCTATTCAGCTATGTGATCTCCGTGAAGGGGAAAGGCTGTCTATGATATGTGATTTATATGAGTGTCCTTTTTGTACTTTATTGCTATTTATATGCTGACTGGAGTTGTCCTGAGTTATATTTTAGGAAGGGAACATTTTTGTTTTCTGTTTGCAATGTAATGTCATATGTAGGAAGTTTTGTTCTTGTCTGACACATGCCTCACCACTGCAGTGGTATTTCAGGTGTCTATGTGGGCTGTGCATGACACAACAAATAACAAAATTTCCTAACTACCTTAAGAATCAAGAAAAGAGATACAAGATAAAAAAACGAGTAGATGACTCAAAGCAGAAAAACACGAACATACAGACAATGGAAAGATAAGGGCTAGAGACGGATGCTGCTGGTATGTACAGATGGTACATGACGTGTACTGACCTTACAGACGCGCGCCACCCTGGGGATGAGCAGCTTGCCAAAAAATTCGTACTCCACTGACACCTCCGTGAAGAAGTAATAGATTTTGTCGTCCTCACCATATGCTCTGTTTCTCCCTTCTCTGATTACGTCGGCATAAACAAAACTGGGTTCTGTGAGGAAAAGAGACAGGGAGAGGTGTCGGTAACAGGGTCTATAGGAACTAAGACAACTGATCTGTTATTGTGAAAGCCTCATTGTGTTCCTGTTCCTACAGGTGCCATTACAGATCATTTAGCAGAAATCTTTAGGAACCTTTTTTCAACCCTAAAAACTAGACCTTAGGGATGTCCCAGTCAAGTTTTGTTTGACCCTGATCCCGATCCAAGTCCTTTAACAGTTGGTCCCCGCTGATTTAGAGTCCAATCCAATACTTAGAGTTACTTAAATGTGATTAAATATGTATCTGACCCAATTAGAGAACAGAATCTGACACCTAATTTTTCAAAGTACTCCAAATACTGATGTTGCTGATTTAAAAAAGTTAATAAGCTTAAATTATTACTAAGTTATGAATGAAAGTTTAACTGAGAGAATGAACATGTCTCACTCTAAAAAAACACTCCTGTCACAATTGTACAGAGGTGATACAGAGTGGAGCTTCTACCCTCATAGACAGCGCTGTAATCTCACAACAGACAAGCTTAATTTTGGCATGCTGTCAAGTTACTCACACAATTAACAGTAATTATGACTTGCTGCCAGTAACATTTGTCATTTTAACCAATGAAGGCGACAGTCAGCGCCAGCAAAAAATAAGAACCTGCTACCTGCATGTTTTGTACACTACAACAACTGCAAAAGATTTGTTACCATCTGAGCATTTTGCAGGTCTCGGCATCAGAACTTAACAAATTATTTTTCACATTTTCACTTGCACATGTGAGCGAAATGCTCGCACATTTGGATGTTTTAAAGTGCTGCAGCGCTGTAACACTAAGCAGGCTGAGGCGGACTATGATAGGCTTTATGTCAGCTGATATGCATCCATTAAAATGCGTCCAGGTCAACTCAGGATTGGCTTGCGACATCTCTTTTTCCATGCTTTGGAAAATACGTTTTAAAATCCTCTCCTCACAACCTTTAAATCAATTCAAGATGTTCATGTATTGTTCCAACTCACCATTGAGCCATGATGTGGAGTACTCTGTCCTTAACAGGGACTGGTGTGGAGAGTATCTGGAAATGATTGGTTCACTGCCTAAGAAGTTATAAGCTGTTCCTGAGTACAGCGCTCCATCTGATAGAAAAGCAGACAACGAATTAAGAAAAAAAAAGCTATTTATTGTCCAGTGAGTCCATTTTCCACGCTTCCCCCACCCAAAAAAAAAAAGAGATTATTGAGGATTATTACGCATTTTAGCGCAGGCCAACAACCAAAAGAGCTCTCAGGGAAATTAGATAAAACTGGCCTCAACTCACCAACCATGACAGTGGTAAAGCTTTGTGAGGGGTCAAAGGAGCATTTTCCCCTGCCATCTTCAGGTCGACCATTCAAAGAAAAGTCAGCGAGGTTCTGTCAGAGGAGATTAAATGTACATATATGTGTTTAAAGTTGCTGGCGAGCCAAAACATGTTTATTTGTGCAGTGTGATGTTCCCAGTAAAGGAGAGACTAAGCATTTAACCTACCAAGTAATCACACTGAGGTTGAAAGGCATATGTGCCACAGACATACAGCTGCTCGTCGTCTACGAGTTGGAGCACTCGAATATAGTTTAGACAATCCCTCTGGTAAGAAGCATTTGAAAAACAAATTAAAATACATTTATTTCAATATCATAATAAGACTAGAAATCGTTATTCTGACACCATATAGACTGACTGACCTCTTTTGATTTTCCTTTAAGTGTGCACATCATCATGGGGCTTTCTGCAACTGTCCACTCAACCTTAAAATGGTTGAAAAAGATGATTTTTATATCAATCAATCAATTAAATAATATTTTATTTTTATCTCATTTAGTTACAGATCTTTTCTATATTTTGATACCTTGTTGTTTCTGACTGTCACATTCTTCTTGCTGAGCTCAAAGATGGCCTCCCTGGCTCCCACATACAGTGCGTCCCTTTTCTCATTCAGCAACAACGTAGAGTAGTTGAAGATCCCAGGCTCTGAAAACTCCATCAGATCTAAATCTGAGCACAGAAGGATCACGTTACTTGAGCATCCAAAACGACCATAAGCTAAACATGCTAAAATCTGTATTCAACAGTATTGAAGAGTTTGATTTAAAGCTGCTATGATCAATATTTTTGTATTAAAGCAGATCAAGTGACCATGATTAGTGTTTTTCTGTCTTTCAGCTCATTGTTTTGGTTTCATGGTCCAGGACTCACTTTAAACGTCCTCATCAAGGGGTACACCAGTAAATACCAACAATGTCAACAAAGGTAACACATGTAGTATTAGGACACACGTTTTTGCCTTTCTAATTATGACACATTGACATTATGTGAGTGTATCTCTTGTTGTTCTGTGTGTGGCGATGGGTGGCAAACCTAGTGGAGAGTTTGTGTTTGGATGGCTTTGGTTGTGCCAGGTGCAAGTGGGTTCGGGTTGCAGGTGCCTGGCCATTAACGCCACAATGATGAAAGCAAATACCCTCTCACTGACTGACTGACTGCAACAGTGACTGTGCGAGTGGAGACACTTTGTTAAGAGGTGAAGCTGTACCGATTCTCACAGAGCAACTGAGTTACTGGAGCTATTTATGTAAACAGCAGTGTGCAAACAAAACTTCTGCCTGACAGTAAATGTGGTGAGACTGAGGGTCTGTTGAGATAAGTCAAGAACACAGGTGTAACCAAGCCATCTACTGTGAACCTTGAGTCACACACCGAGTCAAAAGAAAGCTCAGATATATTACTACGTGCTCTCTCTCTCTCTCTCTCTCTATATATATATATATATATGTATGACATCTATACAGTGTTGTGTACATTAAACCTTACCTTGGTGTCTCCAGGAAGTTCTGGGCACAGCATGGGGTCCGTGGGTGGAGACCTCCAGCAGCAGCCCCAGGAAAACTCCCAGCACACCAAATCCCATATTAGACTCTGATAACTTTGGAACTGTGAAGTTTCCTCTGCAAAGAAACACACAGAGACACAGACAAAAGTAAAGTGACGCACTAAAACACAGAAAACGCTTTTTACAGGGATGTAGAAATGACCGAGTTCCTCACAGTTTGATCTTATCATGCAGCACAGACACTGAAAGGCGACAGGCGTCAAATCCACTTCCCTCATACTGAAAGCTGGCAGGTCTGATTCATCCTCTTTTGTATCGCTCAGACGGTTTGTGCAGCGTGTCACATGCATTTGAATAAAATCAGTGACAGATGATCTTTTGGACAGAAACCGCGCAATAAAAAAAAAAACTCTTAAAATAGAAATACATGTCAAATTCAGGTTTTCACATGTGAAATACAGATAAAATTTCTCATATGAAAAAAAGGAATAGTGTACACAACAGCCAGCTGGGCTCTACAGGAGTCATCAGTAACTAATGCTACTCATGTCCTTTCTCCTTCATGCCCATGAATCAGCGGGTACTTCACTCAATATATTGCAAAACAGGAAGTAAACTCTCACTCGTGTTAAGAAACAACAAAGTCATTTGCAATTTTCATACGTTCAATCTAAAGGCAGAGCATCTAAAGGCTTCTTGTAACTGACTGGGTGCTTTAGGAAGTCTTTCAGAAATGTAGGGTTAAATAACAACGCAGGAAAACAGTTGGGTGTGGAGATCCAGGAGAGCGGGGGCAGTGAGGAGCAAGGGATGCAGCACATGACAAGGTCCTGAACTAACATGACTTAGAGCAGCAGAAAATCACACACTCTAGTTTGTATCAAGCACAAAAAATACACACACGCAGCTGTTATGACACTCTAATATGCAAATTAATGAGTGTGTTTAAACTCTATTAGCAGTGCAGTTACTGTGGTGTGTGCTTTTACAACCTCTACATGAAACCTCAGTTTACAGTTGTGCGTTACGCAACAACTCAACACCTCAGGCAAAAGAAAATCTCCCCTTTTATTAAAAACTAGTTATTCTGCATGGCACTATTGTTAAGACACAGTAACAGGTGTATCTGTTTGCCTCACGACAATGACGACGATGACGATATCGATGATGATGACAGCATTCCTGGTAGTTATCAGCCCTTATCAGGTGCAGGTGTCATTCTCCATTTGCCAATTTGTAAAGCATCATGATCTCTCCCGGTGCATTCGCCTCAGGATGTGCCTGATAAGGACTCCATTAGGGTTCCCTGTGCCATTTGTGTAAATGTTTAACTTATCCAGACCCACCTCTGGAGGCTGGTGTTGTCATATTCAAGAAAACCTTAAGGTGTCAAAGCCAGGCATTTTTCTGTGGCACTTAGCTTTACAGTGCAAGTCACTGCAGATTCTGTACACTTGTAAAATCTATTATCTACCCCGAAATGCTGAGAAGTAATATAATAATAATTAATTAATAACCCTTGGTTATTTTCGGCCTCAAATAATCATGACAAGTTATAAAATAGAAAACAATGTCAAGTATATGTTTTCAATCAGTTTTGTTAGGAGTCATTTTTATCTAAAAAAAGATATATATGTAACATCTTAACAGTTAAACAAAGCATGTTTAAAGTCTGCAGTTTTGGGTCAGCAGAAAAGCTGGGGGGGGGAAGCACAAGCTTTAAAGCTTAAGTAAAATATTAAAATAAATCTGTAAATCTGTTCTCAATCCTGCTTGTAAAATAGGCTGTGTTTGCCAAATTCACTGCAGTGGAGGGGCGTGTGCAAAATTATCTTGAGGTCAGTTTTCACGACTGTCAACTAAATTCATTCTGACATGGACAGAGGGCTGATGACCTTCTTTTACTGTAAATATTATTAACCCTGAAATAGTATTAACTCACAAAGTGATTAACTAACATAATTCAATTGTAAGGCTCAAGCGCTTCCTTTCTCTTGATCCAGTCATGTGAAAGGATCAGTGTTAGAAGGAGTCTGCACAACTCCAGCTCTGTAGCCTGCATTCACTCATGTTTAAAACGAATGAATTTGGCTTTTACAGTATAAGACATGAGTGTAGATTGATGTTGGAAACATTTGCTGCCTGCATGTTGCATCCACTGACGGCCAATGAAATCTTAACAAGCAGAAGGAAGGTGGGTTTGACTGGCCAGGTGGTTTGCTTCACTTCTCCGAGAGAGTAAAGTGATCTGGCACAAAACAGGTTATTCTGGTTTTCAAAAGACGCAGTAGTACCCGCAGAACACCTCCGCAAAATGGGTGGACCGGTCACGAGAAGAAGGGGATAAAAGGTTATCGGATGTCTTGTAAGACGAGGATTGAGATAAAACGTTTCACTCACAGGAACCGAAAAGCTGTCTCATCATGTCCCAGTAAGATGAATGTAACTGGCATTCAAGCTGCTGAAAAGAACTGTGTTCACTGAAAGTTACAACCAAGTGACTCAAGGGAAAATCTAGTGAATAAAAATTAACTACAAGATAATATCCTACAAGGAGAATGTCAAATGTTTTAACTGCTTTGTCTGGTCATTTATCCTAATCTTATTTTATTTCTTTTTTAACCAAAATTACAGAACAGGTTATAATGTCACAGAACAGATAAATTACTGTCAACCACTTTTTAATGACCTAGAAACACCACTGTGGCTCATTCCACTCAAATATAGGTTAACAATCAGTTACCCAGCCAAGGGGGAGATATATCATATGGCACGGCACATATGGACGATCAATGAGGGCCACCACAGCTAGAGAAAAAGAGGAAGAATGATAATTGATTATTGATTTGGTTGTAAATGAGAACGAATGGCCCCAGAGGTATGACCCTCTTAATGCTGGGATTGTTGTCAGTTTGTTTTGGGGGGTGGGGATTGTGAGGGTTTCCACCGACTAAATTGAGGAAAGATGGAATTCCACCCCGGCTTCAGCCCTAGCCATGGACTCCACTCTGCTGTAGAGGGGGTCAAATACACAAGGACCTATTGTTTACTGAAGATGAGGGTAGCCTCCACTCCACTCCACTCCTCCCCCCATCACATCCACATCATCACTGCAGAGTAGTCAACAATGAACAGAGAGAGAGAGAGAGGGAGGACAGAGAGCGAAGGAGAAAGAAGAGCATCACTTCTCCCTCTCATCCAGTTCTTTTACAGTCTTGCCAATCTAAATGCCAGGACAGCTTAGCCGCGAGGAGAGCCCTGAGCCAAGCCAGTGTTTTCAAAGATCACACAAGCCCATGAGCTCTGGACCTAGAAGCATCCTGTAAAGATGATCCATAAACCGTTTAATGACGGCAAAAAACTGGGAAACTGTGATAGTTAAATAGAGGCAGAGAGAAAGAAAGGGGGTGACATGGACACAGCATGAAAGGAGGAGATAACAATACTGAGGCCATGATGAAAACCCCAGACAGACAAAATTTCTCTCTGTTTTTGTCCTTTGAAAAAAAAAAAGATCCTCTAGTGGCACACTGCATAAATAAAAGGTTTAAATGAGACTCATCCCTCTATCTGTGCACTGCTGATGCCCTCTATCAATCTCACCATTCTGAGCCCCATTTAGGGCAAAGCTTAAAAAAAGCTTCAAACCCCTCTGAGAGTCAGTGTTACAGTAGCAGATAGAGCATACTGGCAGCTAACCTACGCTGCTGAGAGATTTAGAGGAGTGGCCATACTGGGCCTGGGATATTTAAGACGGTTACCATGCTGGCAGGTCTCTTTGAGCCCTTTGTGTTCCCCTCTCGGCTCCTTTGGCTGGGCAGGGAGGTTGACACCTGCTTGGGGCCTTGGGGTTCCCAGCACCGCGCTGTTAACTGGGCACAGATATTGGCAGGCTGCCCGCTGAGGACAGAGGACAGAGAGGGGGAAACTGGAGCTCTGCCTATCTGTGCACAAGAACTTTGAATGTGTTAGGAGAGTGGAGAGGAAAAGTAAATCAACTTTATGTGCCAAATGCTTTTAAGTCTTTGTGCAACACAAACAAATCCATCTGGGGTGTGCCAACCATTTCATTTTGAGTGAGTTGATCATCGTAATAAATCACTGAGTAACCAGATTTAACCACTTGGTAGGAGGTTTGCTGCTATACCTGCTAATTATTGTTTTTCCCTTCAGCCCACGCTGTTAGCTAATCAAGCATGACCATAATGACTGCTGAATTACAAACACAGCCTGCTACAACTACACTATTCCTAATAAACCTTCCGTAACAATTTGTGTAAATTTATATAGAACATTTTAAAAGGGGGTACTTGTAAGATTTGTCGCCGAACATGGTTTCTTGCCGGAACAGGTGGTGGTGATGGTTGCTTACCAGGAGCTTCAGCAAGCATTGTGTTTACAATACAAGAGGTTAGAATACACCATGTGAGCCACACTATTTATTCAGGGTAGCCTGAACAATACAGTGAGTAGCTATCAGAAAATGATGGGACAGGCCAACTGGACCAGGGCTAGCTAGTTAGCATGCTAACTTGGCAAGTAAAGGAATGAAGTTTGATGCTGAACTCACAATGTTTCTTCTAGACTTGAAAGTAAACAACTGTTAATGCTAATGCTAGCTTTGTAGCAATAGCAACACTTACATATAGGTCCTTTAATGGAAAAGAAGGAGATTTGTTTCCAGTTCTTACTCAGGGCAGAACAGACAAAATAATAAGAGATAAAGAGTGACAATCTTTAAGGTCAACAGGTATACAAGATGTATCCATAGCATTGTAACCTAATCAAAACCCTACAGAAAAGCATCAGAAAATTTAAGGACCCACAAATTTACAGACGCAATGAGCATGACTTGTCACATAGGAACAGCACCACTTGTCACTTCCTTTCTATTGCAGAGAGCTGAGACAAGCAGCTCCACATCCTGTGAGTGTGGTGGAGGGTGATGTGAGGGACTTGGACATTCGCTGCCTGCCAACATCTCCAACCCCACACTTCTCTTCCCTCACTGGCTCCCTTTTCCATGTACTCACTCATCATCAGCATCAATGCACAGAGATGCTCTTCTTCATTTTGCCACAGCACGCCAACAGGCAGCTTTTTCGGCTCCATCTATTGCTACAATACCAACGGAGCCTAACCACACACAAACAAATGGGAAATGTGTAATGGGAAATGTGCTTTAAGTAGTTCATTTTGTGGAAAGAATGTCTCAATTCAATGTTGGCAGTTCAAGATGATCTTTCCATATTGCACTGCACGCAGACTTTAATCTGAGTTGTTCACCTTTTTCTGAGTGAAACTAACTTGTGCTGTTGTCCTTACCATTTACACCACCAGTAAAAGTCTATATCTAACCAACAATTCAGCACTTAAAAGAAGCAACTGTTCTTCTGTGTAACTACTTTAAGACTTCTGTCCCTAAGAGCCTCACTGAAACAAGCACAAGTCAGTTAGTGTCTCCACCTTCTCCAATACAAATTATACAACACATTTCTTAGTTGTATGGCTGCCGACTTAATCACCAGGACCATCTGTCCAGTACCCACCCAGCTGTGGGAACAGTGATAACGCAGCACAAGCCTATTTACTGTTTTATGGACGGTTTTCTGAACTGTCATAATTTAATCAAATTATGGATGAAAGCACAGGATGCATTCAATTAAAAAACTCACTGCCCATCTATAACCAGGGAAACCAGACTTAGCAAAAAAAATAAAAAATACAATAATGCTTGGAGTGACGGGATGGCTCAAAGGAAATGTGTTTATTATTGTTTAACAAAAGTGATACATGATGTTATTAACTCTCATCTGCTTATTTATTGGTAATTTGTTTTTAACAATTAACAGAGAGTGGGGTTTTAACAATGTGAAATACACCGTTCCACCCGTGGGACACTTTAGCCTTTCGGCACTACTTTAGGTGTGTTTAGGTCTGTACCAGACTCAAACTTCACACAACCTTGACAAATTGTACGTTGTTTGAAAGCTCTACGTCTTGTGATTCTCTCTGTGCAACGCATTTTAGGATCCCCACAGAACTGGTTCAGACTTTTGGCTATGGCTCCTAACTGTTTCCAAACAAAAAGGTATTAGTGCAGGTCTTAAATTCCCTTTACCATTCAAAGAAATAGGTAACTATCTGTACCAATTTGTGCCTCCCTTTTTTTGAAGGGGTGAGGGGGTGGTACATTATTTTCAGGCTTAGACACAGTTACTATTACTATTTTGGTAATCAAAGCAATCTTATTGCAAGAATAACAAAACTAATTGATTCCAGCTTCTCAAATGTCACTATTTTCTACTCTTCTTAGTCTTTTGTGATTAAGAAAAAAACAAAAAAAAAAACAAGACATTTTAAATGGTCACTGGTGACTTACTGAACTTCACAAAACAACTGATAGATTGAGAAAATCTGTAGATTAATTGTACAGTTGTAGCCCTAAAATTGTTAATTAAATAGAAAGGCTTCTAGTATATAAATATAATGCTTATTTGCATCCATGACAATTAGGTCAATGACTGGACTACAATTTGTCAGCAAGAAAACACTGGCAAAAAGGAAAAGCTTCAGTGTTTGCAGGACTCAAAGTACTTGCTCTTATATTCTGCAGGGGTATTATGAGTTATTTGGAACCAGGCCTGTATGAGAAAGTGAGCGAGCGAGCAAGCCTTTACTTGAAACAAAATACTGAGACCACAGAGGATGACACACTGATGGGGACAGATGTCTGCTCCAATGTCATTTACAGATTAATGGAGTTTGGCTATAGAAGTGGCAGAGGCTCTCGCACGCACACATGTGTACATGATAATGCCAACTGTGGGTATCCAATCCCTCATATAAGAGCGGAGAAGGGACCAAGAGCCCATCTTAAAATACTGCCAGCTGCATCAGAGTTGTGTTTCCCCACAGGCTGATGAACCATTTTTGACATTTCGACTATAGACAGCCAAGGCTTTACGGTCTCTGAGTATTGGCTAAGCTACTGGCTTTACAACTCCAGCTGACTATTACACTTCCATCTGATCCGATGATCAAGGCTGCTTTCTGTCTCCAGTTTTTGCGCCTGTCACAGGCAACATGTCAAAAGAATACTCTATTGATTCATCATTGCACTCCTATAGCACTGAAAAAAAGATCAGAGCAGATCCAGAGATGTCATCTTTTTTCTTCAACACATTCTTACATTACCCACAATTGACCCCAGTCACAGAAAGTTGGGGGTCTTGAGCTTCTAACATCAAGCAGAGATGAGGACCAGGATACAGAGGTCTGGTTAGCTCACATCTTTCTAATGCCACACCCCCAGATTTTCAAACATTTTCATTTTCAAAACTCAACTGACATCACTGGAAGCAATCTCTCTCCCTCTGGAACAACAAGAGACTTTAATGTGTAAAATCAGTTAGTTCCCCTCACTTTCAAGAATAGTCAAATTGGCTCAACTTTCCAAATTATCACACAAAAGTTAAACCTGCAGCTCTGGTCCAAACCATCTGGAATTTACTGCAGACAGCCATCAGCCTTCAGTTGTGAAGTACCAAGCCACATCATGCTAACATAAAGTCAAAGTCATCTGAAACCCAATGAACCTCCACTGCACAGCTGACTGATGGTCACATGGAGAGAATCATCTAAAAACCGCAACAGATGATGCAGCAGTCACCGTACATTATCCATGGTGAGCTCACTGGATGACAGATGGGAGGAAGGGTTCAACTTTTAAAAAGCCAGATCTAGGATTAACATCATGATCTACTACATTTGCAACAGTAACTCACATGGTGCTCGTTTCTGACGTTTAACAGGCTAGGAACAGAAACTACAGTATTTCTGGTTATACTGAGAAGAAGCAGATAGAATTAAAATGTAGGTAAACCGTCAATGACAACCCAAATGTCTAAATTGAGGAAAAGAGCTTGTGTGAAGGCAACACTATACAGGGGATGTAAAATGGAAACCCTCCTATGTAATTACTAGTTGTAGGGCCCCTGCTGAGCTAGCATGTCGACCTAAAGTGGCCACAGCAAAGGCAAATGAGGGGTCAGGTCCAGTAAAGGGTATATTTAGTCTGTCGATGGCAAGCTTTTTAAAAACAACACGCCCTTTCCTTGAGTCACATGGTTCTGGAAGATTTGAAAAACTTCCCTATAAACATACAGGCAAGTGAAATGGGCTAACTAGAGGAACAAGGAGTGCTGTGTGGTGTTTCCCGTCCAAGTACCCAGTGTGCCTCTGTAGTCTAACATGAAAACATAATCACCATGCACTGTTTCTTTTAATTAAAGGAAAAAAAAGTTGAGGTTTTTTACTATTGACATCTGCGAAGACAAAACATAACAATAAAAGGACTTAAGTTTTGAGGATCACGTCTGCATTTACACATTGTCTTTCATGTCATCATACAGATAATTTTCAGACAGCAGTGTAAGCTGTTTCCTGGACCCAACTGGAGCATTACTCCTGCACAAACAGCCCTTTCCCTTTGTCTCTTCAGGAAGATAACTTAAACCCCCAAAACTAAGCTGAGCTGCTGTGAGGAGACCGCGCAGGTGATAACAGCCAAATATAGTGACATTTTTAAGTTTTGTCATTTATCTTGGGGTAAATAGTATTAATCTTGATGGCCTGGAGGTCACATGGAAGTGAAGTAGTAAAGCCATCACTTGATGTAGTTTCCTTGAGGCGGCTGTGATGTCAGCCAGGCCTTGGGGCGTATAATGTGGGACTATTTTGGGAAGCTGCGAAAGCCCAGCTGAAGGCCTTGTGGTCCCCAGCTGAAGGCCTTGCGGTCCAAAGTTGGTGAATGGTAGTCACATTGGTGGTAGTTGTTTAAAGAGCAATAGCCAAGGGCAGGTGATTTCAGCTCCCGAAGTGGAATAAATCTCGAGGTCTCTATGATTCAACTGACTGGAATAAAAATATCTATATCTGATTCCCCTTGTTTTGAATTACATCTCAACTTTTTTTCCAAGTAGTGGTGAAAGAATGAAGAAACAAAATAAATTTTCTTTCAAATTACAGTTACTAGGCTTTCCCACCAGTCAGGGGACATTTGAAGGGGCTGTAAACATCACTAAAACCCTGCTATATTTTCTCCTCTTTTTTCTGCCTTGAAGGAGGACTCCTTTCTCTTGTGCTTTTCTCCAGCTTTTCTCCCAGCGCAGTCTTCGGCAGGCACTGATTTCATGGTGGTAATTTTGGCCGAGAGAGACAAAAACCTCCTTTGGAGTGTTGTGTGAAAACTCACCCCATCACCCACAGTTTGCCACAACATTAACAGTGTGTCCTCCTGAACTTGGCATACTGGGAGATAAAACACTGATTTAACCGCTCCCTTCTCAGCACACAGAGGAATCAACAACACAAAGCCTAGCTTAAATCTTCAAACACATATCACACAGATTTCTCGTGATCTGGATGGCAGATTTAGAGCACACTTCCATCCTCATGTTAATGAATATAAATGAAGGCATTTAAGAAAATTGGGTCACTTAAAATTGAACCAGCTGAATAAGCAAAATATAAAAAAAACATATAAATCCATCTTAGAGTAACGGAATGCATGGGCAGTGCCTATTAAAGTAAAACAGGTGTGGAAAACAGGTGTTCACATCAATTGACCCTTTGCTAAGCCCTGCCTCCCTTAGTTAATGTTGCCAAGTCTGTCAAGTTCTAGCATAGCATATACACAGTTTAAAACAGTGACAGATTTACCTCTCAAAATATGAAGTAATGTTTGAAAACAACTTCTTCCTAGCTGATGATTTTGTTGGCTGAGACTGTCGCTAGCATATTTTACTTAGGGGTGCAACTAACTATTACTTTCATCATCAGTTTATCTGCAAATTATTTCCTTGATTAAGTGATTAATTGCTTGGTCTATAAAAGGCCAGAAAATGTTGAAAACTGCTACACTGTAATTTCTTACCACCTGAGACAATGCGTTCACATGGCTTGTTTTATTTAACCTAAAGATATTAACTTTACTATCATACAGTGGGGTCCAAGAAGAGGATCACATTAAAGGGTTTTAAATATGCACTTGATGGCCACATACTAAATGTCTGAGATTAAAACTGTCAAAATATTGCTCACAAGCAAAAGGTCAATGTAGAAGACTCTGAAATCAGTGAAAGACACTGATGAACCATTCAGAAGACACTGACATCAAACAGCATTGCTCTTGTACTGCAGCTATTGTAGAGCTACATACTATAGTGGAGTATAGCACAACAGAGATTGCATTTATGCTTTTACTAAAGTGATATTTGGAGAAATTCAAAGCTTGACAGAGCTGCAGTGCCTGGTTACACTTGCTAAGCTAGGAATGGACAATTGCTGTTCAGGGTAGGGGTTTAGCGAACAATCAATTGCAGAGCAAAAGCTACAGAGCAAAGTTGGCTGCCCAAGAGGCCGCTGGGAGCAGGCAGCCACATAGGCACACACAATGTCTGTCACTAAAACATCATTATGTATTATGTATTAAGACAACAGCTTGCTTCCAAGCAGATACAAAACAAGCAAATAACAACTTAAAGAGGAAAGGAAAACCAAAACCACATAGTAAAGGTAGATAACAAAAAGACTGGTAAAAAGAATAGTATCAGTGCAAAAAAAAAAAAAAAAAACTCCACAAGCACCAAAGCCAAGCGAAATGAAACCAAAGTTGGATTGCCCAGGCATGGTCATGCAAGGGGGAATTTTAAAAAAAAAGGTGTAAAGCCCTGGGGTGGTTACAGGGAGTGTTGGAGAAGCATGCGGCAATCGTGCTGAAGCATGCAGACTTAAGAGCAGTGCGGTGTTGGTCTGCAGTCAAAAAAGGGGAGGGAGGGGAGAGGAGTAGAGTTTCTGACCTGTGGCTCCTTACAAGATGCGACGCTCTTCCTCCGGAGAGAATTATAAAATCCTCAAGCTAGGGAAGTGGGGGAGAAGACAGAAAGATCAGACAAGACAGTTATGTAGTGTGTGTGTGTGTGTGTGTGTGCTTACAAGAGGGAAGAAGCAGTTTGTGTGTGTGCATGCTGAGTGTGTATGTGTGGTTAGTCTAGACCACAGTAAGACAGATGATGAATCAATGCAAACACATATTGCACAATATAACTGCCATTAAATGACATTTACAACACACACACAAGTGAGACAGATGAGCACTCTGACAAGGACAAAACAATTATATGGTGGACTTAAATATCCACTGACCACTAAGCTGGCGATATCAAATGATGTCTGTTAGGATTCTTACTAACTATTACATAACCAAGGACAAATGAATGATAAACATTATCTTGTGTTAATACGATCACAGGAACTAAAGGGTCTCTGCTACATTCATTTCCTCTGGTTCTTTGTCCATTACTGATGACTTGCTGTTTTGCTGTGGCCGCATGACATTTTCCAGTCTGTGAGCACAAATGTAAGGCTATGGGTAGCCACATCTGTGGATCAACCAAATGTAAATAAAGTAAAAGCACTCCCTTCAACACTGTTGAATTATATCTGCTCTAATCCCATGAGAGGTCAGCCACGGTCAAGCCTTAAATGTTCTACCTCTACTGTGAGAACAGGTTGCAGAATTCATATGATTATCAATTTGATAAGTGGAATATGGAGACATTTTGTATTATGCATTAGTTAAAATGATATGTGGTTAACTGTTTAACTCTTTTAATATTTTACTCTTTTTTCCATTGCAGGTGGGGTCAAACCACTTGTCGTTAATACTTGCTGAGCAGAATTAAGTACTAAAGAGTAAATATGCAACAATCAGATTTAGTTTGGAAAAGAAGACCTCAGCTGGATTTATGGTCAACACCAATGGTTGACAGTAATTTCACTGTAGATGGCAACATGAGCAAACAACCCACAGCTGTCATCAGATTTTCATTCAAACTTTGCTAAATCCTCATTGGTGTTTAAACGTATGTAGCATCCACCACAGAGGCGAGCACAGACAAACAGCACAGACAGAAATCTCCAAATTGAAAAAGAAAAAACACTTCATGTAGAACCACACTGCACACAAAAACAACCTGACTGAACATTCATTTTTTTGGGCCTTTTAATTTTGTACAGCATCAGCACTGGAGCTGTGCATCGCTAATGAGACCAAAGGGAAAAAAAAGAGAACAAAGATGTTGGGGAATAATCTGCATCAGAGCAGTAACAGAACAGTCAACTGGAAAATTCCTTTGCTTTTCTTTTTAGTGCATGAAAACACGATTTTATAAGTCACAGGCAGGGAAAGTAGAAATCTTCTTATTGCCATTGTGACAGATGGTTGGGCCTCCATTCACAACACTTTCCAGTCTGTTCCCTTAGACTGCTTCCCTGAGCAAAATGAAAACCCTTGCAACAAGGCTGAATACATTCTCCCCGCAGAAGTGCACAAGCTTTATTCCCATAGTCAACTACAATCCAACTCTGTTTGAGTGGAAAACATGGGCTTACATATTTACTTTGCCTTGGCTGGGACTCACGGTCAGTTTCCACTAGTACTGTATAACAGAGAATCAATACCTAGTTATCAGTGCAGCCTAAAAAACTTTTTATTTATCTTTAAACAATAAAATAAGTAATTAAATTGTCAGAGTGGATGGTACTGGCAATGCAACAAATACTGTCCCAGAACAATTAAGGAGACAAATCTTCCAGACAACTGAATTCGGGTCACCCAAATCAACCCAAATATGCAGATTCATTAGCATTTGCTTGGTGGGGTTAGCAACCGTAATGCAGGCCCCTGCTCTACAATATAAAAGAATAATCTGATTATGTTAAGCAGAGATGATGCACACCAGACTACAAAACACACTGATCACATGAAAAAAACAAAACATTAACTGTATAAAATGGTCGCTCAGGTTTTACATTCATTACACTGGTGACCACAGTATCCTGTAATGAGTTGGTTGTGGTGGTGAATATTTATCCATGTCAAGACTGCTCGTTACATTTACGTCATCAAGTATAGATTTTAGCTTACCGTAAATAATAGCATATTACTTCAGATCAGTTTCACGGTCACTATCAGTTTCATGATTCCAGAGGCCACAGACTGTGGTTATTCACTCAGATCAAGGTCAAGAGTAATTTTTGATGGTTGCAGTTTGTAGCCACTTAAAGACAGTGCAGTCCTTCAATAAGCCTAATGTATCACCTTGTGCTTTGACATCTTCCTCCAGACTTTCCCTGTTCTCTTTCACGTTTTCTCTCAGTAACACACACACACACACAGATAAGGTAAAAAAACATGTATGCAAGCAAGCACAGACGCAAAACGAGTCCCTGCCTCTCGCCCTCCTCTGACAGCATCAATAGAGGACTGGGAGAAGATGACAGTTGCGTAAGATTGATGAGCTGGAGGCCAAAGGGTGCATCCCCCTCGACATCCTTAGGAAGCACTTTGACTCGGGCTTCCCCTCGGCTCCCACAAAACCCTGTGACAGCTGATACAGGGTTTTTTCTATGTACCCACGAATCCCCAATGACACAAGTGACACTGCGCCTTCACATGTCTCAATTCAGGACGTCCCGAGTGGGTGTCAAGCCTGGGTGCGAGCCCAGCGGTGCCCCCAAATCACGCCCTTGGTGACACGGCTGATCTGGAGAGGGGACAGAGAGGAAGTGGGGATGTCACGGGTCTGGGTTTTTTAAATTGATGAATGGACTTGAATGAGGACCTGGCAAAGCTGGTCTTTTGAGGACTCTTCAAGCCAGAACAAATTTATTAATGGGCCTATTTCAGAAACTCGACCTATGGTAAACATATTGACAGGATGGGCTATTGAGCTCACTCCACTGTGACACCTGATTTTCTCTAAGCTGGCAAAAAGGTCCCAGCTTGAGCTATAGTCAGTATCCTGTGACCACCACAAGTCCAGCTCTCTTACAAGCATCCTATACAACACAGCACTGCTGGGTTTATGCAGGTATTTCAGACCAAATCCTTAATATGGCCCCTTCGTACACTATAAAAGTTTAAGTTGACAACAAACCAGTGGGACTATTTTCTTACAGCACAAACTGCTCCAGCCACTTGCATTGTCAGCACTTGGTTTTTATTTTCCTTCATGTTTAGTGTCCTGTGGGATGCCCTCGAGGATGAGGTTTGAATGAACCATGAGCTGCAGTGTCCCTGTTTAGATTATAAATTTGACCTGATTATGGTACTAGATAAAAAGTCAGGAGATAATCAAAGATATCAGAGGATCACCACTGTCATTAGGATTCATGCTCTAGGCACCATGAACATCTGTATCACATTTCATGGCAATCCATCCAACAATTGTACAAATATTTCACTCAAAGCTACAAACGTCAATTAGAGGAAAAGTCAGGGCATCTTCCGGGGACCTTGAATGCCTCTGGCCAAATCATGGTGATCCATCCAATAGCTGTTAAGATATTTCAGTCTGGTCCAAACTAGTGGACTGACTGACATTGTAAAATCTCTAGCAAAATCCCTAGGAATGAACATTGCATGTTTTTCTTGAATTTTGATGTAGTCAAAAGCAAAGAGTATTTTAAATCTGCTCCTTGTTGTTTTCATGTGATTGATAGACATTTTTAAAAATGTAATAATTAATCTACATACATACAGTCAAACTGCAAACATGAACCTAACAGACCAGACAAATGGCAGACTTCTAAATGTGTCTAAGTGCAGCTTTGGATAAGTGACAGACAGCCCTTAACCAGCTTCTGTTGGTGGTTTTGGATCCTCACTCCCATGAGACTGACATGAATACACACACAAGAGGAACCTTGACTGATACAGATACACAAAGCACACCAATATGCACTGGACCTGGAAAGGCCACTCATCTCTATGACAGTGCGGTCATTCCAGTAAAAGCCCACAACTCCTCTGCAACCCCGCCGCCATACACACACATTCTCATCTGTGCAGCCATCCTTTACTGTCCATCTGTAAACATCCCAAGTCTCTGACAGGGCTGTCAGTGTGTACCACCACAGGTGGGGGAGGGAAGGAAAATGAGAGGGACAGAGGACGAGAGAGAGAAAACAGGCTTTGGTATGAGTATTCAAGCGTGCAAATTCATACAGTGGTTGAAGAGAGGGAAGAGAAAGGACAAAGAGAAGAATGAGGAGAAATGAGTGGGAGGAGGATTCTCCGTATGGAAAACAAGAGTGAAGCCGTTGCATAAAGACATATGATAGTATGGTTTGAGGGCATAAGCAACAACACTTTCTCCGTTTTGCTTTTGTTTTTGTTTTTTCCCAAAAGAGCTGTGGCACCCAGTTGGAGGTGCAGTTCACAACTATGAGTTTTACAGTGTGTTTGCCGTAAAATACATTTTTGTTTTATGTGTAAATGACATATTTCATATAGAAACTAAATTCTTTCGGTGGAAATGGAGTATTGTTTTACTGTCCTACATTCAGATATGATGCAATACAGTGAACCCCGGTGTAAATCTTTTTGAAGGAGTAAAAACAGAACAACTAGGTGAAATTCCTGTTCATTCAAATCCTGGATGGAGGGTGCACATACTTTTACTCACCAACATGCACACACATACACACACACAGTGTACTGAAGAGGATTATGCAGGCTTGAATTTCAACAGAAAGAATCCCTGTCTACAAGCACTAAGGAGCAAATCAGGCTTTAGAAACTTTCCTCATCCCAGAGCATCCTGGTACAATGGAGGGCTGAACTTAAAATCCCACAATTGAGACATGTTCATTTTTGTGGATGTAAGAGCACATTTGCAGATAGATAATCAGCTCCTGCATCAGTACCAACATCTATGTAAAACACAGGTGCAAAGTTTTCACCAAAAATTGTGAATATTGTGCACTTTGGGGTCATATGCAATTTGCTGGAAAATGTCAGAAACCTGGGAATGCCAAACACTCCACTTGTTCTGGATGTATCTGCAGGCCAGCTTGTATCTGGGAATACCAGTTGGAATGCACATATCTACAGGAATGTCCACTGATATCCTGCTATGTGTAAATGTTTGCTCATGAGCGAGAAAAACAGGGGGTATTTGTGTGTGTGTGTGTGTGTGTGTGTGTGTGTGTGTGTGTTGGAGAGAAAATAAGTAGCCCTCTTCTTCTGTCTTTGTTTGAATCTTAAGTAGTCCCATGTTGAGGGGGGCTTTGTTCACCATCACTGTTGGGGGGTACGTCCTCCAACTTTTCCCCTCACTTCCTTTTGGCATAACATTTATCATTCTTCCCAGACGAACAATCATCCTACAACATGGACAAGCATCTAGCGCACAATAAACTACCACCCTCCCCCCTTTTTTCGCCCCTTTCTGGTTGCTTAGATACCTTTCATCCAACGGGACAGCTTGTCAACAACATCATCACTTACTTAGAAACTCCCAACCTTCACTTCACTTCGCTTTGATTTGGTCGAGCAGACCTTATTAAAAAAATACTGCTGTTCCAAGAACATCTTTTTCTTGTTTGCCTTTTATGTTGCATCCAAAACACTTAAAAACTCCAAAGACTGAATGTCTGGCTCTGCAAAAATTGCAATGCATCCTTAAGTGGTGGAACCTTCTAATTTGCAAGAGAAATTCCCCTCAGGGAAAATATAGCATTATCCGGCTCTACTAACCAACTAGATGCACAATATTTTATGCTGACATTAGATAGTAGAGGGAGCTACCCTGAGGTCTATTTCATAGAGTCTGAGTGACTCACCAGACCTCTCCCCTTCCCTTCTCTCTCTCTCAATCTGAAAGGGTCAACAGGTGCATTAGTAATAAGTGGCGAGTGTGTACAAACACTGAATCAAATCAGCCTCATTTTATCTACCACCACTATCCTGGAAACTTCACTCTGTGCATATAAATCCATGCTACCTCTTCAATGATTTCTTTGCAAGCATTAATTACCACTAAAATTTTATTAGACACATCAAAGTTTTCTGAAAACAACCTGTTTCTTTGGTTTTGTTACAAGCCAAACTCTTTTTTCTTGAACTTCCTCTTTCATTTTCTGTAACTCAAGCACATAATAGGCCTGGCCTTGTTTGGCCTTCGCCGTGTTTGCTCCTATCCCTTTCAGTTGACTGGCCTGCACCACTTATTCCGCTTATTATGAACACTGACAGCAGATTATTTTGCTTACTGCACCCAAATTCTCCATCCTCTATAGATCAAATCCAACAAACACCGGACTATGAGACAAAGACAAATTTAACAAAAGAGACAAAAAGAGAAAAGAAATAGGCAGCATAGGCAGAGGGACTGGTCCTAAAAACTAAAAAGGGGGGAAGGGAAAAGATGAAGAAGGAACCACCAAAAAGAAAAAGTGGGAGAAGGAGCAAAGAAGAAGTAGAACGGCAAAGGCACAAAAACCCTATAAATGACTGTGTTTTGTCAGGGAAATAAAGACCAACTAACAGCAGTAGCAACATACCAGCACAGTGAAGGAGAATGCAAATTAGCCCTGATGCAAATGTCATAGGTCTTCAGGGGCAAAACAGACTGTCTTTATACCAACCCCCCACCACAAGACACTTCTCTCTGTACTATCAACCCCCCTCACCCTCCTTTCGATTCTCCTCCAATTCTGTACTGAAACACACTCACACAAACACTTCCCAGAGACAATCTTCCACAGAGCGAGAGAAGTGTAATCACAAGAGACAACATCATGTTCTTACTTCACGTTGAAACAAAAGGCCAGAGTACAGTGGACTCTTCACACAAATGCGCACAAACACACTCTTGAGGAAGATAAACCACTTACTTGTCCGTCATGGCGTCGGCTAGCGAATACTGATACATTAAAACTTCTTTTCACTTTTCTTCACACAGTTGGAAATGGCTGAAGGAGAGGCCCACAGAGGCTAAAGTCACAACAGCGGTCTGTAAGAGGGGGAAAAAAGCAACATTAGTTTGTGTATACATTTTGTTCTTCCTGTATCTAAATCAAGTAGCTGGATGATTCAATGTTTTCTGTTGAGAAACAAACAAGCAAATCACTGCTATTATGACAGCTGATTCATGTCCACACAAGACAATGAGAGCAAAAAAAATCCACTGAACAGGCCATCCTCCAGCAAAGTCTAACTTTGCAGACATGCTTCACTTGCTCACAATTAGCTAGCGAGGCCTAGTCTCTTCAACTTTCTGAGGGATACTGTTACCATAGTTACCAAGGCAGCCAACCAGCCAGCTAGCTAGCGTAAATAGAGTGCACCACGAAATCCTCTGGGTAGCAGGAGCAGACAATATGAATCCAATCACAGACGAAGAATGCATTGTGTGACTAAGGAGCAATGGTGACAATTTTGGATCAGTGCAGCTGATTACCATCCTGCTCTAAACCATGAATAACCCATCAATTATCACTGACAAAAACATCATAAAAAAACACACCTCCTCTAACCACTCTTAATTGTGAATGCACATAAATCAGCAGATGTTTACTGCCAGCGTTTTGATTTTGAAATTTTAATGAGGGGATGAGACGAGACACATCCTGTGTCCTGCTGGCTGATGAGCAATCTCTAAAACCTGGCAATAGTTCTTCAGCTCACCTCACAAAAAAGATGACAACAGCAGCACATTAGATTCATAGATTATACTCTGTTATGTGTTAACACACAGGCAAAACACGGACTGTGACCTGCCAGAGAGGAATTTAGGCTCCCAAAGCAGATAATGAATGGATACCAATTCACAGACAGTATGGTATACATAGACCTGAGGCAGAAAATGAGAGTTTTTAAATCATTTGTTTCACCTCAGAAATGTGTCTATTTCAGTTACTAATCCAACACTGATTATCCAAAGACAACATGATGGTTGTTTTCACAGTCAGCTCACAGGGCTACAACTGGAGGGAGACAGAGGAGTGGAGGTGAGGTCTCAACCCCACCCAATCCTATCAGCCCCAAACCCAGACAAGCCAGCCACCAGCCTCGGAGCCAGCCAGCCAAACCAGCGGCAGACTGTCTGCTTAGGGACCATGGCTAAACCGGGGCATGTGCCTTCTTTTCCCTGCTTTCTGCTTTCTTTTCACCTTTTCCATACCACAATTGCCTGAATTTTGAACTTTGTGTCCTCTAGCCTCCTTCTTTGCTGATGCTCCAGTGCATTTGCTTGCCTGTTAAGGCTGTCTCTTTCATTTTCCTGTCCTAAAAGCAGGTCATTGAACTTTTATCCGTGTGTCTGTCTGCAGTGTAGAAGCTAGTAATCTCCGGTAATCAATTTAGCTGCATTTCCTCTGGTTTCTAAGTTGCTGTGTATTTCAAGAGGAGGACTGACTCCAACATCACAATTACCTTAAGAGAAATTCAACAAATAGGGGGGATTTTGAGGCATAAATGTGATGATAAATGTGTCTGATGATGATAAATGTGTCTTCCATATCTTACATTTTTATCACTCTTTGTGGATTTATACAAGAGGCTATGTGAGAATGTTAAGGATGAAATGCCACAGAGACTTTCCCTCCAGAAGCACAATAAGTCCATTGCGGACTGACATTTCCTTACATTACTAAATTGTTGAAATATGTAAGAGCTCAAGCTTTTGCACAATGTGCAAATCCATCCAAGTATGGGAGCTTCGTATGAAAAATGTTCCATGCTCACTGTGGTGTTGATTTGTGTAATGTTTTCCTGCAAAGTGAGTTCCTTACCCAAAACCCCAAATTAAACTCATGCCTTCTCCCCCATATATGCAAACAATGACACACTGCGTGGATGCGGGTTCAAAATTCAACAAAATACTGAATGCGGTGAACAATAAAGAACAGTCAAACTGTGCTGCAGGAAATGTGCAGCTGAGCGACAAATAGTGTGGTTTCTACCAGCACACAGCAGAGATAGGAACCTGCTCGAGAACGGTGTCCTTTGAAGTGATGCAACAGCACTTGAAAACACGTTAGCTAGCTTTGATCGAACTGCACCAAGCACTCACAAACAATTACACCAAGCATCTCTCTCCAACTGTTTCATGCCCAGTTGAGAGGAGCAACTTGTGGCCACGGAAAAGGAAAATCTGAAATGTCCAAGCTGGGAGGGTCATGCCACTCCTTCCTCTCTCTGGGGAGATTTATGAACTCCAGACAACAGCCAGCCGGGGTATACTCTACATACTCTTTCCACATTTTGCTGTAAAGAAAACAGTAGACAACACTGCCTTTTTCCCCTCCTGTAAACATTTAAAATCTTAACTCATACAGCCATTGTGAAAAAAAACACCTACTCTAAGTGAACTGGGAGGGTATTTCCTCAAATAAAAGGCACAGCAGAGTCCCACTCACTGCATCATGAGGACCTGCCATCCACCACACTGAATTATTTACCTCCCAGATGAGATTTGGGTAAAAATAGCATGCACCGTAGTGAAGACTCTCTCTCCACTGCACAGAGTAAGCTTCTAAAACACACACATCTGATTGCTATGGCAGAAGAAGAAGGTGTTGACATTGGGAGATGCCAGCAGTCAACACACTTGCGATTGTCCGCACAAGCTGTTCTGCAACGTGAATCTTACCATAATCTGAGTGGGAAGATCCTGCAGGTTGAGAGAGAAGAACGCTGTAGGAGAGGCTCCTTAAACCCGACTCAGTCACACTGTCATTACTGGGAAAGTCACCAGTGGTTTGCATGACAGATGAGAAAAAAAAATAGAATATGATCATCTAGCAGTCTGCCACCTCCTCCCTCCTCACTCCCTGGTCATGCTCCTCTCTCCCTCTCTCTCTCTCCCTCTCCCTCCTCCGGTCTGTCTCTCCTCTATCTTGCACGATAAACAGTGGGTAAAAAAAAAAAAAAAACAGAGCACGAGAAGCTGCAAAGGGTGGAGAGACAGTGCTCGCATTAAAGGGCTGTTTCACTTTAATGCACGACAGCGGTGGAGTCTCTATCTGAGTGCATAACAAAAAAACAAAAACAGCCAGGATTGCCTCTCCCTCCTGTCACAGCAGTCAAGCGCTGCTCACCAGTGGAGAGCGACAGCACAGAGATCGCGCCTCTGGAAAGCGTCAATGCACACAATTGCTGGGGAGGGGGAGGGGGAATTTAAGGTGGCGGGTGAGGGGTGGAAGAAAAGGGGGGGAGGGGGCTGAGGTTAGAGTAGTGTGCATGTGCGTCTGTGGGAGTGTGTCTATTGTTATGGGGACATTTTTTTTGTCCTCTCTCTCTCTCTCCTTTAAGGAATGAATGGGGACTGCAGGTCCAGCTGCTGCTCTCTCTCAGCACTGTAATTAGCCCTGGGTGATGTAAACTGCGCACACGCACACACACACACACACACACAGATGTTAACTGTAAAGATAGTTTGCATCCTCAGGCAATGGATTGTTAATGTTGGGACTTCTTTCTCACTATGCAAACATTAAACAAATCAACATAAAGCGAGCAACAACAACCTGATAGTGGAGGGCTGATTAATATCTGCTGACTGCAAATGAAGTTTCTGTCATGCATCAACTTCCATATCTCTGATAAACAAATGTTATTGAGTTTGCAACTGCTGGATCGCTTCGTAACAGACGAAAGCTGGGCAAGGACAGAGAACACCTTCTCCGTTCAGCTGTGTCAGATGGTGATATCCACCACAGTCACAGAATGTACTGTATGTAGGCTAGCTCTCCCCACTCCATTCCCTTCCAGCTCCCTGCTCCCAGCAACACAACGCTGGGAACCTTTTCAAAACATCAAGTAAGCTGTCAATAGCGCTGCAGCAACGCATCAGTAAGCTTCCTGCACTCTCAGCAATAACCACTCATAGCTGTGAGTGCAGCATCTTGGGAATCTTCACAGTTTTCATTAATGCAGTTTCAAACAAATGGAACACCACTGTGCCGTGGATCCTCATACAATAAATATTTTTACTCAGTGAAAACAATGAAAGCGGCTGAGCCTCCCAGGGCGTGGACTGTTCTACACCTTTATTGTTACCTTACAGGCAAAATGAAGACAAACAGGAAACTTAGTGTTTACTTTTTGTATCAGCTGATCTGAAGCCACCATTCAATCATGAGACAATTTTGCTGAGACATCTCTGGAATGCGGCAGTGCATTATGCATGGCCAGTAAAGCACAAGCGCACACGCAAAGTGCCTACACATGCCGCCGTCTGCCACTGATGCTGGAGCCAGATGCTGCTCTCTTTTGCAAATAGGAAATTATTCCAGCCTGAGGGTAGCTGGGGGTACTAGGGTGTGGCAGGGGGGAGGTTTGTGCGTTTCAAAAGGAGGTGGGGGTCGCCCCAGATGTCTGTTTCATAGAGCCAGCACAGCACACCTCAACATCAGAGCGCCACGGACTGGCCCCTGACCTCTACCCTTTTAACTCCTGCAGGACCACAACAATGAGGTTGCAGCAAGTCATACATCAAACTCACCCACCTTATTTCCTAAAAGCATGACATCTAATAGGCCTGTGTGAAAGGTCACTACTGTTCCTGTCTCATCTCTCAGTATGCAGCGCTGAATTAAAGAAAGAGAGCCCAGTTTGCCAGGAGAACCCTGATAATTAGATTGCTAATGAGCAGAGGGAAACAATAAGGGGTCGTGTGTGTCTGTGTCAAAGACATCGCACCTTTTACAGTGACCTCCACAGCAGGAGGTGGAGCGATGCCACCCGAGCCATTTGCAGGTATTACCAGCCCTTTGTACCAGAGGAGCTGGCCGACGACCAAACTCAGTGGAGGGAATGAGAAGGAAGCCTCTGAAGGCTCATGAATGGTCACCCTCAAATCCATTAAGAGTTTATTCAATTAACTGACACTGTAGGCATGTGAAGGAATGTGACATCTCTTTAAAAAAGGGGTCTCTCCTTTGAGGTGGTCGAATAATTGCACTTGGATCTGGGGAGAAGGAGACAAATGCAGTATGTGTGCTTAATGCAAGCTGCCTATATGCAACTGGACACGCTCCAGTTAGAACCAATTCCAATGCTGCTGTTTTTTCTTTTTTGACAAGAGAGAAATTTGACTAACAGCCAAGTAAATAACTCTTACCATCCAAAACAAGTGCCATTTCTGCACAAAGTTCATGTTTAAAACAAAGCCCCCTTTCAGCCACGCAGTTCCTGACTGGATTCCCATTTCCCACCCATTTTAAATTGATTATTGATTTTACAAAAAAAAGAGGACTCTAAAGAAGGGTTTGCCTCCTTAAGTGTGTTTCTCATGAACAAGCAAGAGCATTCTGTATAATTTCATTTAGCACATGTGAATCCCGTGCTTCCAATGAACGTGGAAAAAAAAAAAAACAAAGAACAACTTCTAGACAGATCTGTTTCTCCATTAAGAGAATTCAAACAAATCAAATGACTCACATGTGTTAAAAATAGACTAATTAGCTTTCCTAAAATGGGAAGGCCCGGGGAAAGCTTTGTGTGTGTGCAAAGATTTCCTCCCTTAAAGAGCAGGTAAGGGCAAGTTGAGCTGTATAAAACAGCACAGAAATCTACAAAACAAATCAAGGTTATATTTAAGACGGAGGAGAAAAGAGCTGAGAAATGATTGTATTCAACTCTAAGGGCCTATCTCCACACTGGATCGATCCTTCTACCCAATGGCAAGTCCAAAATCTGCAGTGACAGCCGTACAACACAAACACAACCTCTAACCTTAGGGAAAGTCATTGTGACAGACAGAAATGAAATGAAATGCCCGACTGGCTCAGCAGCACGCAGCGGTTTAATGATTTGTCTGCTGCTGGTGAATGATCACACAGCAATATCCTGTTCTGGCCAGTGCCCCCCCACCCCCCCCACCCCCCACCCCCCGAGGGTCTAAATGACATGATTCTGGCTCGCCCGGGCACCACTGAAGCGCCAGCCAGAACCATCATATTGACAGGATCCGGGTGGCTGCCTCCATGCCCGACGTGACCCAGCAAAGGACCTGTGGAATCAAACTTGATGAGGCAGAAGAATTACTTATTGAGGCCGCGAGGGAAGGGATGTCATATCCCATGCAATTTTGGTGAAGCGCTGAGCAGGGAGGGAGGGAGGGAGGGAGGGGCGGTGCGGTTAATGTCACTAACAAAGCTGGGGAAAACAGATTTCGAAAACACAACAGCTGCATTTAGGGACAAACTAAATGGCTGGCATGCCCCAAAATTCCACAGTGCTTATGCAATGTAAACCAAGCCTGTATATAATGTGAGGGACGTTCTTTCATACGTTTCTTGAAATGTTAAGGTGCAGGTGAGCATTAAAATCTTAATCAATGGACTATTTGACTTTTTCTAGTTTCTCATATGTAAATATTTTCTGGCTTTCTTAGTGTCCTGTGATAGTATTGATAGTAATTGAACACCTTCAAGTCAGGGCAACTGTGATATGCATTATTCACAATTTTCTAAACCAGAAAAGAATGGCAGACTGTTGATAATGAAGCTCCTCTCTAGCTAACAGCCCCTAAATCAATTAATTTTCTATGGATTAGCTATTCAAACAGTCCTTTCATATCTTATCACAAGCAATACACAGAAGTACGTGAGCCAGTGAAGGCATCTGCCTCTCTGTCAGTGTCTCAAGCATTTAATTCCAGGGTTGAAAGAAGGTCAAGAGAAGTAACAGGGTGATGATGGTGCACTTTGAATTATACTGCATGGAGCCAAGAAAGTCACACAGAAGCGCAGGGCTTCATGTTAGCCAGGCCAGAGGGCAAATGGTGAGACAGAAAAGCAGCTCCATAACTTCTTATTACTCCCTCTGGTCAGCACAGGCCCAGACCTACTGAGACTAGACATGCATGCAGGTGAAAGGTTTACAACCATCTACTGATGAGCCCCAGCTGCACGGGGCTGCCCTCCTGTCTTGGCACAAGATACCTGAAGAACTACAAAGACTAACATCTTGAGGAGACATAACAGTGCACGCTGCAGGTATTTATTTCACTTGATGCTCCAACCAGTCCTCATATAAACTGTGGTTATGTGCATATGTGCTCCACTGCTGTCAATAAAGGTCTTTTGTTGTTGCCGTGAAAAGAGCACCCTTGATTTATGCATGCCAAGGGTAGAAACCCCTGAATGACCTCCGGGTGCCAGAATGGTATTTTGAAAAGTGCAAGGGGAGTTTAATCTTTAAAAAGATTCGAGTGAGCACCTCTGGTCAACACGTAACATTATATTCACGAGTTATTTTGCGCTTCAAGGACAGTGACAGCGACTGCGTGCGTGGACTCTTTAGCGCAACAGTCGTCCGCAAATATTTTATTTTTCCGCAACTGGGCTTTGAAACGTCGCGCGGGGAGATGTTTAAAATATTTTTAACCGCCGTCAAAACACGGAAAAGTTCAGCAAATAAAATTAACACGACGTTTTTTGTTTTTTCTTCTTTGTGTCTCAGTGGGGGTTTCGGCTACAGTGCAACAAGTGCAGCTGAGCTTCAAGTCCGCGACAGCACGCATGTGTACGGAGCAGCGGGGCTCAGGGCTGAAATAACTTAGGAGATTTCAAATAGAAAATGTGTCGTTGTTACTTTCACCGGCTGCCAAGTTGTAGTAGCCGTAATTAAACCTTGCACTGAAGTGAAAGCGACGGGTACTCACTGTTGGGAAGTTTTCCTCTTTGTCCCGGTGTGAAGGAGATGAGTGTTGAGGCAGCAGCAGCGTGATAAAGTTTGGTTTGTTGCTTCTCTCTCTCTCAGCTCAGCATGGCGGCGACTGGGGCCGGAGACTGGATTCAAACCTCTCTGGGCTGTGATATCAACAGACAGGGGGAGGGTGAGGGGGGAGGAGGTGGTGGTGAGAGATGGTATCATTCAGAAAGCTCGTGGACAGACTCAACCTGGACCTTTCTTACGTGGATGTTACTTGTCCAATCCATTTAATGCTACTTTGTTCTTCTACTGCACAATATTCACTTGATAGATTTAGTCACCAGTTTGCAGATTTAGACAAAAATGACCAACAGATAAATTCTATCTATATAGATTATATATTAATATAGACTAAGATATCCAGTAGTATATAGGGATACAAAAATATCATAGGGTAGAAATTAATTTGAGGTTGAACACCTTACATCTTGCATCTGTGTAGCCTTTGTACTTTTACTTAAGCATCTGAATACTTGCTATGCTATAAGTTACCAGCCTCAATTCATGAATGCTGCAACAAAGCATGATATTTATTAAAAACAGACGATTAAAAATGACTAATAACTTTTACTACAGATCTCTTTAAATCCAAGAGGCATTAAGTAACATTTACTCAAGTACTGTACTTAACGTGAGCTATCCATTATGGCTAATTTAGACTTAGACTCCTCAATACATTTTAGAGGCAGATATTGTACTTTTTACCCCACTACATTTATTTGACAGCTTTAGTTACCAGTTACTTTGCAGATTCAAATTATTAATACTAAATATTATCAACAAATGGGTTATGAACTATTACAATATGGCTTAAGCTATCCAGCAGTCTATAAAGTGCTTGAAAATAGCCCCACCCTTCCTTTAGCTGTAACATTATGTGGCGCTTAGACATTCATATTATTATTATTATATGATGATGTATGTGATTCTGAGGTTGCCCATTCTGCATATTAACTTTTATTTTCAGTACTTTTTATTTACTTACTATGCTTATTCCTATATACCTATTGAAATCAGTGGTGGAAAGTAACATTTACTCACTTTCTGTTGACTTGTGGTGCAAATTTGAGGCTCTTTCCATTTTATGTTGTACAGGCAAATATTGAACTTTTATAGCAATATGATGCTTTATTTGTATGTTTTGTGACCTTTCTTTATATTTCACATGAAGAATAAGGCCATAGTCAGGATTTTATAAATACTGAGGTCTATCCTGCAGAGCACCAACCATCTGAGAGATTGTTGAAACTGTGAAAATACTCTCAGTATTTAGGGAAAAAACCCCACACGTATTCACAATATTTAACAACATTAGCATGTAATCATAGAATATAAACTCATTTATGTGTCATTGAACCCCCCCAGATTTTCTGAAATATGACCAAGGACACGACCTCAGTGTCCTCAGTGGTAGCTAGCTACAGCTCCGGTGAGGGAATCAGTTACCTTGGCTGAAGGGGACTCTGTAGGTGGAGCCAGTGGGTTTAAAAGGTCATTGCAGGAGGTCAAAGGTTGTACAACATTTTCCTAAAGGAGAAGTGGATCAAAAACACAGTGGAGGACGAGACAGGCTGACCCTTGTCTCATTGTACAGGGCAGAGGAGGAGGGAGTGGGACTTTCCATGGCACTGCAGACCGAATACAATACCATCTTTGAGTCAAAGACAGATTGCTGCTGGTGTAAGATAGAACAGCGTCGCTCTCTACCTCTGTGGCTGCTTTGTGGGGTTCACTGAATGACAAATGTCGAGAAATTTACCTGCCCGGTTGAGCTCAACTAAGTCTGTAATGTCCTTTTACATCCACAAGGAGGAATTATCCGTAAATATGCCAGCACTCCCAGGCATCATCAGCTATACTACAAATTGTTTATACTCATATCAGCCCCTGGTGATTTGAGAGCTCAGAGTTGAAGGCTGGCTGCAGTTAAAAGGGGATGGTAAGTGCTGCCTGAAATGAATACGAAAAGCAGCTGGGTTTATCTTCACTCACTCTGTGACATGTGCTGCTAAGAGAAAACAGGTGACCGAGGAATGTGTGCTGAAATGCAAACATAATACTGGAGCTCAAATGATTTGTTGCCACTTAGGCAGATCTGCATTTCTGAAGACATATTTTATTTGCTTATCTGGTTTCTCTAATATGAATTTTTCTGTTCTCGTAGCTCTTTATTATCTCGTCAGTATGCGTTTTCTTATTCCTGTCTCTCTTTCATGGACACACAAATTCTTCTTGTTGGCAGTTAATTTTACTGTTGCACTGCAAAAGGATGACATTTTAATGTTTAAATTGTAGATGTTAAAAAAAAAAGAGGGACATGCAAACACAGGGGCACAGAGACACTTCACGGTGAACCTTATTTTAATGCTGCTCTAGATAAGATCAGATAAGTGCCCAAAATGTAAATGTGACACGCACAGAGTCAGAAACACACACACAATGGATGAGAAAGTAATAGAGCAAGGTGTAGATTTCAAGTGTAAGTATATGATCTTCATGCCTGAGCTCTTCAGACACACCAGTTAGATATATTTAGAGTCCCTAGCTGGTGTATCCATGGTACAAGGCTGGCCACAATTATTCACAACGCTGGAAGGGCCAGCACTGGTCTGAGATCAGTCAAGGGCTGTGTGCATGTGTGTCGACTGGTACGGGACAGGATTAACACCATGAGTCAGAGGTCAGGGCCAGTGGTTTACTCATATTAA
Source organism: Lates japonicus (assembly GCA_033238685.1). Lineage (NCBI taxonomy): Eukaryota > Metazoa > Chordata > Actinopteri > Centropomidae > Lates > Lates japonicus. The sequence goes on along the minus strand of BRZM01000021.1, from coordinate 8,122,136 downwards.
AAATGTATGCAGGAGTTTTAGGTGTAAAATCTTCCCTATTTGATTCTTTATATCACAAGAGTCAGCACAGTTTAACTTTTCCATTTATACAACAACTTCCATTGCTGATAAATTACTCTCAATATATATTGTTCTGAAGGATTAAGGATCAGTGAGGTCTGTAACGGACTACGCTAACAAAGGAACTTCTCTCCTGTTTCCTACTCACTTGTCATGTTCACTGTTCACTTTTGAAGAAATAAAAATGTAACATACAGCACTATCTTACGTGGCTGCAACAGAGCTTTACATATGTTTTTTTTTTTTTTTTCAGACACCTGCTAAGACCATTGTTGAGCAGCTGGCTTAAATCCCATAGAATGGAAATAGTTCCTGAGGGACAGTGAGACTAGGCCATCCTGTCTCATTCATACCACATATGTTCACACACATACAAAAGTGGAAAAGATAGGAGTTTTGTGTACTTCTCATTTATGTTGTAACCTGTGACTGACTTAACCTCTTTGAGGTTTCCACCCTTACTTTCCTTGTTAAGTGAATGCATGACATATTTCTTTATACCTGAGCTTAATTATTAGCCCTACACATTTTCCTAACCTAATAGCAGTGTACACTACACTCAATTGCCAGTTACTAGGTACACCTAAGTAAATCTTATGCAACAGCCCTGCAATAAATCCTCCCTTCATGAAGGCTATGAAGGTTATAATGTTCCATTTTTACTGAAATTGTTTTAGAGAGATATTGATTCAAGATGTTGATTATTTTAGAGGTGCTGGTGAAATGTATTACATTATACAGAGAAGTCTTTCTGTTATTTAGCCCATGCTCATTGATATAAATGGGATGAACACCAGTCAGTACATTGCAATACAATACAAACTGCAACATAATAACGTTCATGAAGGTGGGGTTTATTGCAGGACTGCATTAGTTTTATCTATAGGTGTACCTAATAATTTGGCAACTCAGTGTATAAACTCTGGTCAGGTTGGTTATTCCAGATCTTTCATTGGCTTTAGGAAATAACATCACTTAAGTCCAAGTACTGTGTCAAAGCAGCACCATCTAGTGGAAAATACCAAAACATGTCAGCATTATGTTTGATGAAATCTTATAACTGTGCCCATGTGTGCAGTTTCTGCTGCAGTTATGTAATGAATGCACCTGTACTCTGGCATAACAGACGATGGAGGTATAATACCTGTGAGAATTTGCCAAAGGGGATAGTGGGAAGAGGTTTCACCAGAAATTCAGCCTCACTTCTCCAACAAAGTATTTATCTTCGCCCCCTGGTGGGTGGTTGAAATGTAATTTCTACAGTTGTGCACAATATAGTGTACAATATTTGTGTACTCACTGTGTGGTGTTATTGGCCTTGAGCACCATCAGGATGGTTTCAAAACATCCTACCTGACTTGAACCTCAGTCAACATGAGGACTTCTGCTGCGCTAGTGCTGTACTCTGGCAACACAACTGTAAATTTGTGTATTTGGGAGATTGGTGTATTTGCATTAAGGAGAAGCTGTATTTTGTTAACTAAGATGCACAGATAAAAATTGGTAATCTTTGTACAGAGACAAATAGATGAAGACCAAATGATCTAAGTATTACCATAAGCCCTTGAAAGCTTACAAGCTGACATAAAAAATTAAGTTCAACTTGTTAACAGTTGTGTGTTTTTTTCATCTACATGCATTTGCACCAGATGGAAGGAAACAGAGCAAGACCAAGCATTAATACCAAAAAATAATACAGCCAGTTGTCTGAACTGTAGGTCAAGAATAGCAATGATACAGTAATGTTTTTGCACATCATCTGAATAAAAACACATTGTCTGAATTATTTTTGTGTGAAATGAAATGGTATGAAAAGGTTGTTACTAATCACTGCATCAGTACAGAACAATTGCACATTAAGAAAGTCTTCTGACAACCCAAGCAGTCAAATTCAGTATGGGCAATGGATGTCATTTTCCATAACCATGAGTCATAACATGACTCAAACTTCACAAAGCAACATATAAAGCTTGTTTTTGTTCTTTGTAAATCACCAAATTATCAATCTTAATTTGCTACCTCAAACTGTGTTGTGATGGACGAGGAAGAAATGCTGTAATATGCTGTCATCCAAACTTCAGTAGCATGTTTTTAAATTCCAGTTAAAGCTATCATTTAAAATGAAAACTGGTTTGTGAGGATTTCTTTGCAGTTAATGCATCTCTACTCTTTCTTTCAGTTTTTTGGGGAAATGGTAGCATATTGGTAGGCTTCATTTTTAGGTTGTGTAGTGTTGGTCGGGGAAAGGTATTGGCTCACTTCCGCCATCAACTGGACAGGTATGGACCTAGATATGCGATATCTGAGCAACGCCAGGCTCTACCCTACTGTACTAAGCTTTATGGCTTTAGCTTTTAGCAATAAACCCAAAGCACCTTTCTGCGGGGCGGGCCCATAGGCTCATGCTCCAACCACTTTCCCTGATCCTGTCACGTGACTCCGGGTGGCCAGTCACGAGCCGCGGATTAACTCGTTTGCCGCACCCTAGTGGGATGATGGTGGATGGGCGGAGCGACCAGGCAGGGACGACAAACGCAGAGAGATAAACCCACTCTGAGATCACCGGGGTAGGGGATAAAAATAGTGAAAACCACCGTCCCGCTTTCACCGAGCATTGTTTATATTTCACCACTTCTTCAAAGAGAGGGTAAGCTCCGAAACAGTCGATATGGCGTGCATTTCAGCTGCAGTGTTTGTCCGATGCAACATGGCCCATGTGTTGTTTTTTTTATGTTGGTGCCATAGTCTTTCTCCTTGTGTATCAAGAGTCGCGAGCTCTCCCACTGTTTTTGCTAGTACACTGCCTTTGGTGTCGGGTCTCTGCAGGGAGGCGGCCGGGCTAATTCTACCTGTGTAAAACGAGCATTTCTGTGTTTTAGTGCGCTTTAATGAATTCACCTCCGCTTAGACGGTTTCCTGTGTAGGACAAAAACAGCCCAGGGCCACGCTCACTTAGTGCCCGGTGTGTTTTGCCCCCGTGTATCGTTAGCTTGCTGCTGCCCGAGCAGGCCTGTGGCTGCATTATTTTGCATTTCACATGCGCGCAGGTACTGGAGCCATTTAACTACGCTGCTCAGGTCGGTACATTCCCTCATGTGGTGTCTCTGCACTCGGTTTGTGTCTCTGGTCTGGGCGTGTGTTGAAATTTTGGGACCGTATTCAGTTGGTTGGTGATGGAGCAGTTTCCTGTCCGAGGTCAGACATCACCATCTCCTCTATTATGTTATCTCTGCATATACATTTTTAAATTGTAAGCAAGTTTTTATCATTGTGAAGAAAATCATGCCACACTGCATCAAATAGACAAGGCTACTTTAATCATCTTAATGTGGAACTGTGCTGTTACAGCAGCCAAATCACATACAAAATATAGATGACAAACCAAATAAAACTTGGACCACACTGTAAATATAGAGAATACAATGATACACAAAATTTATCATGAACAGTTTTATCAGTTGTAATCAGTTGTTTTAGTTATTAATTGAGCAAAAAATTTCAGATATATGTTCCTTAAAGTTTCTCAAATGTGACAATTTGCTTCTTTTTTCAGTTTTATATAATCACTAATTAATTATCTTCAGGATTTGGGCTGATGATCAGATAAAACATGCAATTTGGCCTCATCATTATCATTATCTGAAAGACTGATAGAACAGTTGGAAAAAATTAACAAATTAAATTAATCGAACAAGATGCAGCACAAGTTTTCCAGCCCTAATAATAGCATTGGAGAGAGAGGATGGAACACTGATATTTATCCTGGAGGTTTGTCATGGTTTAATTTGTTTACTGACAGTTAGCTGTTTGTTTTTAGGCCCAAACTGAAGAAGATAACTACTAAGCTGTTGCTGTGTCTGGCTTCTTTCTAAAGTGCTCTGTGAAGTGAAGTCCCTTCCCCCTTATACAGTATGAGGATTAGCAAAGCCTATCTGCCAAGATGAAATGTCTCTGAGTGTGTGTGTGTGTGTGTGTGTGTTAAGAGAAGGTAACTCCCTGGATTTGGTAATTCTGTTGATGAATGAGTGAAACTCCCAAAGGAGGCAGCTTAGCTCTGTCAGTCTGGCTCCATGTTGCCACCCTGGACACATACTACACTACTACACACATACACAGTCACTCTAGATACAGAGCTCTGTGTTTGTTTTACTCCCACTCCCCACGCCCACACCCTTGACTGCAGTGCAGCTGAAAATGTGTTCCTCATTTCAGGTCCACTCTCTCTATTTCACTCTTTCCTTCCTTCCTCCCCATATGTGAGCACTTAGCAGGGTTTCAGGAGGTGTTTTTTTTAAGTTAAAGATCTGAAAACAGTCTTTGTTGAACTTGCATTCACACCACAGAGGTCACTAAAGATCATGTCAATATATGTAGCCATGTTTGGGTCAAATATTTAGCCAGCACAATGCTACGCAGATGCACACATGATAGTACAGGCCAGTGTCAGACTAGGGAAACTGTACGGGGAGGGGTATGTTGTTTCAGAGAGCAATCTCCCACCACTCTGTCCCATATGACATGCGACAGCCAGATAAACCCTGGGCCACTGTACTCACATGCTAACAACAATAGCACAGTGTCTCGCCTAGCCCTAGCAGTCAGTGACAGATAATACCTTTCCCATGCTGATAGTCTCACTAACAGTGAAGCTTCCTTACTTTTACATTTTCAAAGATAATTTTGTTGGCTTTGCTTGAGGAGTTACTCTTCTTGTCTCTCAGATCAAACAGTGTAACAGTGCTGTAATCATCATCAACACATTGTGGTTTGAAAATTCACTAGAGTCAATTTTCTTTAAACGTCCATGCTAGTTCCTCTTTGCTGTGTGCCACTGGACACCACTGATGCTGTTTTCTCACAAGGCTAGCATCAGTTGACTAAGCGCAAATACCTGGAATATAATTACACTGTGGAAAGTGGAAAGACTAAATGTAATGTAGTGAGTGTATATTAAAGTGATGTCCTCCTAGCTGGTGCAGTCAGCCATAATCCTCCGTAACAGGTCCAGGCCAGTCCTCCTGACTTCAAGGAAGAAACAAAGCCTCGCAGAGATTTTCAGTATTTTATAATATTTATAATACTTTCCAATCTAGGGCTGCAACTAACAATTATTTTTGCTATTTGTTTTTCTAGATTAATCAATTTGTTTTCAAAATGCCAGAAAATATAAAGTGGCAATATTGAATCACAGTCCACAACCCAGAGATGTCTAATTTATTATTGTATCATATTTTGTTTGCACCAAAATGTTGGCTGGATTCATATTTATCGTCAAGGATATGTTAACATGTAGAATGTAAGAGAGGAATTTAAGATATTAAAATGCCAGTTTTTGCATGCAGTGTGGCATAATATTCACACTGAGAAACATTATGGTACCAAATTGAAGCATAGTATCCTGAGTTCTGTTGCTAACAACACCCGATTTCCTTGCCGTATTTCCTTGAGCAGTGACATGCACATGTATTGTTGCCCCCTCATTTTGTTAAACACTGTATTTTAGTTTGTCTGCTGTCAGCTCAACTTCTCTGTGTTACTGTCTGTTGCACAAGACCTTACATGGGTCAGTGCTAAAATGATACCTAAAGCATTCCTGCCAGTCATAGTAGTTGGGGTCTGTAACACACACACACATGCACACCCATGGATTCTCCGTCCTCAGTAATGACAGGCATCCAGCTCAGAGATATAAAGAGCCCTGTCTGAATGCTTCTCTTAAATGTCTGAAATCTGCTTAAAACACCAACTGTACACAAACACACACAAACACACACATGCAGACAGTGTCACGGAAAGACCAGCAAGACTTTGAGGCCGTCTTAATCTTTTTACACACACAATGATCTTTTCACTGGTGTTTGCTTGATTGGCGTATTTTTGGAAAGAACTAAATGGATCTTTTTTCACAGAGCTTAGTCATGCTGAAAAGATGTTTTTAGTGCAAGCTTCCGTCTCTCAAAAGAGAATTATGCTAAAATTGAAATATGCACAATATATGTCAAGCCGTTTAAAGTTTAAAAAGAGCCATGTGCTGTGGGAGAGTCTGATGCTCTTCTCCATATAGCGTCTCTGCCTTTTTCTCCTCCCATCGTTGCCTCATAGCTGCCTCTGCGGAGAATGGAAACATCTGTATTGAGTGGTGTCATAGAAAGTTCAGCACATCAGTTTGAGTCAGTCATCTAGAGGAAATTCTACCCCTTGTTTAAGGCATCAGCATCCTGTTCATTTTCCTAAGTGTACATCGTCCTAGTAGGCGAGGCCAAGCTATGGCTAACCTCTCCTGCTCCTGCTTTCTAGTTGTATGAATCTGAATATTTCCCTGCACTATTACACATTCTGTATATTATACCTTAAAAGCCACATAGACGCACGTTGCTGAAGAAGATCTAGAGCACAAAATGTCTTTCTCGTAATCTGGGCTGTCTTGAATTTGATGATGGTGCAGATAGTTGTGCAAATGGACATGACTAAGGAATAATAGAGGTGTATTAAACAGGAGTTGCACAATCAGCTTATTGAAAGTGAGATAGGAGGTGCTCTTCTTGCTTTCCTCACGAAGCTGCTCCTGACTTTTCCAGTTAAGCCAATAGCTTCCTTCGAATGCAACCTTTGGTCTGCGTAAAGAGATTTAACTGGCTGCCGTTGGCTGCCAGGTTTATAACAGGCGGCACAGTGAGCATATATCACGTCTTCTGGGAGATGGTTTAACAGCTTTTTATTGTTTGGCTGCCATTTTCATTTTGATACTTTTGAAGCATGAAGTGTAAAAATGCTTGATTCTCGTAATGACAAATCAAAATGTCTCCTTTAATTTCTCACACAAAAGCAGGTGGCTTATTCTGTTCTGTATGAATGTGATCCTTGATTCATCATCACAACATTTCCCTGTTGCTTAGAGACGACGAAAATCCCAGCATGCATGCAGTCCAAGGGTTTCCCACATCCAGAGTGAAAGCGGAGGCAGAAATAGAAGCTTTTAATGTGTGCATGCTGTTATACGTTCTGCGTCCTCAGTATGTTAAGTCTTCATTAGGACTTCATAGCATGCGCTCTTTATCAGCATCCTAAAGGCAAAAACTCAACCAAGGTGATTTTGCTTGTTACTCTTGTCAAAGATAAGAGGAAGTTTGATCAGCTAGAGCTGGCCTATGGCAGGTTTCTCCATCCTCCATCCGCCTTTTTTCCAAACCTACAGGGACCCGGGCTATGGTTAGACCAGACAATGTTGTGCCAGGACCAGATACTGACAGTCAGAGCCACCATAAAATCTCAAACATTTGCAGGGTGGTTCATAAGTTGCAGCCTCAGACACACCCCATGGTTCCGCTCACTGAGGACGGGGTACTTTCCAATACAGATTATCTAATGGGTGCGGTCATGGAAGCAAGGGTGATTCTGCCTTTAGGGAGACAGGGCGTCACAAGATGTTTCATTTGTACAATTGCTGCATTTTTTTATGTTCAGTTCATTCTGTCCCTCCTACGGAGGGTTCAAGTGGAAGAGCTGAGCACTTTCTAGTTGTTATGTTTTGCCCTAACATAGTATGACACCAACTCACTGATGCTAAATGACAGGTGCTGCTGATGCAAACTGACATCTCTGGAGTTGAATTTTCGGTCCATGTCTTGATAACAGAACAAGTACATTTATCATTTATAAATATTTTTTTCAGTGTACGTTGCATGTCTAGAAATATATGAGTAGTTCTGACCTACAGACACTGACTCACCTGAGATATTTTGAATTTATTATTTTGAAGTTGTGCGCCTTGTGACACTGACTGGTTTGCAGTGTGATGTTGGCCTACAGCTGTTCTTACATAACACTAATCTTTGGAAGGCTGTCCCGTGTTGCCATGGTAATGTGTTTAGTTTCCATAGCAATTGCACTCTTTAACAGGAGCGGAGCCCCCCCCCCCCGCACCTATATTCCTGAGGAGAGATGAGAAGTAGAGGTATTGGTGAGGTGGGGGCGCCTGTGGTTGTGAGATGACAACATTCAGCACAGATGGAGAAAGCTTCCTGCATCTACAGCCATTGTTATTGTTAAACTGTCCACAAGAAATAAACTGCTCTGGGAAAAAAGTGCACTATAGTGGTGTCTGGTATTGCACAGCTGGAGTGATTCAGTTAACATTTGTGGCGAGGTAGAGTGCAGCAAGAAATGAGTTTACTCAAACGAATGCTTCTTTAGATCACAGTGAAAATGATCTGATTTAACATTTTTGTTAATGCACAATATGGCCTAGATTGACTTTAACCTTTACTTACTTTGTTTTCTCAGGCATCAAGGTGATAGTAATGACGCATCTGTATGTCCTTCATGCAGTTTTAGAACACTTATGGTTCATTCACTCTGCCTTTGCAGGTGTTGGCAGATTTTGTGGTAGTGTGCACTGCAGTGTTGGACTCTGTCTGGACTAATGGCAGCCTCAAGAGACAATCGAAAGGATCCTGTTACACTATTCCTGCAGTGCTTTAGTGCACAGAGATGGGTCATCGTGAGCAAGCAAGATTAGCATTAATACCAAGCCTAAACTCTGATTTTTAGGTCTAGAACAATTTCCCGAGCTCTTGGTGAAACTTCAGTAGTCAGTGTACCTCTGAATTTTTTGTTGCTTTTGGCCACAGTAGCAGCCGTAAAGGATATCTACAAAAATGTTACATCCTACCATGTAAAACACAGTGTGTTAACAGTTTATAAAAACACAATAAACAAACTTTGGATAGTGTTAGTAAAGAATGAGACAATTAAAGCATTTGTATGGTCTGGCATAATATGGATTTGACATGGATAATGCTTAAAATTTGTACTGTTTTAATCTTGAATAAAAACTAGGCCATGAGTGGTTGATGCTACTATGTCTGAGATTGAGATCAGACTGGAATAAATGCTAAAATAGTTTATCAAACATTGTTTTTGTTTGTTTTTTAGCTTCTTTTCTGTGAACTGTCAACAACAATGGGCTCTGTGGCCTTGTGACATTTACTGTAATAACACTGGATGCATTAGTGAAAATGCTGACAAGTTGTTTTCACCTCTCAGTTGGATTTCTGTACAAGTATATTCTCCTCTCTAAAGGAAAAAGGTCAGTAGTAAGAACAGTATGCATGCTCAGTCCTTCGGGGGCTTTGTCACTTGTTTGCCACCGTCCTGCTGTCAGCAGACATGTTTGGGTCGCTTCATTGCCGCTAGCAATAAACACCCACATGAACAACAAGCAGCAAACGCAGCACAAACAAGTCAAATAAGATCTGACAGTCAGTCTAGAAGCATTAAGACCATTGTATTATTGATGGTCTTAATGCAGGCTGACACAGGTTAGTCGTTGAGGAAACACTAGTGTTGTCCTGTGCCTCGACTTTGTCTGTTATTATCAGAAACATAAATGAAACGTCTGTTCAGTGCATCTATTAAGTCACTTTTTTTAACTGCTTTTTCAGCATGAAACTAATTGTGTAGATTTTTGACACAGAGTTGTATTAATGACAGGCTTGGGAATTGGGCTCCCTCCTGCTCCCTAATGAGTGTCTTTGGCATCAGAGCTAATTGTTAATGTCCTTATAACTCTTTCAATAACTGATGTCCTAATCACGCGAGTGAGACAGAACAACAGTTTTCCTTCCTGAGCGACTGCAGAGAGAGTATGCAGCCTAAGTCTCTCACATTCTGTTTGGTTTTTTTTGCAATTTAAGACAGTATTTCTCATTAGGAGAGGAAAACAGCAGAGGAGACACTAAAGAAAAGAGTATGAAACGGTTTGGTCAGGGGCACCTATTGTAGTATAAGTCCAACCCCAGCTATCTCCCCTCTGTACACAGTTGGGATTATTATTATTTTGTGTACTTGATGTTGAGAAGTCCAGTCAGCCATAAAAACATTACTTTTTCTGAATGTCAGAGCTTTTCTTTAGTCTGTTGTTGTTGTTTTGTGCTCATTTCACCCTTCATTAAATGTGTTTATGAGGTGAAAATAGACAAAAACATCATCAGCTTAGAATTAGCCAAACAGCATGAAGACACAGAGCCCATGATTGGAGCAGGTGACCTGAGATGTGTGAAAATGTTGGGTTTGATTTTGTGGCAAATCTCAGAACACTGATGAAAGCGGGCAGAAACAGAGAGAGGGTCTGTCAGCTCCCAGTGTGATACTGGATGCTTTGGGCTTGGTCTGCAGTTGTCATGGGAGTTTTGCCTGAGCATTTGTATTGATGTGGACTAATGGGCTGAATCAGTTTCTGCCAGAGAACCCCTTCATTACCCATGCATGCTTGCACACACACACACACACACACACACACTCCTTTGCTCAGAAGTCTGTCTGTGTCCTTCAGAGTCAGAGCTGGAGTTGTCTGCGCTGTGACAGACAGGTGGAGGCTGTTTATCCTCACATACACCCAGTCCAGTTGGATGGACATGGATCTATTGGAAATCTATCTCTCTTCTCCTCTTTATGGCTCTAGATCTCTCCCTGCTGTTGTCAGTTAACTCTTTTTGGACAACAGTTTGATGGAACATGTGGTGATGTATCAGCAAGGACTGAAAATCCCTTGCTGATAATAAACACTCTTTGATTCTAATGTTTCCAGGCTGAATGGTAAAGAGACCTATGGTTATATTTCCAGTTCTTGTTTTCCTTTCCGTTGTCCAGCCTTGACAGTGGTGTGGTGTCGTGATTCCAGGAAACACATTGTGGAAATCAATTAAAACCTCTGTGGGCTGGGAAAAGCAGTCACATGACCATGACAGGAAGTAGGGGCAAATGTGGTCTGTGTGATCGGCTTTGTGGGCTAATGTGTGGCCAAACTCATATCCTCATTTAACAAGGTTATGATTATACATAATATTACTGTGTGTTTCTATGTACTTTAAGACCAAAACATATGATTTATCTATGATATTTATATAAAAAAAAAAAAAGATGGTGAGAAGGCTGTTCTCATGCAGATTTAGGAAGAAATTTGAACAAATGGCAAAATGATGTGTGTGTTATCTTTTGTAATCTCACTGCTATAAATTCTTATCCCTCTATAGGAGGCCAGCCCAGGATGAACGGCGATTCAGGTGCCGGAGTAGTGACGGCCCCCCCTCCCACCACAGCCCCCCACAAGGAGCGGTACTTCGACCGGGTGGACGAGAGCAGCCCGGAGTACCAGAGGGAGAGGAACATGGCGCCCGACCTGCGGCAGGACTTCAACATGATGGAGCAGAGGAAGAGGGTCTCCATGATACTACAGAGCCCGGTCAGTGGAACACGCAGATATTAATTCTGCACCTTTATATACTCAGATTCAATTGTTTCTGTATCATGGATTAAGCTAGTAACACATAAAACGCAGCCCTACATTTTCTTTTGCTGTACATTCACTATATTAATCGACAAATACCATGGTCACAGTTGATAAAACACACACACACACTGCCATAACCAGCATTTTAGATATGAATAGGCTCTTTTTAGTGTAAAGACAGCAGGGCTGTCAACATCACATGATGGATCCAGTTTATTCTCCATCAACAGTGTGTCTGTGACCTGCTGAATGCCCAGGACACAGTACTACACTGTTACAAAGGCCTGTTGTATATTTGAAAAGCACTGGTGTATTCAAGTCCTGAAAATGGGCACTGAATGATGCGTGCAAGTTTCTGCCCATTTATTTACATAGCAAAGAGAAATAAATTGAAAACATGAAGCATGCTGAGGACAGTAATAATAATAACATAAACTGGCTGGAGTATACCTGAAACAAAGCTTCTATGTGTGTCTCTGTCCCTTTTTGTTTCTTTGGGTCGTTGTACTTCTTTGCTTTTTTTTTTTTTTTGGCCCTTATTTTTGTCTGTTTTTGTGTCTGCGTCGATGACTGGCAGGCATTCTGCGAGGAGCTGGAGACGATGATCCAGGATCAGCTGAAGAAGGGCAAGACGCCCACGAGCCTGTTGGCCCTGCAGCAGATCGCAGACTTCATGACCACCAGCATGCCTTCCATGTATCCCGCTGCACCCCAGGGAGGCATGGCAGCACTAAACATGAGTAAGCAGAGATGATAATAAGTGTGTGTGACTTTTTGACCTCAGCCCTGCTACGTCTGCGCTCACAGTGAGTAATGCAGCGTATGCCAGAATTAAATTCTGGACAAAGAGTCCAGTTGGATTTCAGTAGGCACACTCCACCTAATTGTTATTATCTGTAAGTGGGGCTTTTTTCTCTCTCCTGCTGTCAGAGAATAAGGAATGGCTTTTATTTTGCTCTGCACAGAACACTGGATTTTATCCATGTTTGTCCTTTTTAGTGTCGCGTTCTTGTCAGCACTTTTCATATCTCTCTGTCTGTTCCATCTCTCCCTCTCAGGTTTGGGCATGGTGACTCCCGTGAACGATCTGCGCGGCTCAGACTCCATCTCCTACGACAAGGGCGAGAAACTGCTTCGCTGCAAGCTGGCTGCCTTTTATCGGCTCGCTGACTTGTTTGGCTGGTCCGAGCTCATCTACAATCACCTCACCGTAAGATTCTTTATCTTACAACAAACCGTGTTGACTGATTTTTGTCCAGCAATTCAGTTCAGTGAATAACAATGAGGCCACTATGCCAGTTTCCATGTAACAGTGAAATCTAACATGACTGTCTTCTGGTCTTGTAGGTCAGGGTGAATTCAGACCAGGAGCGTTTCCTGATTGTCCCTTTTGGGCTCCTGTACAGCGAAGTCACTGCCTCCAGTCTGGTGAGAATCTGTGCAGATTTCTAATACAACTGTATGTGTCTTCTTATGTTTTTATTCCACTTTTCTATCAGTGAATTAAACTATTTTCCTTATTTCTCTCTGGATTAGTTCACTTCTTATGTGATTAAAAATATGTTGTGATTAGCCAGAACTTGACAATAAAAAGTTCACCCCAAACTTAAACGAACTGCTTGCACTAACTCTTTGTTGTCTTCCCCCGCTCTCCCAGGTGAAAATAAACCTTCAAGGTGAGATAGTGGACCGGGGCAGCACCAACCTCGGAGTCAACCAGGCCGGCTTCACCCTCCACTCTGCCATCTATGCCGCACGGCCCGATGTCAAGTGTATCGTACATATACACACACCTGCGGGTGCTGCGGTGAGGGACAGTGTATACCTAGCAATTATTTACAATGCGAACACAAGCATAGATACATTATAATCTTATGTCGTACTTTGTTTGTTTGGTTGCAGGTGTCGGCCATGAAATGCGGCCTGTTGCCCATCTCTCCTGAGGCGCTGTCTCTGGGCGAGGTGGCCTACCATGACTACCACGGCATACTGGTGGATGAGGAAGAGAGCACTCTTATACAGAGGAACCTAGGGCCTAACAGCAAGGTAAGAGCAGTCTGTGTGTGTATCAGTGTGTATTACTTCCACTGCTGAGGAGTCTCATGTTAAATTAGAACAACGATAGTGGTTTGTGCGTGGTTCTTGCCAAGTTTTAATTTTGCCTCTGTTCCAGGTGCTCATCCTGAGAAACCATGGGCTGGTGTCTGTAGGTGAAACAGTGGAGGAAGCTTTCTATTACATTCACAACTTGGTCACTGCCTGTGAGATCCAGGTAAGGACACACACAGAGCTCTGTAAAGCTTATCTAAGCAAAAAACACGTTTTGATTGTTTTCATTCTGGCCCAAGTTACTGCAATGCAAAAACTCTCTGTACAACAGAGAACCTTACCTGTGATATGTTTGTTGGTGGTCACAACTAAAACTTAGTTCATGTTTAAAAAAAACAAAACATTTGCTACTTTGCATTAAAGTATGACATAAACATGTATTTTCATTTGGTGTTGTGATATTTTGCACCACGTTTGTCTGCATTTTTCATAACAATTGTCTTTGTCTTCTGTCTCTCCATATCTTTATATATGAATGTGTGTGTTATGTTGGATGTTTGTGTGTCTGTGTACGTCCTCATTTTTTTCCTTCTGTATTCTGGATCTGTCTGTGGTTTCTCTTGTCTGTCGACCTCCCCCCTTAATATTTTCCAGGTGCGCACACTGGCCAGCGCTGGAGGGCCAGATAATCTGGTGATGCTGGACCCGGGGAAATACAAATCGCGCCCAAGGGTCCCCGAGCCAGTCGGCGACGGGTCCTCTACACACCCCAAGTGGCAAGTCGGGGAGCAGGAGTATGAGGCTCTCATGAGAATGCTCGACAACTTGGTACGTTCAGAAAAGAGGGGGAAAACCAAACTTTTGCAGGAGAGTGAGAGTATATTTTTACCTCTCCTGCGTGATGACTTAACAACACCCGCGATTAATCCAAAAAACATAAAAAAATCCCTGGTCACTGAATGAATCAAGACCCACTTCTTCACTCTGTATGGTTCCTTACATGTGGCTCACTTCTTATGTTTTAAGTCCAGGCTTTAAAATGACAGTGGTAGATAGTTAACCATTATCTAAACCCCTGTTCTCTATCTTCTTGTCTCCCAGGGCTACAGGACGGGCTATCCTTACCGCTGCCCGGCATTGCGAGACAAAGGTAAAAAGTACAGTGACGTGGAGATCGCTCCCTCCGCCCACGGTGGTTACTCATACGGGGAGGACAGCGACTCAGGCGCTCGCTCCCCGCTGAAACACAGCTTCCAGCGCGGCCAGCGTGACAAGACCCGCTGGCTCAATGCCGGCGGCCGGCCCGACGAGCCCTACGAGGACGGGCCCGACGGCAGCAGCCCCAAGTCGAAGCCTAAGGTGTGGACGAACATAACACACGATCACGTCAAACCCTTGCTGCAGTCTCTCTCGTCCGGTGTCTGCGTGCCAAGCTGTATAACCAACTGCTTGGTCTGTGCCTACCTTATTGTTCATAGTATAGATTTTACAGCTACCTTGTTGGTGGAAACGGGCAGGTGGTCGGCATCCTGAGGTCCTGGGGACAGCGAGGAGTAAAAGTCCTTGTACAAAGCTGAAACCTTAGTTTTCTAATCATCTTTTCTTGAGCCTTTTTAACTGCTCACAGGCGATAAAAAAGTAAGTCAGGGAAATCCTGCTTTTCACTACTTTTAGGCTCACTCGCGCTGTAATTTCAGGTGTCCTATTAACCCACCTTTCTAATGCGGTTACCTTAATCACAGCTGTGCTACAAAGTAATTATTTGTTGACCCTCTTTGCTGTCTTTCCCTCTTGGTCTCCTAATGCTTCATGATGCTGGACCAGCTGCCCACAGCATGCCCCCACTGCATGTGTAGTAGTGAAATGCATTGTTGGTGTTGATTGTTTTTCCCAGAGGAGCGAGCAGCAGGGGTGTGGCATGAGTCCTCAAGTGGGCAGGTGAATGTGGCAGTACACTGATGTTGCTGCACAACCACACTATTGCTCACACTGTAATACACACTCTGTAGTTTTTGTCTCTGCATCTTGCAAGTTGTTTCTCAGAATGAGTCAGGGAAAAAGACCAAGAAGAAGTAAGTTCAGTGACATGAGAGGGAACATGAGTCAAAACCTTCTAAGAGTGAGTTTGCCGTTTGAGCTGCTCACATTATCAGTATTAGACATTTAATAAGATGTACATTGTCAGCATAAGGGAGGAAGGTGGCATGTCTCTAGCTGAGAATATTTATTTTCCAGAGCAATAACAGGTACATTATAGACCTTTGATAAGAAAAAGAAAATAACTAAGGTCATACAACAAAGCAAAAACGTCCGTGGCAAAAGAGTTATGCAGCCTGCTTTTCTTTCTGATTTTTGTTTTTCCTCAAACACCTGCAACTGCTCCCAGTTGTGTGTTTCCGTTTCCTCTATCATTTTTGTTCTCTCTAATTTCTGGTTTCAGTTTGATTCTGAAAATGGTTTTGAATACCTCAAGGTCTGCATGAGTGGATTATGTTTGAAGAAAGAAAGAAAGAAAGAAAGAAAGAAAGAAAAAAGAAAGAAACGGAACAAAAGCCATGAAATTTGATCTGACTTTTGAATCAATTATCTCCTGTTGGGAAAGTAGGAAATGTTGTGTTGTGAGACTCAATCTCAGTGAGTATATCGTGTTTTACATGTTCATCTCATACTCAACCAACCCAACCCAGCTACTTCCATCCAGAAACCCTTCCTCATCTAGCCCCTGGTTTGGCAGCTAACCAGCCGAGCTTAGAGTAAACACAGGAATGAAGTCATGAGCTTACGCTATCCACTGCAAATTACATGCTTAGTTTCTAAAGATTAAATGAAATACTGTGCATGGAAGCTGAAGATTTGATTTTTATATTCACGCGCTGCTCATTCAGTTTGATGCAAGAAATGGGTGCAGACTTTTTTTTCTCCCCCCTCAATCATGCTGAGCATTACCAGGTTTTACGAAAACTAGATGGGGATATTAGAACATAATTAACAAGAGGATAAAAGGTTTCATCCGCTGCAGGAAAGATACACTCTTGTCTTTTATTGTA
This sequence comes from Lates japonicus, assembly GCA_033238685.1. Lineage (NCBI taxonomy): Eukaryota > Metazoa > Chordata > Actinopteri > Centropomidae > Lates > Lates japonicus. The sequence continues at coordinate 8,105,690 of BRZM01000021.1, read as the reverse complement.
GCGTTGTGACAATGGCTTCCTTTTGTCCCAACGTGGGCGAGTGTCCTCGGGGTGTGTTTCTCTCTTATCTCTGTTGTCCTTGTTGTTGTGTATCAGCCTGGGAAATGACTTTGGTGATGCCAGCTCACCCCTCACTGCCACTCTCGCTTCGTAAGCCAGCCTCATCGTCTTGGTCACCCAGCCACCCTGCCACCCTGCCACCCCTCACTCTCCCTCACCTCTCGCCACCCACCCACCCCTCACTTCTCCCTCCCTTACCCCTCCACCTTTTTCCCCCATTCTGTGATGTTTTCAGTTGATCTTCAGTGTGCCCCTTCTGTTTGTTTTTGAGAACGGCACATCAATGATGATGACAAATGGTTTGTTGTGCACGAAGTCTTCTCATCGGTTTCTGACTGAGCATCTCAAAAGCTGTAAGCCCAAAGGGGCAAATAATCATCTGAGGGATGTTAAAACACAATGAGCCTCATGGAGGAACATCTTAAATGTTCTGTACTTTTTTTTTCTGTCTGGCTCGCCCCATAAATTGCCTCATGAGGCTGCCTGTTCTGTTCAATTTGTGGATGATTTTCATTCACAAAAATGTTAGCAAATAGTAAAAGAGAAGACTTACATACTGCAGACCTTGAAGTCCTGTTGTTAGAAATCGACAGACAAAAAGATAAAAAGCTTAGCAGTGTGAGTATAGTGTTATTAGAACAGAGAAATAATAATTAGAAAATATTAATAGTACAAAGACGGTGTCGGTATCATTTAAACTCCAGATCCATACAGATTAATACTTTGTGATTTCGGGTCAAGCTAGTGTTTTTCCCCATTTTGGAGAGAGTCAGACGGTCTGCTCACTAGCACAACAGGTCTGAAGAGAAAATTCACAGTACCAGAGAACTGGTGAATGCCACATATGTGCAATTTAGGAACATACAAGTGGTTCTTATATGAGGCCCATCGTTTCTTCTCAGCGCTCGCTCTTAAAATCTGTCGCGCAAGCTTTACTTCTCAACCACTTATAAATTATTAAACTCCTTTTCGTGTCTAGTATTTTCATAAAACATTTTGCTGCTCCTCGAAGAGACGCCGGACAACATGTAAAAGCACAGTTTTGAAAACACCTGTTTCTGTTGTTTAGTTTTCGCAGTCTCAACTCGCAGCAGCTTAGTACCGATTCATCTCTGAAAATTTCTAGTTTTTTCCTAACTCTTAGGAATGAATATAAAAATCCAATTACAGAATACAGCCATCAGCTTGTGAAATGAGTAGCATTATCTACAAATTCACAAACTTTTTTATCATGTATTAGCATTAGCAAATGATTCCTAAATGTGTCTCTAGGAGAACATCATGTCTGGAGTGTCCCAGGTTTTCTTGATAAACTTATCTCATTTCAGCTTAGTGAGTTTACAGTAAAAAAAAACAAATGCAAAAAATAGATTTTATCATGTAACAGTGCTAATGCTGTCCATTTAACAAGTTTAGACTCCATTCAGACTCCATTGTTCCATTCAGTGTTTGTGCACAAATATAACATGCTAGAATCAATTAGATTATATCATCCCAGAATCTAATATCACGGGCTGATTAATAAGCATTAGAGAGCTAATGTCCTGTAGGTAATGATGAAATTTCTAAATGTGCCTCATCATCATTGGTTCACTTTTTACATTCAAACCTTTTTACAGTCATCCAACTTTGTCCATTTCAGTTCAGCATGATTCTTGTATTGTGAAGCCTGCATAATATTTTGTCTGAATCTATTTTTGTGCTTGGGTTTTCATGTCAGTTTGTATATCTGGTTTTAGTTCAGTTTTTTTAACACGTCATGTGGTGTTTACAGTGGACAAAGGAAGACGGCCTCCGCCAGGCTGCAGTAGCCAATCAGTTCATCCCATTGAACACCAACCCAAAGGAAGTCCTGGAAATGAGGAATAAGGTATCACAGCAGTGTTTTACTCCTTTTACTGCCTGTACTTTGTGAAACAAATGACTGTCTAAGATGCACATGGAAGCATCTTGAGCAGGACACACTGTGTGCTTATCATTCCCTCATGACTCCAAATGTTGTTGTTTTTAGATCCGGGAGCAGAACCTGCAGGACATAAAACCAGCAGGACTGATCTCAGGTCCTGTGTGCCAGGCCGTGGTGGGCACTTTACCCAGGTCAGTCTGACCAGCACATTAAAACCTTACTGCTGTATCCTGACCTGGAGAGATATGTGTCTCATGGATGAAATACCTGAGTTTGGGTGTTTGTCTTCGAATTGAGGTAAAAATGAAAAAAAAATCTCCCCATGTGGTTTCTAATCCAGGTCTGAAGTCACCCCTTGACCAAAACACGTGTCTGAATATTGTGTGTTAAATTGTCTGACACTGTTTCTGGTAGCATTCGGCTGGCTGTCTGATTGACATCGGTCTCTGGAGGAGAAACTTCACCACTAATATGAGAGCAAACATGTCCTCCATGTTGTTCCCAGAGCATGGGGTGACTGTAACTGTGACATTATTCTTGTACAGAGATAGGTCAATCTGGCAGGTGAGTAGTTATGTGGGAGAGGTAACCTCACTCTGCCAGCTCAGGTTGTCTCCATTTGTCATACATAGTTTTTCCTTTCATTTCTCTTTGGTTTTTATTTATTCACCTTCTTCTTCTCAATGGAAGGTCAGAGTTGAGGCTGTGTTGCAGGCAAAACAACCAAAATCCCCATTACAGTCAAATAATAATTATATTTTTTTCTTGCATCGCTCTATTCTCTTTGGGACAATAAAAGGCAAAACAGAAAGTTCATAAAATCTATTTTGAGTTCGTTTGGTTTACCTACCTTAGCCATGAGGAGCAGAGCGCAGGAAAATAAAAACTGTTAGATAATTTTTGTAGTGAATTAATCTAGTTATAGAGATTCCTAAGACTTTATGCGGCATGTCAGTGGTAAGAGGCCTTGATGAACTGTTGTTAGGGATCAGATTGTATAAACCCGCATTACTCTCGCGCCCATTTAAATGCTGTCTCTACTGTGCATGCTTCTGGCTATTAACACATCACTGCTTTACTTTCACTGTCGACATCTCAGAGCCATCTCTCTTTGCGCCCATGTCCGGGCATGTGTATGTCTGTATGGTGTATGTGTGTTGTGTGTGTGTATGCAGAGGTGGAAAGTAATAACTAGTAATTAACTAACTCTCACACCGAATTATCAACAAAGAATGGAGCAACCTTTGAAAAACCCAGATGCTGTACCAAGTTTAACTTTTACTCACTTTAAGATCTTGTATTTCTAAGGGTGACATATTAAATTACACTCTCTAAGCTTTACAATTTTTTTGTGTGTGACCTGCTGAAATAGTTATGATGAGGTTGACAATTAGCGCTAAAGTGACTACAAATATATTTACCCTAGGTAATTGTTACTGTACTCTTAGAAACAGTTTCAAAACAAGAAGCCTCACTTCTGCTTGAATAACACTTCAGTAATAGTATTTCGTGAGTGATTTGCCTGCCTGTGGGAAAGGTGATATGTTGACTGTGAATGTCTGCCGCACATTCCGCCTGCCTGACAGACTGCTAATTTGAATGTGCTAGTGTTTTAGAGCTGGGTTGTGCCCCCCACCTCCTGGGTTTTCATGGACACCCTCCTGACTATTACAGACATATTGGTAGCCTCTGGTGTGGGGTCATAGTCCTCTGAGTAAGTGAAAGGTTGCCCCACTCCAGTCTGAAATGTTGTTTTCTCTTTACATCATCCTCCAGTCCTCTCAAGGCCTGGTTTTGATATCTGGGCTTGTGCAGACAAAGTGAATAATGGTGGTAGGGCGGGGCCAGTTTTGTATGGTCTGTGACCCTAGTGCTTGCACTCTAGGCCTGGGATCTATGGATACAGTTAAATGGTGTGTTTTCTGTTGGATCACTTTTGATTGATCGTGAGTCTGTCGGAGGTTCTCTTTAGTGACATTTTAAGTTAGATTAGGCAGTGAAGGCGGTGCAGATCCAGTGATGGTGGTGTTTGCTGCATGAATCCTTACGGTTTTATAAAAAAGAAAGTGAATGAACAAACTAACAAAAAGTAATAGAGCACTATTTTCTTTGTCAGTTTATTATAGTCATACTTGTTTTTCTTAATCTTGACTATTTCATGTACTGATGTACTGTTGGCTTGAAATCTTTCAAATCTGTCAGTGCTTAGCTTTTATACATAATATGTCTTCAATGAAAAGGAAGAATCCTGCCATGTCCTATATGATAAAGTAACTGATATTTGTTTTACTCCTAACATGTGCATCTGGTTTGGGAAATATTATAAATATAACTTGTGTATTGTCTGAGAATATACATTTATTCATCTGGCTGCATTTTATCTTTCATAGTTATGTGTGTAAGCTGCTGTTTAATAATCTTCTTCAAGTGTTTAAATTGTGTGAGATTTTCCTCCAGCCTTTTGCATGGCTAATTTCAACTGTCAAAATCTTCTGTGCGCTGATGGTGTCGTCTGGCTTACCTTGACGTCTCATCGTTTTCCTTTCCTCTGCGCCTGGGAACAGGCGCGTCAAGGCGTCGTGGGAAGGTGGCTGGTCATCGTCAGCAAGCAGTTCGATCGCGAACCATTGGGCTGGAGAGTACCGCAGGAGGTGGGCAAAACAACGAAAGGGCCTGAGGCAGATGGCGGGTAGGCAGAAGACTGAAACCGCTGACACCTCATCCACTTCTTTGTCATGGCATTGCTCTGATTCTTTGGTATGGTGTTATGGATAAACAGTTGTCTATTCACCGGCGGTCAGACACGGGCTCTTTAACAATTTAACTGTTTCTTTAAGTTTCAGGAATGTGGATTGACGTAACTTGTTCTATTAAAATGACAGAGGAATTTTTTTTTTCCTCGGTCATGGGTTCTCCTTCTGTTTTGATGACTAGTTATTGTGGGTTTATATTGGTGGGTTTAATGACTTTTGATAACATTTTTAAAATCCTTCTCAGAGTAGATTGCAGGGTCATCAAATTGTTGTAATTCGCTCTTTATGTAATCACTTTTAACTTGACCTGCCCAAGAAAAGAAAATTACACTGAGAAAAACAATAACCCTTTTACACAGAGAGATCACTAATGCGATAAAAAATTCCTCGTTATATGTTTGGTTCTTTACACCAAACACCTGGCTGGTGTAATGCCTTTATGATTCCTCTTATACAGACATCAATTGATAAACTGACCTTGCGTGCTGGCTTAAGGTCCGGGTGATAAGGTTCTCATTATGCCTGACCTTTTATACAAAATACCGAGACGGAATAATGGCTACAATATTCTTGCATGCAGAAGAGGCTGTGTAAAGGCTAATGTCAGTAGGTAAGTCTACGCGCAAGCATATACCATTTGGTCAGTTCACTTTGTTGTGATGTTCTACTACATGTTGTCACTTCAAGTTATGTAAGTGCATTTAGTATAAAATATTTTTTACAATGTAAAAAACGTTGCACAGGATGATGCAAAAACCTAATAAACTTCAAATTAGAAACTATGATGTTATCTCTCCACACACACACATACACATGGATTCTGGCTACGGGGCGAGACGCTGTGAGGAGGATCAGCCTCCAGCTCATCCTATCCTGAACTGAAACCACAACCAGAGGTCAAGCCTCTGTCTCCACACCTCTACGGTCGTCTGCAACTGACTCTCCCGGCTTAGTGCCCGCGCCCCTTTAACAGCCTCGAGCAGGCTCCTCTTCCCTCAGCCTCTGCAGGGCCGACCAGCTCAGGGCAGGCGCCAGCTCTGCAGGGACGCTAGTGGACAGGGTTTTCGACCGCCGGACGGTTTTCAGCTCGGATTCCCGCACAAGGGTTCCACTGTGCTGTGCTGCGAGCCCTCAGCAGGTCGTCAGTGTTAGAGGCAGCTAAGGCAGATCCAGGCTCCAGGTACACCAGATGAAGCGGAGTCGAGCCTAAACTCTGGCCTTCCGCTTCCGTCCTCCCCCTGCTCAGCCTGGTCCTGCTACATACCGCTGCAATGGGGTGTGGGGATCCCGTGATTTTGAAATGGCCTGTTGGTTTAACTTGTGCTGTTATTCGAGAATATACATTTATTCATCTATGGTTGGTACTTTCTGCTCACGCTTGTATTAGTTATGTGTGTAAGCTGCTCTAATTTTAATAATCTTCTTCCGGTGTTTAAATTGTGTGAGATTTTCCTCAAACATTTTACACTGCAGCTGCTTCAATATATTAACCTCTGTGTGCAACATAGAGTAAGTGTCGCTCATTTGGCCTTTCGGACGCCTCATCGCTTCCGCCTTTCCTCTGTGTGTCCTGAAGGGGAGCTGTGACCGCCCGCGCCATCATCGAAGCGAGTACCAGCCCAAGGTCATCACACAGCAAGCAGGGTCCCAATCCCTTCACCAAACTCACCGACCAGGAGCTGAGGAGTACCGAGGGAGGTGGAGCAGAAACAGAAAGGCTCTGAAGGTAAAGATGGCGAGAAGAGAGAAGATGAACATGCTTTCGACACCCCATCCACTTCTTTTGTCATGGCATTGCTCTGAATTTTGGTGGTGTTATGGATGGAATAAAAACATTTTGTCTGTTTACCATAGCGGCTGCCTCACATACAGAACTCACTAGCAATTTAAACTGTTTCTTTAAGTTTCAGGAATGTGAATTGACAGCCAACATTCTGTTAAAATGATAGGGAATTCTTTTTTCCTCGGTCATGGTTCTGTTATCCTCTGTTTTGATAATGATTATTGTGGGTTTATATTGGTGAGTTTAATGACTTTGATAACATTTTTAAAATCTCTTCAGAGTAAGATTGCAGGGTCATCAGAGAATTGTTGTGTAATTCAGCTCTCTCTTTTTGTGTGTAATCACTTTAACTTGACTCGCCCCAAGAAAAGAAAATTCACTGAAAACAATAACCCCTTTTACACAGAGATCACCTACTGCGATAAAATATTCCCTCGAATACATCGCATGTGGTTCTTTACACCGAACCACCTGAAGCTGGTGTAATGCCGCCCCTGTGTGTGAGTTCTCCCTCTTTTATACAGACATCAATTAGCGTCTGTGACTACCTTGCGTGCTGGCTTAAAGGTCGGGTGATAAGGTTCCTCATTATGCCTCCGAGCCTTTTATACAAAATGCCGAGACGGAATAATGGCACAATATTCTTGCCTTGAAGAGGCTGTGTAAAAGGGGCTAATGTCAGTTAGGTAAGTCTACACAAGCATATGCTATTTGGTCAGTTCACTTTATTGTGATGTTCTACTACATGTTGTCACTTCAAGTTATGTGCAGGTAATTTTGACATAAAATATAAGTATTTTTTTTTAAATACTTGCAATAAAGAAAAAAACATTTGTCTTGCTGCAGGATGATGCAAAAACCTAATAAACTTCAAATTAGCCAAACTATGATGTTATCTCTCCACACACACACACATACACATGGATTCACAGTGCAGGGGCGAGACGCTAGTAGGGAGGGATCAGCCTCCAGCTCATCCTGTCCTGAACCTGAAACACAACCAAGAGGTCAAGCCTCTGTCTCCACACCTCTACGGTCGTCTGCAACTGACTCTCCCGACTTAGTCCCGCCCACAGCACCCACGCCCGCAACACCAGCCTCCGAGCAGGGCTCCTCTTCCCTCGGCCTCTGCACCGGGGCTGAGCCAGCTCAGGGCGGCGCTGACTCTGCGGGGACGCTAGTGGACGAGGTTTTTTCGACCGCGGACGAGGTTTTTTCAGCTCCGGATTCCCCGCACAAGGAGTTCCACTGTGCTGTGCTGCGAGCCCTCAGCAAGGAGTCGTCAGTGTTAGAGGCAGCTAAGGCAGATCAGGCTCCAGGTACACCAGATGAAGCGGAGTCGAGCCTAAACTCTGGCCTTCCGCTTCCGTCCTCCCCCCCCTGCTCAGCCCTGGTCCGCCTCACTACATACCGCTGCAATGGGAGTGTGGGGATCCCCCGCCTGCTGTGTCCTCTCCTTTTTCTGGGGGTTTGGAGTCTGCTGCCATTTTTTTTAACCATGTACAAGCACCCTCCCTACCCACAGTTCAATCTCTGAAGCCTTTGCTTTATTATTTTCCAACCCCCATCCCCTCTCTCTGATGTCTTGTCCAAAGGCATCAGAGCTCTGGCAGATCAGATATCTTTCTGCAGTTTGATTGGACGAGGAGCTGAGGAGAGAGGATGTGAGGAGGAACTCATTTTGAGATTTAAACCCATCCCCTCTCTTTCAGGATGCTCACTCCTCAAGTCAAAAAAACAAAAAAAAACAAAACGCTTTTGCAGTGGAGTGTTGTGCTAACCTTTGAGGAAGCTGTGTCTGAGCTTAATCATCCAATCAGAGCATCCCATGTGTGGACATGAATAATGGTGGCCTCCTTCTCTTCTTGCTAACCTGTCCTGAAAATATCTCTGTTAGTGTCCACTCTCCCTCTTGTGCCTCTGACTGAATTTCCATTAAAACTAATGGTAGTTATGGTTTGTTTGGCTCGTTGGGATATTCTAAGGTTGTTTTTACTGGGATTTATTCAAAAGGGTTTGCAGTGTTCTCCTGATTAAAGCTTCCTCCCTGGTTTGGTTCTGTGTGCTGTCTTCCCTTTTCTTTGTGTTGCAAAGTTGTCAGTGTTGGCACTGTACTGTTCAAAATTAATATTTTTATTTTTTGCCATCATCAGTAATCATCCATTTTAGCCAGAAAAAATGAATGATAACTAGATTAATTTTTTTTCCATTATGTAGATCAATTTTACCTGCCTTGATTTTTTTTTTTAATATGCCCTTTTTATTTAGGCCCAATAGATTCTTACAGTTTCATCTCTGCTGACTTCCTTTCAGATGCAGAGCAGCTAGGGGAGCTTGAGGAAGAGCCCAAAGGCCAGAAACCCACCTCCACACCCCCCAGCACCCCGGTCAGAGCAGAGGAAGGTAGGTTGGCCTAACATAATTGACTTACCTGGCCTGGCCTGGTTTAGCATGGGTTTTTCTCCAGTCCTCTGGCTGGGTGATTTGAGTCTTTCCAGGGTCTCTACAAAGGGAATGCGGAGGCTCCTGCCTATACATCTGCCTGTCTGTGTTGGGGTCTGTTGGTGTTGTGGTCTTTAATAATACTACTACAGATGTTGTGCTGTGTTTTCTGTAATAACAGGCCAAGAGGTTTTGAGTATTTAATCAGGTTTATCCTATAAGAGAGAGAGTTACAGGGGAAGATAACAAAACCACAAGGCTTAATGTCAGGAAAGACCGCAAGTGACATATGAAAGATAAATGATATATTGGAAAGAACCATCTATTTTGTTGGACCCCAGTGCAGACTTTTCTGTCTCTTTTTTTCATTTATGATTATTTTTCCCTCTTGGTCTTTATTACTATTGGATTACACCTATGTCAGCAGTATCATCCATGATGTGATACCAGGACTGGCAAAAAACAAACAACAAAACACAAAACAGGAAGTTATAAACCTATTTATGTTTATTTAAACAATAATTGGCATTATTACACATCAAGTTTTCTTATATTCGTGAGAGTCAGTGAAGTTATCATCAGCATGAGGGAGGGAGGGGATAGCTAGCTTTGATCGCAGGTGTAATCTAATACCTGAAATGTTGTTCTATAACATGTGTCTCTATGTACAGTATCTTATTTACCCCTTCACTTCCATTCTCCATCTTTTGGGGTCTACTAAGAATGGTTCCCAACCATTCTTTTCTTTTTTCTTTTTATTTTCTTCTGGTGGTGTTTTTTTTTCTCTCCCACATTTTTGTTTCCTTTTTTAATTTAACACAGTGCCTGTGGTTTGATCTGCATAGACATTTGTTTCTACTTGTGCTTTTTCTTCTTTGTGGCTGCGATTACAATCAGGAGATGGAAATACAAAAGAGTACCTGTTGCCATAGTAAGTACGTACTGTTCCACCTCCTCACCACCCTCCTAATTACCCGTCACCCTCCACGCCTTTGTGTTTGATCAGTTTCCCGTTTTTTCTTTGCATGGCTTCAGTAGCAGAGCTGTCCTGTGGTCTGAACTAACCCATCTGCCAGGGTTTGTCGGTCTTAACTCGATTTTCTGAACTCCTCTGAATCTGTCTCGGGGTCAATGGGGGTTATTTCAGAGCTCCTCCATCTTTCATCTCCTCCATTTGTCACTGTTTCTGCTTAAAACATAAGAAAAACTTAAAGAAACTAAATTACCATGGTGAGAAATTACATGAAGCAGTCTCATTTGAGGTGTGATCCCTAGGTCTGTAACATCATGCCTTATTGTCCTGTTTATCTGAATAATGGTGACCTGGTCCAAGCAAAAATGGAGGATGTTCCTGAAGTAAACCTCACAACCTACCAAACCTTTTATGTTAGATAACTTCTCTTTTCTTCCTGCCAACAATTCACTATCAAATTAACCTCTCTTGCACATGTGCACATCCTATCAATGTTATATGACTGTATATTTTTGTCTCCTGGGAAAAATGAGGTACTGTTTTCAAAATGTGTTGAATGTCGTTTGTCTTACAGACGAGTCCTTTACCAGGTACATCAGTGCTTTATGAGTGTGGCTTTTGATTGGCTTTTGCTGAGACTCACTGTCGGTTTAGCTTCAAAGGTGGTTGAAGCCCAGTGCTTGGCTGTGTGGTGTTTATTCTCCATTTTATCTATGTTGTTTGGCCTCATCTCTGTTCTGACAGACATGAGAGATAAAAATGAAGACTGGTGTGTAGTGTTTTCTCAGGTCTTGACAAAGGTGGTTTAGTCTCTGTAGCATGAGAGCAACATTAAAAATGAACAGAGCTGTAGTTGTAGTTGCACCTGACTGCACAGTGTGAGCCTGTAGCGGTGGTTTGAATGCTGTGTGGGCCTCTGATCCCTGGAGTTCTACTGAAGTAGACCTTCTGGATCTGCACCAGCACTTGTTGCCTCTTCAACTGGCACTATGTTTTTTCTGGCACTTTGTATTTAGTATGAGATTTACTAAATTACCTAACTATCAATAGGCAGCTACTAGAAAAACCTAATCAATGCTGCTACTTCTTAAAAAATAAAAAAAAATAAAAATAAAAATAAAAATAAAAAGCATGTAACTGATTTCTGCAGAAAAGACAACTAGTCCAAACTAGGGCCGGGCGATAAAACGCAACTTATAATTATCGCGATCTAATTTAATGTCATGATTTAGAATGTTATCGTGATATAAAATGACGCTAAAATTGTCCTTAATAGAAAAATAACAAATGGTCAATAAATGTTTGATATAGCACAGAAATAAATCACAAACCGCCGTTCATGTCACAGGAATAAAGGTATGTATTGCTAGAGTAAGGTTAGATTTTATCATTATTATTGTTTTGAATGTTCTACCTCAGGTTTGTGAAATGTTCCACTGGTTGGCATGTTCTGACCACAAAGAATAGTTTAAAATTACAGTTAACCATCTGGATTCTTCAACTTGCACTCAGGAGCAAAAATCTGCCTTTAAATTTTTAATTAATAATCATCTGACTTGACCTTTTTTGTTATTGACATCGACTGAGAGGAAAATATTTATCGTGGCAACATTTTTGGCCATTTCGCCCAGCCCTAGTACAAACTAATTTTAAGTTACTGCTCCTTAAGAGCTGCACCAGTTTTGAATTCATTTACCTTAATCCCTTCCCCGGTCTTGTTACATAACTTCACTTGTGTGGTTTTGTGATTAAAACCGCTGAAAACATTGCAATAAAGTTATACACTTTTCACTTCTGTTTGTTTGTACACAGGGTGCAAATGAACAAGGGAACCACACTCATTAAGATTTCCCTGTTTAAATGAAGGTAAAACAAAAAATGCTGCACACCAGCTTTGGCCTGTCAGAAAGAGAGAGATTAAAAGGAGCCAGAGAGAGAGAGAGAGAGGAAAAATTCAGATTAATTAGAGCTTATTTTTTGTTGCTTAGTGCAAGTCCCAAAGGTGAGAAGTAAAGATAATGAGTCCTAAAGAGAAACGTTGTGGTTAATATGTTACAGAAATAGTGCATCTTGGTTTGGCTTTTGATCTGTGGAAAAGTGAAAGTTAAGGCGTCAGGTGTGTTACTTAAGTAGAGATTTTTATGATGTGTTCTTCTGGTTTTTATTAGGATGGTTGTTTGTGGGAATGTTAAACTTTTGTGCTTGAAGGCTCAACTGCAGAGCGGAGAACGTAATTCTAGTTTTGTACAGCTTAAACTCAAGATCTCATGTCTTTTAACTGATTTAAGCACATCAGTCTCATAGATGCTGTAAAGTAAATTCTGTGGACAGGTGGAGGCTTTTTTTTATCCAGTGGTCAATTTGATGAGTAAGCTCAACAGCGCAGATCCATCAGTTTGTCTTCCAAGATCAATAACTTTCACCCCCTCCCCCACCCCTCCACCCATCAGAGTCCCTGCCCGAACAAACCTATAAGGACGAGAGCGATGCAGCCACCCTGAGACAGACCCTTCCAGATTTAACACCCGACGACCCCTCCGACGCCCCAGCACTTCCTGCCGAAGACTCCGCCTCTGCCCCCGCCGTCGCTGCAGATGCAGCCGAGGGGGAGGACGCCGCCGATGCCGCCGACCAGGAGGGCGACGAGTCTCCCAGCAAATCACCCTCCAAAAAGAAAAAGAAGTTCCGCACTCCTTCCTTCCTAAAGAAAAACAAAAAAAAGACAGAGTCATAGAGTGGAGAATGTTGGATCGGTCCTCAAGGCTGGCCTCTGCCTCTTTTTCAATTTTATTTTTTGCTTTTTGTCAGCTATCATTGCACCCCCTCGAGCAAGCCACAGTTACACACAGTTACGCTTTTTGTTGTTTTGATATCATTTGTCGCTGGCTTATTAACCTATTTTCCCTCGTTAGTGTGTGCCAATTTTGTATACAGTGTAAAAATGATTGCATAAAGGTTTTTAATTATTAGAGGCTTTTAGTTGTGAGTGAGTGATGCATTCAGTCCTGTCCACTCCATCTGGCCTTTTATGCATGTCTATTACTACAGGCCCACACACCTGATGTGAGGTTTTAAGGGTTTATCACCCTCATTTTTTTTTAGAAAAATAAAGAGTATTACTAAACTGTTGTAACCACTAGAATGTATTGGGATTGTATCAAAATGTCAAAGTGTCTTTTAAAATACAGTGAATGCAGAAAGAGAAGCTTGTACCCTCTCATTTAACTGGTGGTAAATTTTGACAGAACTACAAATTGCATAGTGCTAATTTTACCTCTTAAGCTGTGCACCCATGTAATTACATGTTAGCAGGCCAGGAGAAACTACAGTTGGGGATATTCTCAGTGGATTATTTACCCATTGGAAAAAAGCGGTCATACAGAGTCCATATTAATGTGTCTATAACCTGATACTTGGATCAAATCATCTACATTCAAACTTAATCACATCAGAGGTTTGGTGACTTTTTAAAGCTCAGAAATCTTTTACCCTCAACAAGCATTTGACACAGCCTTAACTTGCAGGTATTTTGTATAGTGCTTTAGGTCTTGGTATGATGTGAAAATTTGGTTTTCATATTTCACAAACCAGATTCATTACAAATCACCCATCTGCAGTGCTGCAGTCCTGCAGATTGTTTGAGCGTAGTGATATTGAGCATGGCTCACAGCAGAATGTGAGTCATCTCCCCGGAAGTGTAAGCGAGCGTTGTTCTTGCAGATGATCCCCAGGAGCTGATGATGTATTTTGCTACTGGCTGTAAGTCTTTAGTATGAAGGAATGTGTAAAAAAAAAAGAAGAAGCAAATTTGTGTTTTTCATTTATTGTAATTATTGGTTCTTGGCTTTGTTTTGTATTTGCCCCTTGATTTCTCTCTGTGTCTGTGAAAGACAGAAACAGGCAGGTATGCTATGTATTGTGTGAGATGACATATTTCATTTTGTTCTTGAGTATGTCTTTTTTTTTTCTTCTTTTTTTTAAACTCCTTGCGCTTTTTCTCACAAACTAGATTGAGCCATGACGACTTGCTGTGAGAGAGCACTGTGAACCTCCTCTTTTATAAACCACTGTCTGGGTACTCATACCACACGTTGCTTTTAGAAAGTCACAGTCTGTCATAGAAGTAGATACAGTTGTTAGGGAACATGTGAATGACAATGTCACTTGTTTGCGAAGCTGCATGATCAATCATATTTCAGAACCCCTCGACCTGGACTTTTCCTGTGTAAAACTCCGCTCTGAGCGAACAGACTTTGTCACTGAATACCTGTGTGTTTCCAGTTGCAGTAAAGACACAGTGTACACTGGAGAAGCAATTCCATTTTTTTTTTCTTTTTGTTGCTGATGTGTAATCATTGGTTTGATTGCAATTGAGCTGTGCTTGAGGTTGCAGGGCATTAATACCAAGGCCATCTACATGTGTTGCTCCCTAACTTGTGTTTATTCATCCTGTTTTAGTGAAGGGTTAGTCATCAGTCCGTCTAACTCACGGTGAACCAAAAGGCAACACTACCAGGAAGCTTCGCCTAATCAGAGATGCTTAAAAACCTAGGCCTTTGTTCACTGCAGGTTGGTTTACCTACAGCGCTGCGTATAAGCTGAGAATGTCTAACTCCTGAAGGACTGCATGTGTAGAGTTCTTAGAGCGTGTACTGTCCTTTAAATGACTGTAACTACCCCTTTTGTTTGATTTCTATTTTATTTTAGCTTTAGTGTGCTGATAATAATACTAAAGTCCTTGTATTCATGGTTTTTATTCAAGTCAACCATGCATTTATTTTTTTTTTAATCCCACAGCTATGCTGATTTGTATTCTCTGTCTGAACTACTTCCAATTTAAATGTGTCTCATCATTATACCATCTACAGACTTAATACTTCCACCTCTCTTTTCTCATGGTTCTGCCTCTGTTACAACCATGAATAAAAAAAAACACTACCTTGAAAATCAGTATTGTGCATTTGTGTTCATTTACACAGAATCTCAGTGCAAACAGATGGATCAATAAATAAATACATGAGCCTGATTGCATGGCTTGAAACCAGGGCACTAAACTCCCTTACAGTATAGTAGCTGCAACTAACTCAAACAACTGGAACAATAAAGTGCTACATACACATTGCTGCATAATATTAGCAGTCCAATCATTTCATATATAAAACGTTTATACAGGTGTACTTGTTTCTGCAGAACAAGTACTTTTACATTTTGCTGCTAATTTTTTTTTTTCTATGCAAGATTTGTACATTGCTGTATTAATACTTTTACTTCAGTAAAGAATCTGAGTACTTGTAAATACAAGTACCTCAAATTTGAGCTGCAGTGGGCAGAGAGGAGATGGGACACTAATAATGGTTGTAATCAGTTAACTGTATGAACTTGTTATGGGAGAGTGGAGCTTCTTGGTAACTTTAAATGAGTGGTTTTAAACATGAGAAGAATATAGCCTCTACAGTTAATCTACAGGCAGTGCACACGGTGTTTTGTGCAGGTTTGGGTCTGAATTCAGTGTTTTTCACCACCTACTCAGAACCTGCACATACCCTGATGCAGAACCATTGTCTGCACAGAGAACAGAATTATTAAACCAAGCTGTGACGATAATATTCCACAGAACGTGACATTACAAGAAGTCATTCTTAAGCGAATCTCTTGGCTCATTTCACTTGTGGACTTCACAGTGTTAACACTTATTATTCTCAAGGAAAACTGGAAAAAAAAAAAAAAAAAAAAATCTCATTTCAAGACAAAAACACAACGATTGCTAGCTAACCGAACCGTCCGCGAGCGCAGTAGGTGAGTACTCACGTGGATAGTTCTTAAGCTAGGTTTGCATGTGTTGCTTTCCAGTCAAATCACCTGTAGTTTTTAGCAGTCAGTGTATACTGATTTCTCTTAATACAGCTCTGTGAATTATGAGTTGTTGCTTAATTGCTTAAAGTTATAAGTAAAGTTTAATATCCTCTGCTGGATTAATACTTATTCATCAACATGTTAGCTGCATTCAAATGTTCCATGCTGAGGTGAAACCAATTGTTGGATAATTTAATTTTAAACAATGCATCATATTTCACTAGCAGGCCGTTGGTTAAATAAGCAACACAAAATATTTATCTGATAAGTAAGAAGTGACTTTAGTTGTCAGTTGAAGTGTACAGTGTGTTAGTGCTTCGTATGGCAGCAGTAACACAAGTGCTGCTCCTTCTCACCTTCACTCTTAACAAAGAATCTAGTTTGCACATGGTACTTTCATCCCCTTTAAAAGTGTCTCAAAATCGTCCTCCTATCAATGTCACAGGAGCTCAGTAAGAAAGAGTCAGAGTCTGAGAGACCACAAACTGTAGGGACACGGCATCAAACATCTGTCATCTGTCAAGACGATGGATATCCCTGCAGAGTTTGAACGCCTCTTAGAGGAGATGGAGTGGGGAGACGTGGTTGACACTTTCCAGGCGGTGGTAAATGATATGCTGGGTGACACATCTGACCCTCTTCCTCCGCCTTGGCCTCCTGCACCTGCACCTTCACCTTCACCTTCGCCCCCTCCTGCCATCCCCATTGACCTAGGGTTTGACACCGAGCTAGAGGACATTCTGAGCGGAGGATATGGTGGGTGCATCCCCCTGGCTGCATCTTCGCACAGCTTTGAACAGCCGTTGGTCGTAAATGAAATACTGGGTGACACATCTGACCCTCTGCCTTCACCTCCTGCACCTGCACCTTTGCTCCCTCCTGCCATCCCTGTTGAGCTAGGGTTTGACACCGAGCTAGAGGAGATTCTGAGTGGAGGATATGGTGGGTGCATGCCCCCGGCTGCATCTCCACGCAGCTTTGAACAGCCGTTGGCGGCTCCTCCTGGACTGAGTGTTAGACAGGCTGCTCCCATTATCTACCAACAACCTCTGTATGATCAAAATGTCATGCATTCAGGTCAAGGGTACAGCCAGGCAGGTCCTTACAGCCAGGGCCAGGTAAGATACTAAGTGTAGGTGAGAGACAGATTCATAGGAATTTGATATAAGCATAAAGCGATATAAGGAAACAGAATCTCTTCAAACTCTACAAGTTCCTGTGGTGCTTATTATGTTTTTTCATCTACTAAATCAATGTTGGGTGTACAGTAAAAAAGGTGAGTGTGTATTGTGGCTGGTTAACCTCCCCGATCTCTTCCCAGAACCTGCCATATCAGTGGTATATTGGGACCATCAGCGATCAGGTATCTCAACCCAGGTAAGACCCTGGTCAACCACTCACTCTTAAGCATCTTGGTTGCAGATGTGGTGTAGTAGACAGCAGGTTTCAAGATGTCATTGATTTCAGTGCTGGATCAGTCACAGCTGGACTTTGTCCTGCTCCAGTTCAAAACTCCATTACAAAAATGTCACATTTTAGAAGAGGTGTTTCAGATGTTTGGCTGAGCTCTAGTACATCTTTTAATTGAAGTGAATTGCAGGTTAATTAGATCAGTAAATCAGTGTAATGTGAAACAGGTGGCTCACTCTGACTCTGGCAGTCTGACAGCAGTTATTCAGTAATAACAGTATCATCCACCTCTGAAGTTTGGAGTAGTTAGGTGATTTTTTGAACAGGAGGTTTTAATTGTCACATTCTGGTTAATTTACCTGTGTGTTGTAGACTCTTCAGATGTGTTTTTACTCCTCGGGTGCCTCTGCAGCTCATTCATGGTATTTCTAGAACTTAAAGTGGGAACTCTGACACCTGGTGGGACAGATGATGCAGCTTGTCTCATCACCTTTTTGTGTCTCGGTTTAACAATGTGCCAGTGATGGGCCTCCCTCCAGACCTGAAGGACCGCCTGGTTCCTTTTAAAATATTGTAAGTAACACACAAATAAATGCAAACAAACACACAAGTTTCCATCATCATTTCATCTAATGTATCTGTCTGTTTTTATTCATCTAGCAAAGAAGGTTACGAGCCAGAACTCCAGCTCCTGCTCCTACTAACTCCTCCTGGACCCCCAAGTGCAGTAGTCGAGCTCATGATCTCGCGTCGTCTGTTGTTGTCTATCAAGACTTTCCACTTTCCTCACAGTTTTACAGATGTGATGTGTATTATCTTATTCTGTTTTTCTGTATTCCATAGAAAGAGAGACAACGTGAGGCTCAACAATCTGCTGACTGGCCATACATTAAAAAGCATGCTTGTATGCTCTTCAGGAAGGAGCAGAGACCAAATATTGTGGCTGAACTGAAGATCATAGAGAGTGCCACAGTGAACACTATCATGGACAGGGTGAGTGTCTCTGCTCTGTGTGTTGCAGGCGCTCAGTGTTGCACAAACTTGGTTATGATTCAGTCAAAAGATTCGTCTTTGAAATTTCCTTGTATACACTGAGTGGTGTCTAAGGCAACAAGTCTCTGAAATTTCCCTCTAACCATAGATCTTCACATCTTGACAGTAATTTTGTTCTTTTTCTTGAAAGAGGATGAACTACTAACTAGGACAAAACAAATCTACAATTTAACAGGGATTCCAACATTTGGCTATTTTCTTGAGATTTTGTATTACAGGGCCTATACATTGTCTGATCATCTTATTCTCAAAATTTCGTCAGCCAGCTGGACAGTTGTGTCTGAAGACGTTTACCTCTCATCGAAATCATCAGTTCATGTATATTCTGGCTGGATAGATAGAATATGCAGACTGTCTTCATTGTTTTGTGCCAGTTATTACTGTAATTTGCATGTAGTTGTGTGTGTCACTGAGTGTTGTTATGTATTCCACAATATCAAGGCAGTTGTCTTTGAAGAGGCTGTGAGAAGCTGGCTCCATGAACAGCTATACTGACTGGTCACGAAGGACAACTATGTGCACTCTGCTCACATACAAGTGTACATGTTTATGACATTACACTAGATGGTGCTTTGATTCTTTTTCATGGAAAGTCTAACGTGTTTGTTTGTTGGGCGAAAAAAGTTCGGATGAGATTCCACTTTAGCTGAAGGTGAGACAACATCTCTGTGGATCACAGTGTGTTTTCATTAAGCTTGTGATGAAAATTATCCGAAATAAACAGTTTAAAAAGCAGTGTCTAGCTCTGAAATTATTTTCTAAAGCCTCCAGTGGACTGATTTTGTTTGTGTTTTTGTGTTTGTGTTGCAGCGTCTGCATCTAGAAGCAGCGTGTGACACCTATGCAGATAAGCGTGATGGGAGCCCTCTACCTCACAGGCAGCTGCCATGGGCTGCTTCGCACACAGACAGGCGCGATGCGCTCCGACCTTCCCACGACAGTCCTGGTGCTGGGTGCTCCTCAGGTTGAGAGAGGCTCGTCTTCTACCTGGGACTGGTCCTGAGTGAAGCTGCCTGACAGAGACTCCAGTAGCTGTGCCTTTGTCGACCTCTGTAACCTGCATGAAGTGACTGATGGGTAGAACTCACCTCCCTATAAACTCCGCAGCCTCGGCTGCCCTCTTCAACCACCACAACAAATTCATTGTCATATATGGTGCACTTCATCTTCAGTTTCTTTTCCATTTTGATATGTTGTGCTTCAATTCATTTTTTCTGGTCGGTTTACACTCAGTGATATCCCTTTAATAAGCAAATAAATTTTCAAATTTTTTTCGATTTTTTAAAACTGAAACTTAAAATTAGCGTAAGTATTCAGACCCTCAGGTTTCCTCACCTTTCTCTGGATCACATCCTCGAGGCGTCTCTACACCTTGACTGGAGTCCACCTGTGAGTGAATTCAGTTGACTGGGCCTTGATTTGGAGGGGCACGCACCTGTCTACGTGAGGTCTCACAGCTGGCGATGCACATCAGGCAAATAACCAAACCACGAGGCCGGGGACTGTCTGCAGAGCTCAGAGCCAGGATTGTGTCGAGGATAGATCTGGGAAGACTACAAAAAGATCACAGTGGCCTCACGCTCTGAATAGAAGAAGTTTTGGAACAGCAGGAAAAGCTGGATGCCCATTCCAGACTGAGCCATTGGGAACAGAGGAGCCTGGTGAGAAAGGAAGCGATCAAACTGACGGCCTCCCGGCTCTCCCTCAGGAAGTTTCTTCACAGAGGCTCTGGAGCTCAATAGAGTGACCAGCGGTTTTGGTCACCTCTCACTGGGGCTCGTGCCAGCAGCCAGGCGTAGCTCTGAGTCCTGGAACCTAAGCGTCCTCCATTTAAAAAAAAAAAAATTTATGGAGACCACCGTGCTCGTTTTTTGTCGCCTTCACATAGATCTGTGCCTCAGCAATCTTGTCTCTAGGCTCCGCAGACAATTCCCTCCACCTCAAGGCTCGGTTTTGCTCAGTATGGATCATCAGCTGTGGACCTTGTGCTTGAACAGGGCGATGCCTTCCTCTTGTCCTGTCAGTCGAATTTACCACGGGTGAACCAGTCAGGAGTAGGAGCAGCTCACAGATGGTCGAGATCTGGGAGGAACCTGGGCCAAATTTCAAATGTCATTGCAAAAGGACCAAAGATTCAGTCACCTTTCTTTTTCTAACCCTTTGCAAAATGGCTAAAACCAAATTTCTGCTTTTGTAATGGGGGTAATGACCAGAGACTGATAAGGAAAGCTACTTTCTTTAGAATAGGGCTACCCAAACTTCCACGAAATAGAAAACTGAAGACTTTCCATCTTTGCACCTTATGCGGTAGACCAGGTAAAGATAAATGATTGCAAACATACCTGACATTGTTAACTTTTTAAAAATAGAAGTTAGAAGTTTTCTATGATTTATCTGAGACTGACCTTGAACAGACTGGTTTTATATCCGTTTATTTGGGCTAACCAAAACCTTAATTTAAGAGCAGAACTGTGTCTGAAGTTTCGAGTTAACAAAGACCATGTCATCTGTGTGATCTGCTTGATCACGTATAGGATCCCCAAGCCCTAGGATCAAATGTTGAGAAATGTTTAAATTGTATTTTTGAATCATGGTATGTGATTAATAACATTTTCAAAGACATGCATATACATATTCATACAGATCAGTGTTTCCCTTTTATATGAGCTCTTGTCAACATGTACAAGGGTACATGTATATCCATTTTTAATGTAATAGTAATATTCCTCTACAGGCCCTATTTCTATCTCCTGCAAGAAATTTCTTTACTCGTATCTTCTTATTGTTTTGAGTTGTTTGTTGCATTGCCTATTTCCTTCAAATCTTGTTTTGATCAGATGGACATGGTTGTTGGAAATCATGGGATGGTAAATTCATTCTCTGGGATCCATGAATGTGTGAACCACCGTTCCCAGCCAATTTACAAGGTTGTGGTGTTTAATAAAAAGACTAAAAGAGTAAGCAACACTGTTGTGCCTCAAGTCAGCATCTGAACCATATGTATTCTGTGCCGATCTGGCTGACTGGGGAATATCCCCAGGTGTTTTGCTCATTTCAGTCCAAGACACGGACACAGTGCAGTGTTAAGCTAGTAAACTATGTTCTGGTTTGTTCGGTGACTGTTGTAAAGTGCTCTTTATTATACCCAGTTTCTCATACTCTGTGACTTTAATCTGGAAAGATGAGCACTCTTAATTTATTCATTTTCAACTTTGACCTCAGGCTACGCTGAAATGGAAACTCACACAAACAACATTAATTTTTCTTGGATTTTCTCCCCTAGTTTAATACTTTGATGGGTACGTAGTCAGACATATTTGTGTTGACCTAGAACAGGCTGACTTGTAATGTTAGCCTGTAAGTGACAAACTAAATGGAAATACAAAAACAGAAATAGAGTAGAATATATTATATACTGTACATTGGTGCAAAGAGGTGAATATTCTAAATAAAAAAGCTGTACAGTAAGATGCAGGATTGTCCATTGATGTCAAACAAATAAACTTCTTTATTGAATATATGTATATTATCTAAATAATTTATACAATACCTCACACTTGGAATAAGTCCTACCCTCATGAATATATAATATGTCCTTTTTTATTGAAATTGTAGAGATGCTGATTCATGATCATTTTGCAGATGTAGTTTTGTGATGCTGAAGAACTCTACTACATTGTGCAGATATCTCTCTGTCTGTTTAGGCTACTCGTTCATATAAACTGGGTGGACAAAATATTAGAAACACCTTTCTGTATAATGCAGCGGTACAATTCAACTGCACCAAACCCTGCAGCCTCAAAAAGCACGGCAGGTTAGATGTACCTCTGTAATTATTCTTCAGATATTATTAATTGTCCTTAAGGAGGACTACATTGGTTTATAATAGGTGCATGTAAACTGCTAGTAGGTGTACTGAATATACACACGATTGTTTAATAAGGATATCAACGACTGGATCTGAAATATTACTGGTGTGGTGGTTGGGGTGATAAATAAAAGTCATGGTGAGCAGTCTGTCTAGGTCAGAAAGACCAAGACCTCCACGAGATCAAAAAACAACCCCTTGAGGTGAAAATTAACGGGAAGAGATTTGATATCCTGGGAAAAAACCAAGCATGATGTGGGTCTGCCTGGTGTGTCTCGATCAAAAGCCATTAGAGAGTAAGAGAAAGTCTCATGTTGTTACTCCACACTTCCTTCATTATTAATTAACGCTTAGTAGCTTAGTGGACATGGTGAACCTGTGTTCACTTATATGAGTGATGTAAAGGGTTATCAAATGTTGAGCAAGTAGGCGAAATGTAGCAGAATAGAGTAGAAAGGCGGCCCCTGAATAAACACGGAAGATTCTACAGTCTGATAGAGCCAAAAAGCTAAAATAAAAGTTTACTCTTATGCTGTAGCACACTATATCAGCAGCATGGGGTGCAGCTCACCACTCATTGCTTTTCCTCTGTGCTGTGAGCCCTATGGTACTCACATCCTGCGCTGGGAGGGAATTTCTGCAGGGTGACCTGAGAACTTTATATGAAACAGAGAACCATGATCAAAACTAAGTACAAGTTAAGTATGAGGCACAGTGGAATCTTCAAATCTTTCTTCTATGTTATTACTTTGTGTATAAATGTGTGAGGTTTTCGGGGATGTAAATCTCTAATAAATAATCAGTGTTTTTGCAGTGTGTGGGATCTTTATTGTGTGAGTGTGTGTGTTGCCTGAGAGTGAGTGAGCAGGAATTACATGCAGCACCCTGCTGAAGGAATACAAACAGAAGAACAGTCCATTAGTGTTGACAGATGCTTTAGGTATGGCCTGGATGGCACAGAAGACAAAATCCTACAGAGGTTCATAATGGAGACAGGTCAGTGATGGTGATGTGTTGTATTACCTGAAAGGACACATGGACATAAAGTCCTGACATGAAAACTGGTTAGTAATCACTATCTGACCCTTTATTTGTCCCTGCTTTGACCTCACTCTGTAGCTTTGGCCTTCTGAAAAGTAGTGATGATGAATCTGAAGAGAGAGGACTTTTGACAGGTGAGTATTGTCTATGTCTAAACACCAAATGAAGTTTTGATTGAGTTCCTGCTTGCAGATGTTTGCGTAAACATGAACTGATGAGGCACCTTGAGCTTTAGTTAGGTCGTTTTTTTGACAAGTCATGTGGTGTTTACAGTGGACAATGGAAGACGGCCTCCGCCAGGCTGCAGTAGCCAGTTCAGTTCATCCCATTGAACACCAACCCAAAAGTCCTGGATATGAGGAATAATGTATCACAACAGTGACAACAAATGATGTAAAATTCACATGGAAGCATCTTGAGCAGGACACACTGTATGCTTATCATTCCCTCATGACTCGACTGAATGTTGCTGTTTTTAGATCCGGGAGCAGAACCTGCAGGACATAAAGACAGCAGGACCCCAGTCTCAGGTCCTGTGTGCTGGGACCGTGGTGGAACGCACCTTGACCCAGGTCAGTCTGTGAACTCAGCACATTAAAACCTTACTGCTGCAGCTATCCTGACCTGGAGAGGAATATGTGTCTCATACAGATGAAAATACCTGAGAGTTTGAATTGTTTTGTCTCTTCAATTGAAATTAAAATGAAAAAAAAAATCTCATAATGATTCTGTCGAGGTCTGGAGTCACCCCTTAAACCAAAACACTGCAGTGTCTGAATATTGTGTGGTGTCGCTGATGACACTAGGCTGTTATATTGGTCGCAATTAAAATATAATGTAATCTGATCTGACATCAGTCTCTGAAGGAGAAACTTCACCACTAATAACAGAGAGCAAAAACATGTCCTCCATGTTGTTTCCCAGAGCATGGGGTGACTTTGTAACTGTGAGATTATTCTTTAACCACAGAGATGGTCAATCTGGCAGGTGAGTAGTATATGGGAGAGGTAACCTCACTCTGCCAGCTCAGGTTGTCTCCATTGTCATACATAGTTTTTTTTCCTTTCATTTCTCTTTGGTTTTTATTTATTCTGCTTCTTCCTCTCAGTAGGTCAGAGTTGAGGCTGTCTCAGTATTTGCAGGCTTAAAATGTTCAACAAAACCCCATTACAGTCAAATAATAGTTAGGTTCTACAGTTGGTATACACACAGTGCACACAGTGTTTTCTACAGGTTTGGGTCTGAATCCAGTGTTTTTCAAGACTCCTCAAGACCTGCACATATCCTGATACAGAACAATTATCTGCACAGAGAGTAGAATCATAAAACGTGAAATATCAATAAGTAATTCTGAAGAGAATCTTTTGGTTCATTTAAAAAAAAATACACATTTCAAAACAAAAACATGTAGCTACTTGTGGGTAGGTACAAGCATTAATGATTTTCAGCTGGGTTCCTTTGTGTGTTGTTTTTCCAGTGCAGAAACAGTTAATCACTGACGCAGTCAGTATACGTCTCTTGTAGTACCTCTGTGGCTCATGGTTATTAAGCAGAAAGTACATCATCTTTTAAAGTTTTCTATCCTCATACAGTATATTACTGGATTATTGATGTATTCATCAGCATATTGCTGCATTCAAATGAGATGTGAAGTAGCAGAAAATGAAATATATATAACAGTTTTTCAGTTACACTTTGATTAAGCTTTGTGTGTGTGTGTGTGTGTTTAATTTACTTGTGCACATATTAGTGTTCAGGATCATGTCTCTCACAGAGCCACTTGATTTTTGATTTTAGTGTTAAGCCATTGTTTTGTTTTTCATAGTGCCTTCATCCCTGTTGTTCCCTATACAGGTCTCTCAAAATTGTCCTCCATCATTGTCACAGGAGCTCAAGTAGAGCAGGTCAAAGGTCTGAGAGACACAAACTGTGGGACACGGCAGCAAACATCACAACCATCGTAAAGTGGACAGCACTTAGCTCCACCATCAAACGTCCGTGCTCTCCCACAGCAGGTAAGACCCTGGTCAACCATTCACTCTTAAGCATCTTGGTTGCAGATGTGGTGTAGTAGACAGCAGGTTTCAAGATGTCATTGATTTCAGTCTTGGATCAATTATTTGGTTTGTCATCAGTTCAAAACTTTGTTACAAAATGTCACATTTTAGAAGAGGTGTTTCAGATGTTTGGCTGAGCTCTAGTACATCTTTTAATTGAAGTGAATTGCAGGTTAATTAGATCAGTAAATCAGTGTAATGTGAAACAGGTGGCTCACTCTGACTCTGGCAGTCTGACAGCAGTTATTCAGTAATAACAGTAACATCCACCTCTGAAGTTTGGAGTAGTTAGGTGATTTTTTGAACAGGAGGTTTTAATTGTCACATTCTGGTTAATTTACCTGTGTGTTGTAGACTCTTCAGATGTGTTTTTACTCCTCGGGTGCCACTGCAGCTCATTCATGCAGTGACTAGAACTTAAAGTGGGGGAACTCTGACACCTGGTGGACAGATGATGCAGCTTGTCTCATCACCTTTTTTGTGTGTGTTTGTGTCTCCAGTTTAACAATGTGCCAGTGATGGGCCTCCCTCCAGACCTGAAGGACCGCCTGGTTCCTGTTGCAATATTGTAAGTAACACACAAATAAATGCAAACAAACACACAGTTTCCATCATCATTTCATCTAATGTATCTGTCTGTTTTTATTCATCTAGCAAAGAAGGGATTCTTTACAGGCTTCCAGGAGCTCCAGCTCCTGCTCCTGCTGCTCCTCCACTGGACCCCCCAGTCTCACAGTAAGTCAGGCTCATGATCTGTAGCAGTCGTCTGTTATTTGTCTATCAAGACTTTCCCTTTCCTCACAGTTTTACACAGATGGTGTGCTCTTATTCTGTTTTTTTCTGTGTTCCCATAGAAAGAGACAGCGTGAGGCTCAACAATCTGCTGACCCGTACTGGTGGCCAGCCCAGCGCCTTCATGCTCTTCAGGAACGAGAGACCAACATGTGGCTGAACTGAAGATCACTAAAATTATACAGTGAACTATCCTTGGACAGAGGTGAGTGTCTATGTGTGTTTGAGGGCCGCTCAGTGTTGCACAAACTTGGTTATAATGATTCAGTCAAAGATTTCCAAGTTTTCTGTAGCCATGCACTGAGTGGTGTCTAAGGCAATTCTTAAACTTCTCTCTAATCATAAATCTTTACAACGTGACAGCATTTTGTGACAAAAAAACACATATGTGGGAATGTTGCATTTCATGGCCTGCATTTACTCATGTAGATCTGTATCTGTTATGATGTTTTTGTGCACCAGTTAGCCTGTAGTTGCATGTAGTTGTGTGTCACTGAGTGTTGTTATGTCACAGTGGCGTGGCTGTCAAAAGAAGGGAGCCATTAAATATTTTGAAGAGGCTGACAAGAGAGGCGGCTCCATGAACAGCTATACCCTGACTGGTCACGAGGACAACTATGTATGTGCACTCTGCTCACATACAAGTCATACATGTTTATGTCATTACACTAGATGGTGCAACACAGTCACTGCACTGAGTTTTTGTCATGGAAAGTCTAACGTGTTTGTTTTTGTGTAGGGCAAAAAGAGGCTCAAGACCAAGGATTCCACCTTAGCTGAAGGTGAGACAACATCTCTGTGGATCACAGTGTGGCCTCAGTGAAACATGATGAACACTAGATGATATGGGACGTATTTAACTTTTAACATGACATTTATAACCATTACCAATTATATGTATCAAAAACTTTACTCAATCCAAGTTTTTAAAAAGCAGTGTCTAGCTCTGAAATTATTTTATAAAGCCTCAGTGGACTGATTTTGTTTGTGTTTTTGCGTGTTTGTCTGTTGCATCTTCATTATTACAAGCGAGTCACACAGCAAACCAAGAAGCGATGTGTGGCGCCTGTACAGATGGCGGCGATGGAGCCCTCTACCTCACAGGCATGCAGACAGCCCTGAAGCTGCTTCTTCACATAAAGACCCCAGTGACTGTGCCTGTGTGTGACATCTGTGGCCTGCCAATGAGGTCACTCAAAAGAATAGAATATTCCATTTCATATCGGTGCATTTGGAAACTATTCAGACACTTAATTTAACACTTTCTTATATTGCAGCTTCATTTCACTTGTTTCCTTATTAATCTTCACTCTGTACCCCATACTGTTAAAGCTGAAATAGGATTTCTGTTGTTTTTAGGGTAATGACTGATTGATAGGGAAAATGTTTTAGAGTAAGGCTGCAACGTAACACAGCAACAAAATGTGAAAAGCTGAATACTTTTCTATATGCATATGCAGAGAGAATTAATGAATGAATAGATAAATAAATATCTTACATTGTTAACGTTTTAGCAGTTGGATTTTTTTTTTTTTTTATGTATATAAGCTTTAAAGTTTCAAAGAGTAGTGATCCAGACGATTCAGATTTTTCCATTCAAGTAATCATTGAGCCATTACACACACAACACACACACAAACGCAGTGCAGTGTGTAATAATGAAAACTATGGTTATTTTTTTAATATAACTTAAGGTATAAGACATGGTATTTCTCATGCGTTTGTTCTGGTGTTGTAAAATTATTATACCCAGTTTTCGCTGTCTCCGTGCCTTTGTTTTGAAAGGATGAACGTTGGAGGCGCTGTAGGCAATTTTACACCGGAGTCGCTGTTGTCTGCTCCTTCGTTTTCAGCACGGCCCCAGGCTGTAGCCACATGGAAATGGAAACTCAGTGGAAACAACGTGGATAGTTAAATGTTATAATATTATTCGCTAAATTTAACGTTGGCAGGCAGCATCAATTCTTCATGTTTTTCCCGCCTGGCTTCAGCTCGACTCTCAACACGACTGAGAGGTAAACTCCGTCGGTTTGATAACGTTAGTTTGTTTACAAACTGTTCTCGGTTCATATCGAAGGTAGTTAGCTATAAAGGTAGCTCCACTTTGCCTTTCTCACATATTTTTTAAAACTATATTTGACACTTTTTCTTTGATATGAGTGCATAAAAGAGTCACGCATATTGGTCATATTCTAAAACAAGCTAACTTAGCTAATGTTAGCCATTAGGGTGGTATTTAGTGCTCATTTTGATTCAGGTGGTGAATGAAACAAGAGTTTTATGATGATCTGATTCATTTTAGTCTCTCAAGTGGAACAGTCTGATGTTAAGAAGTATGCACTAGATAGATTATAGATACTTTAATAACACCTCTGTAAAACAGTGTCCTTACAAACTGAATATTGTGTAACTTTGTCACACAGAGGAGGACTATTATTGTATTAGATCTAGTTTTAGCTAGGTGTGCTTAATAAACACCCAACTGAGAGTGTATACACATAGTGACAGTTTATTACAGCTTTAAGTTATGATACAGCTGTGGATGTTTGAGCATTGGTCTACTCTGTCACAGATGGGGGCACCTAAGAAGAGACCTTGCTGACAGGTCCGGAAGACCAAGACCTCCACCGAGATCAAAAACAACCTTTGAGGTGAAAATTAACAGGAAGAAATTTGATATCCTGGGGAGAAAAACCAAGCATGATGTGGGTCTGCCTGGTGTCTGGAGTCAAAAGCATTAACAAGGTAAGAAAGTCTCGTATTGCCGCTTCCACCGACTATTTTGACTCTCTGCAAGCAATCATACAGTCACACCATCACACTTTTCCAAAATTGTTAAATTGACAAACATTGTTAATATGTATTTAAAGCCCTTCATACAAATCCAGGGTCCCACAAGAAACTATGTAAATCCTCATTTTAATTAGCTTAGTGGACATATTGTGACTTGTGTTCACTTATGTAGTGGTTTTAAAAAGGGTCATAATGAAACATTTTTAAGCGTTTCTTGGTTCATACTATCTAACACAATAGATTCACAATATTTGATTTTAAGAGATCATAATGGTATAAGCACTGATTTGTTGAATCAGTTGTTTCTGGCATCAGACACCATCTGCGTGTTCATACAGTGGTTTAGGCGTTCTCTGGGCTAGCTCTTAACTTGTCACAAATGTAGGTGCTGGTTAGAAGCTACTGAAATGCTTCTTTGACCAAACACCAGGAACTGCAGCTGCTAAAGCCAAAAGTGGAGAATGCCAGTGTGAGACAAGCGGTGGGCTATGGCAGAATATAAAGAGGAAGACAGCCCTGGGTAAAACACTATATCCCCAGCCATGGGTCTGACTCACCACTCATTAACACCTCCACAGCAGTGTGAAGCCTGGGTGCTCACAGCATCACGCTGGGAGAGGAATTTCTGCAGGGTGAGAGCTTTGTAAAGACAGAGAACCATGATCAAAACTAAGTACAAGTTAAAGTGGGGGCACAGTGGAATCTTCAAGTCTTTCTTCTTATGTTATGACTTTGTGTGTATGTATATATACACACACAGGCGGCAGCGAGGAACACGTGCAATTTTTTTTTTCAAAGGGAACCAATTTAATCTCTTGCATGGGATCTTTGTGCGTGAGTGTGTGTTTGCCTGAGAGTGAGTGAGCAGGAATTACATGCAGTGTGGTTAATTTCATTTCATGATCTTTTTAATACTTTATTTGTGTTGTTAATTTCTGACCTGTAGAGAAAAGAGACCCTGCTGAAGGAATGCAAACAGAAGAACAAGTCCAACAAATTCATTGACAGGCGCTTTGGAAGTATGACACAGGTGGCACCAGACAAATCACTACAGAGGTTACATAATGGAGAGACAGGTCTGTTGATGTGGTGATGTGTTGTATTACTGCAAGAGGACACAGCGGACATAAAGTCCCCTGACATGAAAACCAGGTTAGTAATCACTATCTAATACTTTGTCCCTGCTTTGACCTCACTCTGTAGCTGGCACGAAATTTTAGTGGTATATCCTGTCGTTTCTGCGTTATCGTAATTCATCTTCCATGCAGCAGCTTTTCCTGTCATTATACACAGTGAGACCAAGCAGAGATTTTCGTAAATGTTTAATGTTTCAGAATATGTGTCATTATCTGAGGCATTAAGTTGACGATCTCTCTCAACTAAAATCTCATGATATGCCCAACTCTCAGCCTGTATTAACTTTGCATTGTCTCTCAAGTGTCCCTTGAAAAGAGGATCACGTGCCAACCTGAGCGAGGAGGGAAGAGCTGACTCATTATGGCCAGTCGCTGTAGCTGGGAAATGGAGAAATTCAATACCGTGAACAGTGGCGATGAATCAGAAAAGGAACTTTGTGTCAGGTGGTATTATTGTAAACTAAGTTTTTATTAGCTTTTGCGGGCAGATTTTTGCTTTAACACTAAGTGACGATACATGACTGTTCCTCTTATCATCATAAAATGCTCCCTCTTAAATTTCTGTTTTGGGATGTATCAGTATACTCAGTTAAACTTATCATGGTGTAAAAATGTCAATATTTATCATAAATTCAGTCACATTTACATGAACAGGTAACTTTGTACTGTGTGTATCTCTCAGTAATTGACAAGAAAATTAAGACAAATTGGAATGTATTGATTTACCAGCTATATAAAACACAACATTCACTT
This sequence comes from Lates japonicus, assembly GCA_033238685.1. Classification (NCBI taxonomy): domain Eukaryota; kingdom Metazoa; phylum Chordata; class Actinopteri; family Centropomidae; genus Lates; species Lates japonicus. The sequence goes on along the minus strand of BRZM01000021.1, from coordinate 8,075,017 downwards.
GAACCTGATGGCCTATGGTGGTTTATGATTCCCAGTTAAAGCAGATATAGATGACAGAGCACCTTTCACGTATGTGTGATGTTCTCCTCTCACCTAAGCTGGGCTGGCTGGCTTCCCACTTTGGGGGAGGGAGGAGGGAGCCTCCTCAGAAAAGAAAACACCAGGAGAGCAGCAGGAGGAGGAGGGAAGCCAGAGGAGCCAAATGTCAGGCAGGGAACTCATTGAAGAGCTCATCCAGGGGTCAAGGAGAAGGTGGGCGGTAACACACACACACTTCTGTGGATGGAGACTCACAACATCTGGATTTATCAGTGATTGTCTCATAATTAGAGGATATGTGTTAACAAGTCTGCTAAAGCTGTCTTGTCTTGTGGATTTTTATTGTATTCATTGAAGCTGATGGCCTTTTTTTGCACAGCCAATGGTTGTGCTTGTGACGCTCTAGAGGAGATGTGGCTTGGTCAGATGATTAACAGTTGGGTTCTTTCTCTCCAGCGAGGCGGCAGGTGCAGAGAGAGGCACAGGAGGCTGACTGAGAAGCTGGATCAGGACTGGAGGAGCATCCAGGCGCTGATGGTGACGCTGGGCAGACAATGCCGGCAGGAGGCCCAGGTTAAGTGCACGATCAATGATGTGCCTCACTTTTCTGTCATCATGGCAGAGACTGATACTGTTCTCCCTCTGCGTCCTGCGCGGGTTCCAGCTGGATGAGTACGACATGATGGTCAGAGAGCTCGGCTTCGAGATGAAGGCTCAGCCCTCGGAGAAGATGAAAACCACGGAGGAGCTCGCCAGGGAGGAGAGGGAGAAGCTGCAGAAACTAGAGGTACGTTCACAGTCCCAGGAGGCTGTTGTAATGAGTCTTAATGTGTTTTGGTGCTGTGTGCAATGGTGGATTTCTTTTGCTCTGTGCTTTCTCCAGGCTGACCGTCTGAGGAGGATGATGGGAGATGAGGTCAGGGACAGTCCACAGAGTCAGATCCACATGTCTGCAGATGACCTCAATGATGGTTTCATCCTGGATAAAGATGACAAGAAGACCCTGTCTTATCAGGTATGAGACAGCACAATACGCAGGGTTTGTGGGTTAATTTTTCTCTGGAATTCTCTTCACTTTTTTGTTTTTGCGTTTTTAGCATGTTTCATTCATGTATCTTTTGTTTGTGTAGGATGGAAAATGGAACATTGGAGAGGAGTCTGAAGGAGATGGGGATGAAGATGGAGAAGAGGGGGAGAGCGACGAGGAGGATGAATCAGAGGCAGAGGAGCGAGATGATGATGAGGAGGAGGAGGAGGAGGAGGAGGAGGAGGAGGAGGGAGATGGGGAGGAGGAAGATGGGGAGGAGGAAGGCAGTGAAGAAGAAGAAGATGGCCACTCTGACCTGGACTCTGAGCAGGAAAGCGAGGATGAGGAGAGAAAGCAGGAGGAGAAGGAGACCAGTGCCAAACCGAAGACGACTCTGAGCAAAGAGGAGATGAAAGCCCAGCAGGAGGCAGCGAAAGCAGAGCTCCCATACACATTTACTGGTGAATAGATATAAAACACAAAGCTGGTTTAATGTTTAGGAACATTTCTGAACTTGCCTTTTCTTTTTTAATCTCAAATAGAGACATTGTACATTTAAAAATAGCCTGAGTGAAGTGTTGTAATAAACCTAAATTCTGTGTTTCTCCAGCTCCAGAGAGCTGCTCTGACCTGAAAGATTTGCTCCATGGCCACACCCCTGACAACCAACGCCTCATAGTGGCCAGGACTCAGAAGTGCAACCACCCCAGTTTAGCTGTAGGCAATAAGCTCAAACTGCAGGTAGGCTTGAGTAGGCTTTATTTTTATAAATTAGTGTGTTACTTTTTTAGCCATTTTCAGGATTTGTTTAGTGCTGTATGACCTTACAGTGTTATCTCTGTTTGTCTCAGAAACTGTTTGGCTTTCTCTTGGAGTACATTGGAGAACTGGCCACTCGGACTCCACCTGAACTCACCACCATAGATAAACTCATACCGTGAGTTCAGAAAGAGTCTTTTCCTTCTTCCATCTGAATATAAACATTTAATCCTTTCTTTCTTTCTTTATGTATCTCACTGTTGTTTTCTTTATTTCTCTGTAGAGAGTTGTACACTCTGTGTCAGATGTTTCCGGAAGCTGCCTGTAAGGCTATGCAGAGCATCCTCGGAGACGCTGCTCACAGCATGGAGGAGGTGCTTGAAGTCAAAGGGCATGCTGCTTTCCCAGCATTGGACATGGTATGCATTAGTTGCTGTGAATACAATGTTAATGTTCACAAGGGTGTATAGAGTTTCTTAGAATTGCAACAATTATTTGAGCAGCAGCTGATGGAGTAATCAATTGTGAGCATTTCAATAATTTTTAAAGCAAAATGCAAAGTGTTTGCTGGTTCCAGTTCCTCAAATATGAAAACAAATGCAAATGCAGTTCTTTATGAATTTGTGTTTCTGTATGTTTCTAGCTCATCTACCTGAAGGTGACAGCCCTGCTGTTTCCTACCTCAGACTTCAGACACCCGGTTACAACTCCAGCACTCCTTTACATGAGCCAGGCTCTCACCAAGGTACACAGTCCTTCAGTGTGTGTGTGTTTGTGTTATTGTCTGTGTTGTTTTTGTTCTGTTTGGATTGTTCTTGCCTAACTGTGTGTTCTTTATTCTTTTTACTTCATCATTGTTATTTTCTAATGGGATTTCACCATGTCTTATTCTGTTTGAATCCAGGTCTCATCCTCTCATTAGTCATTATTCTTTTTCATGCTTTTCTCCACATATATCCCACAGACATTTTCACTTATTCATTATAAAGTTTTCAGATCACAACAGCTGTGTAAAAATATATTGACGCACATTGAATCATAACACAACTTTCTCTTCATGGTTAATGGATGTTTGTTTTCAGTATTAGTGCCATAATCATACCTATGTGTGTTTTTGTCTATGATTTGTGCATCCTCAGTGTCCAGTGAGATCACTACAGGACGTAACTTCAGGTTTAGTGCTGTGCTGCCTGGCAGTGGAGTACGTCTCTTTTTCCAAGCGCTTCCTCCCTGAGCTCATCAACTTCCTGGCTGGAACGCTACACCTGGCCGTGCAGGACAAGACCTCTCTAGGTAGCTGCACATTCATGTTTCACAGCACTTGTCTGCAACTCTGTGATGCGTGTTTTGGTGCCAGTATTCAGAACTGATAGACTTTGGCGTTGTGTTGCAGGTTACACCGTTGTGCCGCCTTTTAGGCCATCAGGGAAGAACAGTGATCTGCTGGTGCTGTCAGACTCCGAGTCCTGCAAGAGCTGGAGCAAGAAAGCCCTGCCACTGTCTGCTACACAACACCTGGAACTGAAAAATGACCTCGACAGAGACCAACACAGGTAAGAGTGAGTGTGTGGTATGCATGGAGAACCCCAAAGACATTATTCAAGTCAGTTGGCAAAAACTATATTACATAAAATATATTTTACAAATTGTAGCCACAGCATAAAATAACAGGACTGTTTGCAGTAGCATAGAAATATGAATGTAAATATAGCTGCGTAGACAGCCCTGAAATCTGCAAATAACAGAACTATATTCATAGACTTTCATTTCTCAACCCACCCCAAGTGAAGTAAAAGGTGAGTGTTAGGCGCCACACGAAGCTGCCACCAGCTCATCATTTATTTTGGTGCCAGTGCAGCAATGTCTGTTACAAGGTTAAATGAGAATTTAGAAGTGCGACCCTCGTGTCTGTACATTAAATGTGAAGCTACTGCACATCTGCATATTATACTAGAGTCATGGCTACTATTGATGAATGCTAGTTAACATTAGCTAAAGGACAGATTTCATATTTTTTCAAGACACCACTTGATTTGTATCATGCCGCTCAAGTTTCATATTCAGCTGAACTTTGAAATGTGCTTCGCTATAGAACAAGGACAGTAGATTTTGTCTCTAATCTTTTACTTTGGAGGCACGTCAGGATGCCCGAACAAAAGGTAAATAAATAAATAAAGTAAATAAAGTAAATAATGTGAACCTATCCTTAAACCAGGCGTGTCTCTAAGATTTTAATGACAAGAAGATTGTTTTACATATTTCAAACTTGGTTTATCGGCTCACTGCTCCAAAATGATTTCAACATTTAAGTCAACACTGTCTACTGGAGTTTCCAGACATGTTGTGTATATACATCAGTATATACAGCTGACCATTGGAGACTTGACATTCAGAAATGACAAATGTGCGCGTATATATGTAAAAGTACCATGTAATAACAGGAGTGAACACTTGCCTGAAGACAATTACAGGCACAGTAGGGAGAGAGGGAGGGAGATAAAGAGTGAGAAAACTTTTTGTCTTCACACAGCTTTTCATGTTCAGTTTGGAGCAGAATAAGACCATGAAGAATGAAACAGTGAGACAGGAACGAAGGAATGAAGTGAGACTGAGTAATTATCTTTGTACAAGTGAGAAAAAAAAACCAAGCTCATTGTTTTTTCTGTGAAAACAAAACTGAAGCATGCAAACGCGCACTCATACAGACCTCTCCTATAACCAGCCTGTTTACCTGTACTGACTGTATGGCTCAGTGCTGATACATCCACTCGTGCGATTCTGATGAGTCGCCAGCATGGTTTCACACAGCAGCTGGTGTGTGGGCACAAAGCAAAGCTTGCTAACAGCCTTCAGAAGACCATGGTTATGCACAGTTTGTGAGAACATACATTTTTATTTGCACTCAACTAAAATTAAAATCCATAACATGCCATAAAGCTTGGACTCAGGTGGTTGTATTAGAAAGAAATGTATTTAATGCCATTTATTTGGTATGTTGTACCAAATAAATGGCAATGTTGTATTTGTATGATGTATTTGTCACAAGGAGTAAACTTCTAATATCCCCAGTTTAATCATTTATTGATCTTATATCCATCACAAAGATTCCAAATCATGAAGCGTTTTGTCTGTAATAGTTAGCTAAAAGCATTCACTTATTTGTTGTACAGTATTATAATTCATAATGACTCCGACTAGGTCTTCGTGTAACCCTAAGTACACCTTCAGTAAATGACCTGTAAGCGGACTGATCCAGTACAGTCTCCTCCACACTGATATGAACCCCAGTTGCATGTGACTCCAGTTCCTCACACCTGGTGCCCAGTCATTTTCTAATTTCTGCGTTCCTTCAGGCCGCACAGTGACACATGCACACCAGCAGCTGTGTGTGAAGAGTGAACTAGCTGTGGTAATTACTGCCAGGGTGACACAGCAGGCCTCGGGGAGGGGGAGGACAGAGCGAATGTACACTGCATTAAAGTGAAAGTGCGTCTAATTGTGTAAAGATGAATACATGTATTTGAGCACAGAAAATTTGAACTCATGCAGTAATGGTGAGCAGCAGTTCATGTAGATAGCTACATATAGTATCTGCTTTGGAAGTCGTAAACATTTTTCTTGTATCTTGTAGTATTTTGCACTTGTGTTGGCCTTCAGAACAGCATGAATTTGTCATGGACTCTACAAGATGTACGGCATATTGGGCAGTGGCACGGTCTTTCTTTGACCTGTAATTTCCTTATCAAATATTCTCAACAGGGTTGGTATCAGGGGACTATGCAGGGCTCTGGTGCAAGACTTGCTGTCATCTCATTTGGTTGTTTTTAGCTATGCCAGTGGTATGACTCTAGGGATGGAGATATTGTTGGTTGGTCCACCACTTTGGTTTAGATTGAAATGTCTCAACAACTATTCAATGGATTGCCATGAAATTTTGTAGAGACATTTGTTGTCACCAGGATGAATCATAATGACTGTGGTGTCTAACAGCACCAGCAGGTCAAATGTTTCACTTAACTTGTGTAAGATCTCAACATCTGCTGAATGGATTGGTATGAAAGTTTGTACAGATATCCATGGTGCACAGACCATGTTTCCTACTGACTGATAACCTACAGAGTTTCTTCTCTACCACCATGAGGTTGACATTTGCGGTTTTGAGTTAAATTAATTTTGGACATTCATGACCAAGTTAACACATGTTAGTGTGTGGTAACGTGTGGTCATTTTAATGAAGATGGTGAATGTGAAAAAAAATCATGTCTCACGGGAAAAACATACTTGGGTCTGTTTCACCATATTTGCAACAGGCAAACTGCAGTTTGCAACATGAGAACATATTTTCCTCACGTGGTAACACTTATCAAAACGAATGCCATACCTGCAACTCATGCAAGAGCCTTGTGGGATATGCAAATTTATCTTCAATTTGTGAACAAAGTCCCAGAGGCAAAATACATACGGTTGATATATGGTTGTGTATAAATTCATTCCTCACATTAAAGAGGCTATTTGTAAGTTTTCTCTGCTGCCCAACGTGGTTTCTTCTCGGTAGCGAGTGGTGGTGATGGTTGCTTACCATTGTTGCGTTTACAATACAAGACGTTAGAATACACTTTCTCCAGGGCAGTCTGGATGCTACACTGAGTTGTTATCGGAAAGTGACGAGACGGGCGAACTGGTTAGCAGCATTTGAGTGGAAGAAAAGAAGTGATAGAACTAGAAGCAAAACATTTCCGTTACTTTCCACCGCTGGAGACAGCTTTTGGCGAGTAAAGGAGCGAATTTTGATGCTGAACTCCCCAACATTTCTTCTAGATAGGTAAGTAAACAGCTGTTACTGCTAAAGTTGATTATTTAGCGATAGCAAGCGATGCAAGGAGACTAATAACCATGAGACGAATAGCAAATAATAAAATTGTCTGTTCATCTGTGTTCATGTATCTCTCCACAGGCTGATGTGTTTGTCTACCTGCCTGGACTTGGTGAAGCGGTGCTGCCTGCTTTACAAAGACCTCACATCCTTTCTACACATCTTCCAGCCAATCAGAACACTGCTTTCCAAACATCTTTCAGTGCACACATTACCAGAGCCTTTACAGGTTGGTGTCACAGCAAAATCTCATTCTCTCTTTCAGTTTGTATCGTTCTCATTGGAAGCAGTATCTTATTTTATGCTAATATTTGTTGTTTTTGTTGCAGGAGCTTCACAGTGAGATCCTGGAGGCCATCAGCAGTGCCCCAGTGACTCACAGTCGACTGGTTTTTGAGAAGAAAAAGCCCATTCCTCTGAAGCTGCTCACACCCAAAATTGTTGAAGTGTAAGTAGTAATGAAATGAATCGAAAGCCTGTTTTTAACTATGTGAAAATCAATTGTCCCACCCAGAAGCTGGGATTAAATATGCACATTTCCTGGTAGTGCATCTACTTCACTAACATTCTTGATATTTGTCAGGTTGGACTATGGAAAGAAGCGAGGCAGCACCAGAGAGGAGAGAGAGAAGGAGCGACTGAAACACAAATACAAGAAGGAGTTCAAGGGCGCTTTGAGGGAGATCAGGAAGGACTCGCGCTTCCTGGCCAGAGAAAAGCTCAATGAAGTCATGAGCAGGTGCGGATAAAACAGAAATTTCTACGAGGGGGTGAACTAAAATGTTCCTGGTCCAAGCCTCTAACCTTTTCTACCTTCTGTGTTACAGAGATGCAGAGAGAAAGAGGAAGGTGAAAGAGCTCTTTGGCAGTTTGGCCACTCAGGAGGGAGAGTGGAAGGCCCTAAAGAGGAAGAAGAGGAAGTGAAGTGCAGATTTTCAATCTCCATTGTCTGTTCCCTTTCATATGGACTTCCTGTTCAGCTTTGGATAACAATCTGGGCATTATTGAAAGTTGAAGAACTGGGAATTGTATGGATTCTCTTTTATCATGAGGACAAATTCACTTGTTGTTACACACATTTTATGCTGTTTGAGAAAATAGCTGTCAGGATTGCACACCAAGTTGTCAAATAGTCTGACGGAGGCGTTTGACGTGAGTGTGGATACTGTTGTTGGAAGTGTCAGTCAACAGAGCAGTGTTTCTTTGGTTTCCATTCCCCTTTTTTCCACCAGAATCCATCGCTCTAATGTGCTAAAATACAGGAAAAATAAATAACTTTATCTCTATTGGTGTCTTATGTTCCAGTCAAGCTCAGTAAAGTAAGGTCAGGGTTACTCCCACCACAGTGAAAATGTAAAATTAATTCACAGTCGAATGCTGTGGTAGAGGAGGAATTGATAATGCAAACCTCATGATGTGAATACACAAGGAACAAACAAAGACTGCACATGCATAAATCTTCATTAAACAGTTGTTTTTACATTTTATTTTTACTGGAAGTTCAAAACATTTGGATTGTTCAGTGGATGTCTTTATTGAGAGTTACTGATGATTAACCCACAACCACACAGGAATGTGTGAGGAAAGATGGTTAGACAAAGAAGGGTTAAAGCTGCCACGAACAAAAAAAATGGCAGCTTTAGACCCCCTTATCTTAATACATACTTCTTATCTTAGTACAATTAAGTGGGTGTGAGGCATACGTCAGTGAATTGAGGCAAGGTTTAGTCATGGGGTGACTAAACATATTTTGTGATTACTCATTTTTATCCAATTAGTCATGTTGATAAGCAACTACTTCCTACTAGGTGGCTTAGATAATAAGGTTGGTGATATTCTGTATTATTCTCAGATTTGTTAATGTGAGTGTCTGTCACTCAATATCTTCCCTTGTAGCACTCAGCCCCAAACACATTTGTTTCTGCTGAAGACATACATCTTTAAGAATAGGTCACAAACACTGCATATTTATTTATTTATTTAAAAATGGCTTAATTTGACAGAAATAAGGGCTTGTTGCACAACAAAGAAACTCAGCTCTTTAAAACAAGTGTTTAAAAGTTTAAAAGGAATAATTCCTCATAGAAAATATTCTCTTTTCAGTAGTTTAATTTAGGTAAGAAGCCTGAAGTGTGAAAAATAACATCCAAATTACAATCAAATTCATTTATAAAAAACTCTTTAACAAAGGGAAATTTAAATGAGTAGTTCATTTTTGTACTACGCTGTACATCTGGTCAGTATTTAGAGCAGAGTATTTAGCCAGCCCATGTTTGTTGTGATGAAGGAACATGTCCTCCAGTGTACCAGTGTCTCTTAATGTGTTTCTAATCATGTTTGATCAGCGGTGGTAGTCTCTACTTGTTAGTAGAATCAGTTGATAATTTTGTTCTTTTCATGGTATTAGTTAAGACTGAAAAAAACAGGACATCGACATCCTTATTTGTCACTAAAAAGCTTCAGATGAGTTCAAATGAGGTCAGAGGCTTCATCGTATGACAGTTTAAACATCTCCCAACATGCCTTGCCACCTTGCATTCACATGATGCCAAGAATTCAATCAGGAAGCAGGCACTCAGCGGTGGGTTGGTACACACAACTTACATGCATGGTTTGACTAGTCTGACAGGAGGAGCTGGTTAAAGTTTGGTTGATTTGGTCTTTGGTGCTGAAAGTCTGTGCATGAGATACATACACATAGTTAATATTTGGTTGAGGTCAGTCATCCTAAAAGTTTATTCAGTATTAAATTAGACCCATCCTGGATTTAAAGGTTTCTGCAGCCTGGACTGACATTTAGTTACCTGTGACAACACAAGATGGCTTGACTGGCATTATTCAGTTCATGCTGGTTAGAAGATAGGAGATGAGATTCTGATTTTACAGATAATATTGACGTTTTTAAAATCATTTTTCATTTGAATCATCTCATCGGCTGCAGACTCAGTGATGATAACAGGCCTCATATTCTCCACCTCCAACTGTTTCCTATAGGTGGCGATCTCTGCATCCAGCCTCAGCCCCCCCCCCCATGTGTTCACCATGTCCATATGCAAGCGTCTTGAGGAACTCGTTCTCAGCTGTCAACTCCTGATGCATTTTCTCTCAGGGTCATTTCCTCTTCCTTTAGAGATGCAAAGAAAAGCAGTCAGACTGGAAAACTGACAATGTTTGATATACTGTATATATTACAACCATCTCGGACCCTCATTCAGATTCATTCTCTGCCTTGAGTCTCTCAATCTCCTCTTCCAAGCATCCTTGCTTGGTATCAGCTGCTCCTTTCCCATTGGTCAGGGCATTAGTGAGTTCTCTCATCACCTTTAATTTAACCTCATACTCTTCACTAATGCCTGCAGGGCCTTGAACTCCTCTTGTAGAGCAGCATTCTTCTGCTGAAGTGCCTCAGCTCCTGTATTTTTCCACCTTCATGTTGCCAGTGTATCTCCGTACCCGGGTTACCTTGGGTTACTCCACATGCATGGGTCCACTTGATAACCCATACTTTTGTTCCTATCATTTAAACTTGATTATTTTTTGTGATTTTTCCACATAGCTGTAAATTAAGAATTATGAAATAAACAAAAGTACCAAATTTGTGTTGTCATCGTGGCACCTCCCTGCAAGATGTTTTGAAGAACAATAACAAGGAGTCACTGGCTACACAGAGACTGCAGGGATGCTCCAGGAAACAGCTGTTGCCAGGAGTTGCACGCCTCAGTGTTTTTGCAATTCCTGGTTCTCTGCTGGAATCATTAGTAAGAAATGCAAGAGAGGAGTTGAGAATTAAGTGAGTCATTCTCTGTCTTTTCTAGGAAGTACTGATATTTAGCTATGTGTTTTTGAGTGAATTCATATTCAGGAGGAGATTATTTTTCGTATTTCTACCTTTAGTAAAGGTTCCTTTTTCTGTACATGTGCAGCTGTAGACAGGTGTGTAGTGAGCAGTATACCACAGCAGAGGTGGTGAGATGCTTAAAGGGACACCTTTCAGAAGAAGCTGCCTTTGGCCTTTGATGCCTTTGGTGGTCGCAGTGTTAATGGAGCAGAACTGTCTCCCAGAGGAAAAATATCGGAGGTGTTGGTTGCAAGGACGGACCTTTGTAAGTGCGTGTCTGTCTCCTCTTTCTTTCTTATTACACACACCATAGAGCCTGCAGCTGGACAGCTGGGTACAGCACATAGTCAAGGCCAACATGCTTCATTTTAATAACACACTGGTTGGTACAGTGGCCACAGACACGATTATTACTCCCTTTAAACCAAATGCTGAAAGACACATTTTTCCTCTGATGAAAATGCACCAAAAATAACAGTACATCTAATCACAAATCCTCATATCGCTAAAATCCTTGGAAGATATTGAAATCCTGAAAAACAGCAGCTTGTTATCGGCGCATGAGCACATGTTGTCCTCTGCTGTGCCCCAGATGATTGTTTCACAACTAGCTGACACATGCGTGCTTTTCACACATACACACTTACACACATATTATTGTTGCTGTTGTCAGGGGATTGACCGACTATTTCCTTTTTTAGTGTCTCATGAGAGAATAACAAGGGATAAAATGACTTGACGTCCAACTGAGTTCAGGCATCACAGTGTGCACATTAACTTAATTTATGCTTGTGAGAATTTATTTACAGGATGAACTGCTTGCATTGTTTTACATACATTTACATGTTCATAGTTCTCTCATTTTTTAGAAACTATTAATTTTACGTTGTGTACTTAGTATTGACTATTTAAATTATTTTCTGTATAGTAGTAGATTGAAAAAACATTGACCAAAATCATTGTTTGGCATCATACCACGTCTCCATCACCGAGCAAGCTATGGTCTGTAAAAATGCAATCATTAACGAAACATGATAGAAATTACATTTAAACTGTAAAGCAAACCCAAAAGTCAGAACACAAATATGAAGAGAAATGTGATATGCATGGGGTCATAATTCCATTAATTATGGTTCTTTAGAGATTTGTACGCATGCTTGTATTTTTTCCAACAAGTCATTTTTATTTATGTTAAATCGTCCCATTTGTCTTAGTTCTTTTCTGGAATGTTGCCTCTTGTGTGTCCCCACCCCCAAAATATAACACTGTGTTGACTTCAGCTCATCATTTGACTCTTTGGAAACATTTAATCAGATATTTCTGTGTTAAAAGTAAAAATATTTCTGTTGCCTCAGGGCGACAACATGCCCTAGTAGAGGGTTACAGGGCAATGTTATCCTCAGTGTATGTTTGCCTGTTTCCACAGAGAGACTGCATGTTTTCAATATTCTTTTGTTGCTTTTTCATTCAGTAAATCGTCATCTATAATACACTATTAGACCTCTGTATGCCTTAGATAACTAATCATACATTTGTATCGTCTTCTCACAGAGACTTATTCTCATATGTAAAACATTACTGACTTCCCATGTTAACAGACAGATAACGTGTGTGTTATGAGCAAAACTTCAACAGCCACAAACTTTTTACATATTTTATTCAACACTTAAACCCAAATAAATTCATATCACAGCAGTTAAGCTGAATAATAGTTTACATGCTCTTGGTTTTTCAAAAGTCCATTCAGTATGATATTTATTTATATTTTTAGCAGTGATAACTTAAAAAATACAGTATGAATGCACAAATAGCTCAGCACTTTATAGTCCACCGCAAAAAACAGTGACAGTATACAGACAAAAATAGAGAATATCATTATACTTCCATTTCAACCAGATCACTGTAAATTGTTCATTTATATAGAGACACTTAGGTGCTTGAAGTGGTAAATTGTGGTATATTTCCATGTTTGAGTTATTGACATAGCACACAGTTGACAGAAAATGGACATATAGACACATACACATGCACCCACACATATTGACCGGGTGGCCTTCTCAGTGGGAGGGAGTCACTGTAAATGACAGCCGGTCGCAGACGACACACACCTGAGGTCCCTCTCAGGACTCATGTGCAAAAGGCACACGCATATACACACTCACACAACATCTCTCTTTCTCTACAACATTTACACATATACTGCTGTACAGACGTACGTAATGACACAAACGCGCACACACACCCACAGATGTTGGGGCACAGACTCCATAAAGGACAGAACGAGGCACGACGGGACTTGGCAGAGCGACATGGAATGTTTCGGTCATTGATCTTTGATTGTGAAGCTCTCAGCCATTTTAGTCATCGCTGTCCTCCTGAGAGAGAAGAGGGACAAGAGGTGGGCTGTGAATTCACTGTCCTTTATACAAATCGCTTCCTGTGATGTGAGCATTCTTGAATGAAACACCTCCATACATTATAATGACATTAAATCTCAGGAACTGTATAAACCAGTCGAGGTAATGTTAGATGGGTTATTTATTACTCTGGCTGCTGTCACATTGTGCTTAAAGTCAGTGTTTGTTCTTAGCAATGTAGCACCATAGAGATGTTTATTTGTTTTTCAGCACTGTAAGATTATTAAACAGGTTTGGAGGACAATCCAACAAAAAATATATGCAATTGAGACAGATTTAAAGGTGCTATATGTACGTTTTTGCTATTGCTACATAGCCAGCATTTTAACAGCTGTTTACTAAGTGGTCTAGAAGAAACACTGCAAGTTTAGCATCAAACTTTATTTGTTTACCCACTCTCTGGCAGTGGAAAGCAATGACAAGGTTAACTCTTATTTTGTTCGTTTCTATCACTTTTCTTCTACAGAGGCTAGCATGCTAATAATACCACTTTGCAACAGTGAGACACTGTAGTGTCCAGTCTCACCTCAGTCCAACATGAGAGGGTGATGAAACAGCGATGCCCAGAGGGCGTATTATAACCTCTTGTAAAAACATAGCTGTCTTGTCTATCAGCTGTTCCTGCTTTAACTTTGAATGCAGCTTAAAGCTGTAGTTTTTATGTCAGCCGGTTGTTTGTGAAGCCTTACCTCTGTAGCATCAGCAGGGTCAGTATCAACTGGTGACTCTGCCACGTTCTGTGCTGCTGAGGCGTCATCACCCTGCAAAAAAGCAAAATGCAGATATGTGTGATGTGGAAATATACAATAGAAGAAAGGAGAGGGGCTGTTGAAATCAGAAATGCACAAAACACATGCACATACTGAGAATTTTAAATCCCTTTGCTTTTTCTTTATAGCTAACACGTTTGAAAAGCTTATTCAACTGTTTTTGTAGACAAAAAAAAAAAAACGACACAGATAAAGCTTCAAGAATTAGTCTGTTCATTGATTAGTTGATCAACAAAAGTGGGGGACAAAAATCACAATGGTAAACTGAATGTTTTGGGAATTTGAACTGTTGGACTGACAAAAGATTGAAGATGGACTGTAGGAAATTACCACAGCATTTTTCTACTCTTTATTTTTATTTATATATTTATTTATTTTTGACATTTTACAGACAAAGCAGTTAATCTATTAATTGAGAAAATAAACAGCAGATTAACTGGTAATGAAAACTAGTTGCAACCCTAGACACAGATGTACCTCCAGACTCTTGGAATAAGACCATCTGGATACATTTACTACCATTTTGCAATAATTTATCCAATATTACTGTTTATACTGTATCCACTCTGCACTGATTGATCATTCTTTCACTCTGACCCTTAAACAACGTCAATGAGAAACATCTACACATTAGAGTCTGCACAGTCTTTCTAGTTACATTACATTCTTTTGGTAGACGCTCTTGTCCAAAGTGGTCTATAATAAGTATATACATAGTATCCCCTATTGTCCCCCCTCTCTGCAGTCCACTCATGCCATGGTACCACAGTATCGTTGAATGTGATGATTGTGTACACAGATGTTTTGCACTGGGGCCTATTTCAGGAATGTACAGTACATACACTTTGGTGTTCTTGCATTCTGTTTGCCTTGTATGTCTACGACTGAAAACGTGTGAATTTAATAAAACAGACTGTGCAGACACTAGTGTGGAGAAGTTCCTCTTCACATCAGAACACAGTTTTATTTTTGTAGCTGTGATTTGTAACAATTTTTGAAGGCACTTACAAATGATATTGTCCTACTGTCTGATCAGAAAACAGTGCTATGAGTCACTCTGAAGGGCAGGTATAAATGATGCATTTGTGGGACTAGTTAGTTGTGGCACATCTATCTGTCATGGCCTTTACAAAAGTGTGCAGAGGGACAACTTGCGACGGACCCATAGAGGAAAAACCAAATCTGAGTCTAAACAACACACAGAATTCCCCCCACTCTTGCTTTGTCCCGTCATACATTAAAAGGCACTTGCACTCATTTCATAACAGTCATCACGATTGGTGGTCAATGTGAGTGAGTGGGCAGCTGAGAAATAGTTGAGGCATGGGGCGATAATGGTGGGGGGAGGGCTAAAATGCCTTGATTACATCGTGCCATTGAAATGACCTTCCTTAATGAGGAGCAGTCACAGCGCGTCGATGTGCACACGTGTGAGCGTGTCTGTGACGCGCTCACCAGCGGCTGACATAACCTTAGAACGAGTTATTGCACCTTCTCCTCCTGCTGTTGCATTTAACACCACCCATCAAGCCTCCATCTGTTCGCCCAGCAGAGCCAGCAGAGATGCATGCTCGTGTAAATACACACACACACAAACACACACTTGGACTTCAGCATGCCAATAAACTCCACCTTTTCTGTTTTCTGTGGTCAGATTAAACTTTGGCCAAAAGTTTAAGATTTGTTCAGGGCGTTTTTTAAATTTTTTTTTTAGGACAAATCAAACCTGAAATGTCTGTGTAAACCGTAATCTTCCAAAGCAAAATCAAAGTAATACCTCACCTACAATGACTGCATTGTTTCAGGGCAATTTTCAAGTAGAAATTGCTTCCTGGGGATACAGCAGCCTCTTTTATTGCATGTTGCTGAAAAGATCTGAGCAATAAGACGTGTTTGTTGAGACCATTTTCTATTTTCTGTCATGTATCGTCCTCCTCTGGTGTCCACCACTCCACCCACCACCACTCTGTCTGCTATTCTATCTCATTGTCATTTTCCTGTCCTTGTACCTTTCTGGCTTGTGTGTCTCCTCATATGAGTCACCAGCAGCTGATGAATTGGTGAAACAGCTAGATGAGGAGATTAATCAAGACTCGGCATCCTACTATTATCTGTTTGCAGGTGTGTGTGTGTGTGTCAGACACAGGAGACAATCTTTGATGGGCTCGCTCTCAACCTGGCATCAATTTTTAAATGAAATCAATATTAATGACGTTGAATGGCTGAGCCGCCTGGGAATGATGGTTAAATGAGGACAATCTGCTGCTGTCTGCGTGTCAATCTCTCCCGTCTTTTTTTTTTTTAAATCTGTGTATTTATTCCTTTATCAGCCACTCCACCATCCTCCCATCAGTCAGTCCACAAACTCTCCATCTGTCCATCTGTTTTGTCTGTTGTATCTGCCAATTTGGCTTGTCAGGGTTCCTCATAATGAGGCTGATCGCATTCCAGGTGGAGCGCCGTCACTGTTTTATCCCTCAGGGTGTACACCACGGTTAGTTATCTAGCTGCTAACTGATACAAAAGACAACAGGATCTGATTGGGTGTTTGTGGGAAATACCATCTTTTGATAATGAAATGGGGTTTTTTCCCAGCAATAAAAGAACAGTTGGGGTGAAAATTTGTTGATTCCCTCAATAAAAGAACTGCTGTAAAACATAATATTCAGGTGACAAAGTTGTACTGTCTTTGGTATCTTTTTATTGGACATTTTTAACCTATCACAGCCAATTAAAACAGAGCTGAAGAAGTGTGTATGTGTGCATGTGTGTGTGTGTGCGCTGTTATCGCTTGGTGTCTAAATTGTTGTTATGGATTCCCCTGTGTTTCATCGCTAATTAAGGGACGGGAGATTGAGCATCACAACAAACAGTCAACAGTGTTTGCGTTGCCCAGGGAAATATTTGATTGGCTTATCATTTCCTGCTACTCACAGTGATATTATTAGAGAAGAGGGTAATTACAGGCAAATTTAGTCCTCCCCTCAGAATAACATCCGATTTTAACACCTTATTAATCCAGATATATAACAGTGGAAGCACGGTGGTGTAACTGCTATGGTTTGACAACAAAAGCAAACAGTGATCGCAGTGTTTCTGGTGTTTCTTAGTGTAAAAAAAAATAGAAGAGCATGAGCCCGAGGTCCATCTGTTCCTCTTGTAAAGTTTGTCTTGTTTGGATACTGTAGAGTCCCTGCACTTCTAAGACCTGGTGTTAAGTAAAAGTGAAATGTAGTGATTTAAGGTAGTAGTGGTGTGTAGTAGTGTAGTGTAGTGAGGATCTTGCACATGTTTAATTAAAGGTGCCCTACTCGCGCTTACATGCAGTGTTTTTCACCAAAGCACGTAGTCTAAAAAAGTGTTGAAGGTATTTCCTTCCCCACGAAGCATTTGTAAAGCAGACTTTTTTGAATATTGTAAATTTTGCATCACTAACAACAATGTTTTGGTAGCAGTCTTCTTTGCCACTAACTTTATGGCACATTGCTACATTTTTTTGCACATCATACTATCACCACCAACTGTTCTGTATCACATTACCTTAACCTATGTGCACATTAGATACAAACAGAAGAAACCTACTACCGAAAACATTGCTCCTCAGTGTTAATCATGATCCAACTACCGTTGTTTTACTTGGATGGATTAGAAATTGTCAAATGTACCCATAGCACTATTTCATGTGGAAAAAATGTCTTAGATCCTACGTGTGTGTTGCATGGGAAATACTAAATTGTTGACTAAATTTTATTTTATTATAATGCTAAATATATGATATTAAATCTATAATATATAATATATGTCTTTAAAATTATCCTGTAGCCTGCATGCCCACCTCATTACTTAAGCACCCAATTTCCTGAGAAAACACTAATGACATGACCCTGACTGTATCTCCAAAAATCTACATGAACAACTAGCAAAATCTAAAGCTAAAGAGGAGGAAAGAGTGAAATAGAAATATACAGACAGCAAAATATAGACTAAAACAACCCACTGAAAAGGGGAAAGGAGAATCATTTTTCACATTTGTGTATGTGTGTCACAGCAGTAAATTGTTTTCTACGGTAAACTGCGTTTACCTCCTCCACCTCTGGACAAATGAAGGCCAGACTGACTGATGAACAATGCAGGAAAAGCTAACAATATGTAACGGCTTTCATTTCAGAGAAGAAAGACACACAGCAGATATGAGAAGTGATGACAAATGACTCAAGGTCAGGAGGCCATTTTGACACAGTGAAGAGTTATAGCTGGCAGTCAGTGGCATGAAATGGAGGGATGTGCTGTGCTGCAAACTACCATTTCTAAAGGTGTGTTTAAGTCTAGCCTATATTGATATGCCTGTGGAGAAGCATCCATCATGTGTAGTCATACAGCATTTAAGTCAAACAGAAATTTGGATTTTGTCACTTTTTGTGTAAAATAAGTGATAAAATATAACGGTAGTTTTTGTGCATTCTCAAATTAGGATGAAGATTTTTTTTATGAACACATTTGTGGAAAAAGTGTCTAAGCTTCGAGCCTCTGGGTGGGTGTTTCCCATGGCAACAGCTGACCGATACACAATGTCAGTTTTCATGGTGTTTTAGTGACTGGGGCACATTATAGTCCTGCATAGCCTACAAACACTGATAGGCCAACAAGATGTTTTTTCCATTGTTTCAAAAAGCTCATAGAGCATTGGTAACCTTAGCAACTAAAGATGTCTGCCCCCTTACAGCGCTCAACATGTTTGAGGACGAATTCTACAGTTTAGTTTGTATTTCACTTGACAAGTGGAAGCTAAGCTAGGCAAACTAGCTGCTACACAGTTACCCAAAGTTGCTAATGTTAGCACTAATTCTCACTGTACGTTGCTTTTTATTCGCGTTATTTCGGCACTTGCTGAGTCATTGCAGCTCCTGCACACTCAGTGTTGTGTTCTTCCCAAATACGGGCTCTAACTAGCATTAGCAGTCTCTCTTTCATGGGTCCAAATGTGGTGATGGCAAATGACAAAACTTCAACAAACCTCAACCACTCCTTATATTATGTTGCATTCACATCATATAATTTAAACTATTTATGTTATGTTGATTTCTGACGTCAACAATATCTCTCACTTGGTGAGAAGAACTGAAGACATATTAACAAACTGTCGGCAGAGTGGCTGCAAATGGACCACTGATTACATCAAGATAAAATCCTATATTACTTATACAGTCAATTTAGCTCATTTTATAGGAGCTATACATTGTTTGTTTGTATCTGATTTCACTTGGTAACTAGCTGCTACAAATGTTTGCATGTAATGCAACAAAATCAGCTAATGTAGGCTGTTTATTTGGTGTGACTCCAAAGTTAGCACTAGGACTAACCACCATGTCTGTTCGTCCCATTCTGCTGACATTGTGTGAATGCAGCAGTATCCCGTGATTTGAATCACATTATGGAGTAACATCTGGACCAATTAAGTAGTTACATCACATTAGCAATAGTGGGATCTTATCACAGCAGAAAAATAGCCTAATCAGACTAGCTGAACTTTAAATCAAAGATATCTTCCTTACTTGTTTGGCTGGATCCTTCTTGACCAGTCCAGTGGCGGCGACAATAGTGCCTGCACCCTCTACGGTTTTCTGGGCCACAGCCGTAACCCCGGTAACCACCGCTTCACTCACCTGAGACACTCCAGACACAGTTTTACCTGCAACTGAGGGGACAAAAGAGGAAGGAGAAGAGAGAGGGAGGGCATTTCAGAAGGGTGTATCCCTACAGAGTCTCAATACCTGTGAGGGCTGGCATGTATAAAAAGACAAGCATGACACAGATCTCACAATACTGGATTTCAAAGCTTCCACGGTGATGGGAAGGACATGTAATTTGAGTGGTGCTGCCCCTTTAGTGACTCGTTTTGTGAACGGTCAGTGACAGATTTTAACAGGAAACAGGAAATTACTGTTACTACTAGCTGTCTCTTTCACGCTGAACATCACACTGGGTTGATGGCAGGATTTTATTATTCACCGAGCTTAATTTGACCTGATGGAGGTGCTAAAGGAACAATCCTAAGGTCACCAAAATCAACAGGGTTGTTCCTATTAAATACATGAATTTACAGATGAAATTCCTTGCCAGTCTAGCAATTAGTTTTCAAAATATGATGGTCACAGTCCAGTAAATAAATAAATTGATTAATTATATTAATCACTACCTGTCGACTTGTTTCTGTTGTTGCAATACCCGTGAATGTGAGGGTGTTTCTTCTTCTTTCAAAATACTTTCACTTCATAAATAGCACTTTATTTAATATACTGAGATAAATCTGAATTAAATATCAAGCCACACTAAATAGCTTCCAATATATTTTTGTGTTATTTTGCCTGTTTGATTTCAAATGTGGTGGAAGCTACCACCTGCAATAATACACCAATGGTCTACAGAGAGTTATCAATAGCCTGCTGCCTCCTCTTGAAATGCCCTACAGACTTATTTAAAACAGGATCAGCACCTATAATGTCATTTGGTTACCTCAAGAACAGCCTGGAGGCGTTTCCATTTGAAACAGTCCTCACTGAGTTTCACCCCGCCTTTTATTGTCTGAGCTGCATTGCCGGGTTTTGTGGTTTTGCATATCAGCACATTGTTGTTGGGTTTTTTTTCATTTGTTTCCTGTGAATTTTTATGTAAACATTTTGACTAACTGGTCTGTTGTAAATAAGGTGGCTTTCATGTTAAATTGAGGCTGAAAATTTCAACTCACACTGACGTTCTCAGTATATAACTAATGCATCAGGGCCCAAAATAATCATATTTTTTTCTGACTTTCATCTAATCTTTTCTTTTTTTCTTGTGAATTACTGGATAAATTCAGGAATGTCTTAAGACGAAACTGCTCACAACTAGTCAACGTATACAGCTGATTACATGGGGGTCACAAGGAGTCATTATTTTGTTCTTAGCCACAACAAGCTGAAAGGGTTGGGAACCAATGCTGTACAATGTACCATGATAGAGTTCAACCGTGTTAATGATGACTCAGCTGCCGTAGAGCAACATCTCTGCCTATAGACGTCCTGAAAGCAGATTATCAGATCATGAGTCTAATGTTGGGCTGCCTAGTCCTGAGAGAAAGGATATCGTCCATCCTCTTTTATTCAGAAGCTTTAATAAGACACTCTGCCATCATATGTTTCTCTCTCAGCTGTATACATGCAGCTCTGTATAGGATACTACAATACAGCCATTTCCCTGGATACCTGTAGAAGGCGGTCTCTGGTGGCTTCTCAGCTTGTTATGTATGAGAAATGGCAAGGCCTGCATGGCCCATGGGGGATTTGGGGCCTGGTTGTGTTGAGTTAGTCGGTGAAATATGACACTTACTCACCTGCACAGATACAGTACATCTCTGTTACTGACCACCAGAAGATCCTGTGAGATCATACTATTTTCTACATTTATATCAAAGATCTATGGATGTAGAAGATGGGCTGGTTGCAAAATGTATAAATTCAGACAGATTTTTTCCCCCCCTAGACCAACAACTGAATGGAACAGATGCATTTAGGTGTGTGTTAATGTACAGTGTTACCTGTTGTGACTCCATCCTTTGTTTTAGTACCTGAAAGGACAAGCAGGTGAAGCTCAGTTAGTCAAAAAATATGATCATAATGGACTACAGTAGCCTGAAAATTACAATAATAAAAATAATAAAGATGATCAATAACTTTTTAAAGCTTTCTGCCCCATTTTCAAATTAAATGATCATCGGTCAAATGAACTCCCAGCACCCACCGACAAACATAACCCCATCTTTCGTCATCTCAGCCGCTCCAGTTACTCCCTGCTTGGTTTTCTCCGCCGCTGCCACGACCCCATCCTTGGCTTTAGATAAACTCTTCTTAAACACGTCCATGGCTGCTTGATTGGCTCCAAAAATCGCACACACAGACACAGCTGCGAGGATGTCAAGAAAAGAAAGAAAGAAAGAAAAAAAAAACACAGTTGCAATGAGAAGGCACTCCCGGATCAACTGAAGCGCTCGGTATTAAAACGAGGGACAAGACACAAAAACGATGCCACCGCCCTACTTTTCTCTGTCTGAAATATGTGTGCTGGTGATATAAGAAGCCCTTCTCTGATCCTGCTGAAAATCCCCCCACCTGTAGGAATTGGTTACAGCCCAGCTCAGAAAACATGAATGGATTTACTATCACCCTCATTTAAATTAAACAAGTAGAAAAAAAAAAAACTAGCCCTTTGCATTCTAGTGCGGAATAAAATAATTCACAGCAGCTGATATTCTAAAACAGAGAATTTAAATATACATACCTATATTCAGGAGAGAGAGAGAGAGAGCAAGAAATCAAGGAGCTGTGGTCCACGCACCTGTTTGCTTCAACTTCCTTTGAGGCGAGATTGTGATGAGTCTTCCGGGATGACAGCGGAGATTCCCCCCCCCCGCTCCTCTCCGCCAAAGAGCAGTAAAACCGGTTTATTGTCCCCAAACTACAACTACTACTATAAAGACGGCGCGTGTAGCGTCTTCCAAACAGACAGACGGACACAGACAGAGAGAGAGACACAGACAGACGCTCCACAGGTTTGACAGACGCCTCCTCCTGTACGCCCTCGGTGATGGAGAAGGAGAGCGATTAAACCCCGTGATGCTTGCTGATGCGAGAGAGGAGAGATGCTCCGCTCTTTCTGTCTGTCTGTCTGTCTGCAACACACACACACACACACACACACACACACAAAGATTACGTAGCTCTTTCTGTACGTGGGTTGCCCACAGCGTGTAGGTGCAGCACGCTCTTTATAATCATCAGTCGGCTGAATGCATCTGCGGCCGAACTGCCAATTAGTGGCAGTGGTGTAATTATGCAAGATAACACTGCTGGGCTGTTCACTGCTCCCATATGTGAGTTAGATGTTAACTACAGCTGTACAGCAGGTCCGTGATGAGGTTTTTTTTTTTTTTTTTTTTTTTTTTTTTTTTGCATTGTAAATTAAAAGGCCATGTTGGCCCGTGGTGAATCAGACCGTGTAGTCCACAGTCACAGGTCGTTTAGAATTTTTACAGCTTTTAAAGTATACTAAAACACACTAATACTCATTGTAATGCTCATATGGGTGATCCCACTTCTTAAACAAGGGCAGCCCTCAGAATGGATTTATAAGTTGTAATGGCCTCATCAGTGGTTAAATAGTAATAATCTATCAATGCTTTATAGATCACACAGAGGGCATTCATAAGAACAGGTTTTTAGGGTTGCCATGCTCAAAATGTATCACTTATTTCTACACGAGGTTTGCAGACAATCTGGACTGAAATCTCTCTCTATTCTAATCTATTTACAACTATTCTTTCTTTTTGTTAAGAATGCAGCTGTAAATGTTGATAGTCCATTGCTCCACAGTCAGAGCTCATGGGATTCCCATATGGTGCCACTTTCTAATAAGATGCTCCTTATAAAGGGCTTATTAAAAAGGCAACCAATGGCTTTATTAATTGTTAATGTGTCATTTCCTTATGATTTATAGATTAGAAAAATGTCTTTGACTCGTTAGACAATTTTTCTGCTTAGTTCTGGAGAAGAGCTACAGACAATCTGAACCAAACTCTATTTATTAACAATGTACTAATACTCATAATCATAGCTTTGGTTATTGATACTCTTTATTAATGACTTATTAACATTTGAATGGTAAATGGACTGCACTTATATATCGTTTTTCTATTCATATTGGCCACTCAAAGTGCTTTACACTACAGGTCACATTGAACCACTGAGGTTTATGACTGCAGACTTGATGGTTTATTAGAAAGTGAAAATGAGTGAGGATTTATTAATGGATTACAAACTCAATTTTTCCAACTGCAGATATATGTTTTAATAAGTGGGTATTAGTAATTTGCTAATCTCCATTTGCTAATGATTCATTAATCATTAATAAAGCCATGTTACAACTTAATGACCCTTTATAAAGGGTGCCTTATTACAAAGTGTTACCCATAGTAAACCACAGTCATGCTGTACTTGGCTATACAGGCTACTGTTTACTTGGGTTTAAGGGACATGACATGAGTCAAGCTTAGATCATCTTTTCCTCTCTTATGACATTTTCTTCTGTTTCATCCATCTTCTTTTCCTCTTGGATACATGTTCTTTCCATGTCTCCTCTTCATCGTGTCTGTCTTCCTCTGTTCAACAGCTTCAGTCTGTATGGGATAGTGTTATTGTCAGTGGTGTATAACACAGCTCTAACCATCTATGGCGTATGTAAACAGCAGCAAAGTAACAAAATAAACATTTGTTGAAATTCATAAACAGTGGTGTGATAGTGGAGCAATGGACAAGGCATGTTTATTTGTATAGCTAATTTCATAGCCATTCAAAGTGCTTTGCATGATGCCTTCAAACAATGACACAGCACAGACTATTTTGAAATTTGTCTTCAGATAAACCTGAGCCACATTTAACATCTGTATAATACAAACACACAAGCCGCAAAGAAGACATAATGACAAAAACACACAAATAAACAACATGGAGATACACAAATAAACATCTGTAAACATCCACTCATGTTTGCCCCTTGTTGTAAAGATCCCATGATACATTATACACACGTGTAGTTATTTCTGCAGTAGCTGCTATCACTGCGTTTACAATGGCTTTCTTATTTGTTAATGTGTCATTTCCTTATGATTTATAGATCAGAAAAATGTCTTTGACTGGTTAGACAATTTTTCTGCTTAGTTCTGGAGAAGGGCTGCAGACAATCTGAACCAAACTCTATTTATTTCCTGAGCTGAGTTTCAGACAACCCTCATGGGGCTGCCGCTTAGCATCTTAGTTGTGGTTTGGAGTGGGCCAAGACAAACTGGAACCTGCAGGGCTTGAAACCACAGGTGCATGCTAAGCTGGCGTGATTGTGGTGACAAAATGAGCGCAGGTTCGGCTGAACCGTCTGCAGCTCAACTGGCTGTCTGAGCCGCAAGCGTGTCAAGAGAACCTCAACATCCTGTAGCATGCTGGGAGTAGGTGTGTCTGATGGCTTATCAGCATGTAGGGGCAATAGAATTATCATTGTTAATGTCATTTGATCTGTTTTGCTGTACTGTTACTGGTGTTAATGTGCTCTGCATGTTTTTAACTGCTGTTTACATTACCATATTGTAGAATTATCAATAATTATTAATTAACAATCATCATCACCGTGGATCCAAGCGTAGTCACAATCAACTCATACACACACATTATTATTCTTAAACTTAATCTTGATTACCAAGACTATTGGTATCATTATCATTATTTATATAAATGTTAACACTTTGGGTAACTTTTGAATACGTATCTTGCATTATAATGTGACTTCTCTTTTCTCTCTCTTTCTATTCTTCCCTCTCTAATGTATTATTATGTGGACCGATGACAGATTTATCCAACTTTGTCTTTTTTCTAGTTTATTTATCTACTTTATTTTTATGGTACGAACATGTTTCTCACCTGCACTGGCCTCATACATACAGTACACACTACTAAATACAAAACACTATTTAAATAACAGCACAAAAGATCATACAAGATAAGTAGTGACATAATCACAACCTTGGTCTCATTACTTGGTCTCAGTGTGACTGCAACATTCGAATTAACAAGCAGTACAGTGAGATTTTCTCTTCAATTCAAATTTACTCAGTGCAGCTTTTGTACTAGTCAGTTACCTGTTGTCTGTACTGGGACCTTTACTGGGATGCATTCTATCCAAAACTTTTAAGTTTGGGACATCAACCTGATGTTCTTTGCATTTTATTTCTTTCTCCATCTTTATTACACCTGTAAAGTCACTACTTAGTGTTTCGTCATTTGCACCAATAAAAAACAAGGAAACATTTTTTGTATTGGATGTAAATCCAATAGCAGGGCTAACCATGCATTCACACTGTGAGCTTCTCCTGTGATGGTGCAAGAGGCTCTGGTGTCATCCATGAATTGGTTTAGCGGTGCAGTTTTGAACAGGGAAGTGCTGCATTTGCATCACTTTGGTAGTACCTCATTTCATTATTTCAGATGCATTTCGTTGTTTTGTAGTACAGAAAAATCATGTGTTGTTTACATCAATAGATGTATAAATTGGCAGAAGGAGGTCAGAAGTTTTGAAAAGTTGTTTTACAGACTTTTTGCTCATGAAAACAAAATCACATCAAACGGCAAACACTGAGATCTGACAGGCTGCTGACTGATGATGACTGCAGAAAACTTCATGCAGCTCTGTACCAAAGTTTTTTGGCTATATTAGCGGTGTGGCTCGAGGGATAGCAGTGCCGGTCGGTCCGACACTTTGGTCCAGAGTGAAATATTGCAACAATTATTGAGCAAATTGCTTCATGCTGCTTTTCATTCTTTGCAGCTCATTTTGACAGCAAAACATTAGCAGCCATTTCCCTGGTTGATATTAAGTGGCTAGCTTCCCATGGTGCCATGCCCAGGGTGCTGCACTGTTGTGGCAAACAGTCATTCTGTGAAGCCTGTTGGATGTATTTTAAAGAGCCTGGTGTATACAGATTTCATTTGGGTGTTCATAGTGGTATCACACACACCAAAAAATGTCTGAAATGAAGACAAACTAGTGTAAAATGTTCTATTTGATGAACTTGAGAAGTTACATATCATAAAGATAGAATGACATCAGGGGGCTGATGGAGGCTGGCTGGTGAAAGCACTAAAAAATCAATGTCTTCCTGAACGTTACCCATTGAACTTCAGTGCTAGAGTTGGCATCTTCCTCTTGAGAAACCAGATGGCCTAAAAGCTTTCCCTCCACTACCGTTCTGTACGGTTCTACTCGTCTCCGTAGTCAGAGCCCGAGTCCCTGCCAAAGTCTGTTGCTATGTTTTCTGCCTGTGAATCATCATCCACTATCACTCTGACAGACACAAGGAGTATTTTTCTTCTATGCTGCTTTTCATGGCGTGACACTCCTGAACTAAAAGACTCATTCCTTCCTCCACAGTGAGGTCAGGGCACAGGATCAACTGCAGAAGTTGCTCACAGCCTTTTAGTCTTTGATTTCATGAACTATTGACAGGATCACTGGATCATTAGACTGAAACCTACCCTGTAATTAACTGAGGAATAGAGGAATCATATCAACATTTTTTATTACTGCAGAAATGTGTTTTTGTCTCTATCATGTACTTGACTATCTTCAGAATGACAAAGCTACAGAGCAGCAGGTATTCAGTGCCTTACTCAAGGACATTTCAGTTTGTGTAATCCTTTTTTAGGGTTTTAGCATTTAAGCAAATGCTGGCTAAAGACAGTGACTTCTAACAAATATTCATATACTCTCACATACAAGATCCCTTTATCATACAGCCTGAGCAAACAGCCAAACAACAATGTAAATCACCCGCAGAGTGAAAACATCAGTTAAATGGACAGATGAGTGACAAGGCAGACATGATGCAATGCAAAGAGCAGCGCTTCTCTACATTTGCAACTTCCTCTTAATCTCCTTAAATAAATTTCTTGCCATTCCAACACAGTATTATTCATTTGTATGAAGATACAATGCATATAATGTGTTCAAATATAACATCACTGGGCCGAGTCCTGCTTTACTGTGCTGTCAATCAGATGCTAGAGAGCAGAGCCATAATGGCCCCATGTCATTTATCACCAGCTATGGGGGGACAAGCCAGGCTCATTACTGCTGGTGAGTCCCAGGCTCAGTACGATGCAGTGACAACACAGCAGCCCACAGGCTAAATTAAAGGACCAGATGGATTCAACACATAATAATAACAATGTAGCAGCGACTTTTCTTCAGACTTATGTAGAAATCCTGTAATCCTTCCTTGGTCTGAACATTTTATCATTGAGAGACAACATGACAGCCTTGTCAGATAAATTTAAGTACTTGTTCATCAACACCACCCATTGTGTTCCATATGTGTTAATTTCAATTGATTTTAAATTGGATACTCTTTGGTAACTTGGAGTTGCAGAAACTGGACATTTCGACCACTTATCCATTCCTGTCAGCTTACAGTTTTAAAGGAGCTATTTGTAAGTTTTCACTGCATAGCCAACGTTAGCATTAACAGCTGTTTACTTAGCAGCCTAGGAGAAATGTTGCAAGATCAGCATGAAACTTTGTTCCTTTACTCTCCTAGAGCTGTCTCCAGCTGTGGAAAACAGCTGCAATATTTTACCTCTAGTTTTATCACTTCTTTTCTTCAACTGAAGTTAGCATGCTAACCAGCTAGCATTGGCCTGGCGGGTCTGTCTTGTCACTTTCCGATAGTGAGTCACCGGTGTCCAGACTGCCCTGGGGAGGCAGCACTGCTCAGAGACCGTGTTCTAACCTCTTGTATAGTAAAAACTTACAGACAGCTTGAGAGACTACATGAAATGATGCATTACTTTTAACATTTTAACTATTTATCCATTACTTTTACCTGTCAATTTTTTAATGTATATTTGCTGCCACAGAAATATGTGTATTAACTGTCAGATATTAACCATAAGTTAGATTTCACTTGGAAAAGAATAAAAATAAGCTCTGATAGACAGAATCTCTAATAGATCTGACACTGAGCCAACAGTTGGCAAAGAGTTTCCTCAGCTGAACATAAGCCCTGTGCCACCTTATACCATCTTATCTAAGTCTTATTTAAGAGAGAATTCTACACTGCAGTCCATATAAATGTTGGTCTTTGCATTTTGCACAGATACTGGCACATTTGAATGTTTTTAGGTCAGAAAGGGCAGGGGCGCCAGTAAAGCAACATAATTTATCTCACTGTCTGCTCCTACAGATCATTACGGTAGGCTCATTTTCTCAGACGTGCTCTAACATCATAGATCATTTTGATGATAAAGAATGATTGGTTTGTTACTGTGAATCATTGAACAGCAGCCAAAGACAGACAAATGTAGTAAATTAGAACTTGCTTGTCATATTCACTGCACAGCCTAGGGAGAGGTAACATCGTGTAAATGCAGTTTCTGCCATCAGCTATGTCAATCAATGATGAGCAAACCATAATAACATGCTGTTAGTCCTAGTCACAATGAGCCCACCAGAAAAATCTATTGAAGTTTTAATTATCGAAACGTCTACTTCAGCTTTATTCAAAAAACAAAATGACTATGAACAGCAGAAAATGACCCATTTATTTTTTTCATTTTGTTCTTCTCAGCTGAATTCTCTCTAAATGACCACCCTCGATGAATCATCGCTGATGAAGATAACATAACATGAGTCATAGGAATCGTATCTCAAAATCTGTTTTTGAGTGTTTTGATAAACGTTGTGTGAAAGATGGCTTTGCCATCCTCGACTTAGGTTTTGAAATCTTCTACTTCTTCGGTTGTAACTGAACACAGGCGTTACAGTGTGTGCATGAGAGGAGGAAGACACAGTCTGGTGCTGCACAGTGACCAGTGAGGCATAAAGAAAGAGGCTTATATGGATAAAGACACATGAAAACCTCAGTATGGCTGTGCAGCTCTGCCCTGCTGTCACCAGTGGCTGCACAGTAATTGCCATGCCTGCTCATCTTTTCCTCTTTCTTTCTCTATGCCTGTGATTGTGTGTGTGGGAGTGTGCATGAAGAGCCAAACCAGATTGTTGCTGATGAAATAAAAGCACAGAACTTTACAGTGAAACTTTGATTTTTTTTTCATTTTTTTTTTTCAGTCTGGCCTCATTAAAGATGGACTGACTGAGATCTAAAGGGACTGAGAACTATAAAGATAAGAAAGAACATGATAAACCTATTTAATTAAAATAACAATAATGATTCACAACCGCCAGTCCTGCTACTAATGACATTAAAAATAATGATGCAATGCCATGCATTAAGATGTAAACTACCACTCTCATTTTCAAGTATTCATTAAAAGTTCAGGTGTTAGTGTTTCATATAAATTTATTTCATGTTATGCAGTGCCACCTACTGTAGGGTGTATGCTATAGCTGTTTGAACCCACTCACCTGGATGAGAGAGGGAGCAGGGATAATAAAAGCCATTGATCACTCAGATACATAAAGCTGTGACTCTGACTGCATTTGAATAGTCCCTAGAAGTCACACTATCACCTCATTCATGTCTGTCTTTGAGAACTAAGGGAAGCCTTAAGAGCACATTTCAGACAGGTCCAGTGCATTTCCAAAGGCATTAGTCTCCCTTTATTTACATGCTTGTCATTATTGCTCCGTTTTCAGCGATTCCAGGAGGAATTGCTGTGTAGTGGGATCAACACTGGGAACATCAGGGTGATGAATCTCTCAAATATTTTAGATGTTTTTTTTATGATTAAATCTCAGGATTTTTAAACTGCCAAGATAAAAAACAAAACAAAAACAACACCTGCTCGGAAAATATTTTCTGTGGTCGCAACAAAAAGCAACAGTCATAATTCCAGACGCAGAATCATTGCATTTACACCTCCAAAACTTGCTTATGCATAAACACACAGGTTACTAAATAAGCATTTTCCAATATAACTGAATCTCCTTCTTCAGACATTTTCATTTTTTTGTATGAACTGTCTCTTTGTTTTATCTGTTGTTATAGTTTCAGTTGTCAAAACTGAATAGCAAATTCCCTGGTCTAAGATATTCTGTTTGATTTGTTTGTTTTAAGATGAAACATTTCAAGGCTTTTCCCCTCAATATTACCCGAACAACATACAGTATTTTCTTTTTTCTTTTGGTGACGCATCCATCCTGGTAATGGCTCACAGACTCTCACTCTCACTGCATTTGCCTGGACATTGTCCATACTTTGAATCATCAGGCACTTGGCAGCCCGGGGAGGAGCAATGACTGTTTGACTGTGAGTTAGTCACTCCTTGGGCGTTGGTAGATGTTCCGCTCTGGAGGTGGGTGCAGCCGCAAGAGGTGAAAAGGTGATCAGCTGTGTTGTCTCTGTGCTCTTGCTCTTTTATTTGTTTGTGTCAAAGGTGTCTACGTGTACCCCAGAGTGTCTTGTTGTGGTTACCATGCAGAGGATGATTGCTGATTTCAGGTTTTGACAAGCTCAGCCATGGATTTGAAGCCCTCTCTTACATGTAAAATATGGTTTTGCAACTCATTTAGCATTATTTAATTCCATATAGTGCCTGAAAGCGTGGTTACCCGGATATTTCACAGCAAAAATTTTACTTTGCCTTGTTTAGATCTATTATACTTCATCTAATTAAACATTATGTATTTTATATAATACTTTTTGTTTACTTAATGTTGTAATTATTCTTTTTCCACATTATAATTCTACTAAATTCTGCTGGCAGAAAAATGATCCCCTCTCTGTTGCTTTTCCTTGGTTTCACTGTTTTTCTTAATTAGTAAGTAATTAAGAAATTAAAATAATAATTACGTTCAGCATCACACAATTAAGATTCCATCCACCCTTTCCTATGTGTTACATCATTACAATATTTTATTATGTTCTAGTTTTTCCCTAGGAAAACTAGTTATAGCTGTTATAGCTGTGCTGTTGAGGAGGTGACTTTGTTTTTTCACTACTGTTCTCTGCTTTTTACTTTTTAAATTATATTCGAGAACAAGATTGTTAACACCACTTTTCACAAACGTCTATATGCTGTAGGTATCCAGTAATTACAGACCCTGTAAGTATTAGTACCTGACTCAAACAGCAAAATTACACTGTAAATCACAGCTGTATTATAATGTGCTACTATACATTTGATTTCATTCACATTTCATTGTGAGTTATATAAACAAATTTGCCTCGACTTGATATTCTTAACGATGTCAATGAAGCCAGCTCTATGAGTCATACAGAATACAAGGGATGGTTTGATGAATTTCACTCACTATATGATCGTTTTTAGGGAGTGACCCCTGTGACTATGACTAAGGTAATTACACTGGTGGGGTGATACCTTGCAGATCAACCCTTCCCTTACACAATACCTCTTCAGATCACTGAAGTTCCTGTCCTCTCCCACCCAGCAGTAGTTTCAGACATTCTGGTTTCACAGGTGAAAATCTCAGGCAATTATTCTGTGATCCCGGTGGTATCGCCCGACCAGCTTTATTGTCACAATTCCCTCGGAGAGGCCTGGCCTTTCCCACCTGGATGTTCCCACAGTCTCAATGAGTTTGTCGGCCTTGTGTAGGTGTAGGATCCTTGTGCTTATAGGGCTTTGACCTACTTTTCCTTTTGAGGTCAAACTAAAATCTTAGACAAGTCTGACATTTATTTCATGATACCTTGCTTTCCTTTCTTAACATGGTATGAGACCTGCCTGCACAGGGAAACTGTCACTAGATGGCACCATAAGATACCAAAACAGCAGACAGTGGCACACATCTGAGTAGAATCCTACTGTATGTGTAGACTAAACAGAGATCTGGCTTATTTTAACACATATTTGAGATAATTGTATGACTTAGACTTATGTTTTATTGATTTAACTTTATTAGTCAAAGCAAATAATAGCAATAAATGTAGCAGCAGAATGATGTTACATTTTGACTGTTATCGTTAGGTAAAGATAGCAGATAGAAAGTTCTGAAAGCAGCACAAGTAAAGACAGAAAATATTCAGCATGTGATGTGAGAGGAGGGATGGGGTGATAAACATGCACTATGTCTTTAAGTGACCTGAGGAAAGATGAGCGAATTGTGCAGCTGTGATATCGTCCTGACACAACAGATTGTTGTCCACAATCACACCGAGATTATCAGCAGTCTGGGCAGGTGGTGTAGACACTGAGTCCGCTGTACCTGGCAGGAATTCAACAAGGAATGTCACCTCGAGAAGACGTCCATACATTTAAATGAGTGTTGGAGAAAGGCAGATATAATTTATATGTTAAGATGGCAGCGTGACCAAAATGATGAGATGGTATGTGATGTGATGTGACATCCAAGAATGTATCTTAGTTCTTCTTTATCCCTTTCAAATTGGTGCCACTAATGACATACATGAAATAATATCAATGGACTGATGCAAATATGTTGACTTTTGTTACCTTGGCCTAACAAAACCAACTAATAAAGGACATTCCACAAAAACAAAAAAAATAAAAAAATAAACATGCACAGTTGCTTCTAAAATCACTATACATTTGTGAAATTAAATTTCAGTTAAATAATTATCATAATTATGCTTGTTTGCCATTAGCTAAATTCTCAAAATGATAGCTGTTACATAACACTACATTTAGCGAAACCCTTAACAGTCCTGTGCCCACTGAAATGACAGGTAACATCAAACATCAAACATCTTCACATAGGGGGAACTCCTTGATAGCAAGTGAGAGTGAGATTGGAATTTATGATGAAGCTTTGCCACGTAACCATGTTTAGTCCTTTCTAAGGCGGTCATACAGTAGGCTACATCTGATAAGACCATTTCAGAGGTCATATCAGATGTATGGCACATGCTGGTTGCAATTTAGCTCATCTATTGAAATCCAAGCACAAAACTAGCAGAACCTGTGAAACCTCTGGGTGACTCATCTAAAAACCCACCTGGAAAAACACAGAGTGCTGAAGATCAGATTGAAGCGATAAGTCACAGCTGTGTTTAATCTAATCTGATGTGTCCTGTCCTTCTAAACTTAAAAGTACTAGATGATGGCTGTAATGTCAGTTTTTCATTGTTCAGTTAGATCTTAGATGAGATCTTACCTCTATGTTAAAGGAGTTAGAGGAAACAAAAACTGAACTGAAAGTAAGTGATTATTGGACTTACATTTGTACAACACAAAGTGAATGCTAATGTTGTTTTGCACATGCTATTAGTAAGTAGGCCACTGTTTGTGAACACCAGCCACGTGTTAGCCATATCAGCTCTATAGGGTGAGAATATGTTGATACTGTGTGGCCAAAAATCAAACAATGTTGGTTTAAAAAGAGTGATGTTAGCATACAGATATTTATCACCTCAGCGGGCAGCTGTTAGCAAAAAAAGCTCAGATAAATCCACTGTACATTACAAATGGTAGACAGACACAGTTAGCAAGTAGCTAGTAAACCCTTCCCTCAAGAGTTGGTGGAGACCAAAATCAGAGCTAGCAGCTAGCAGAAGAGATTTACATTTAGCAGTATGCCAGAAGCACAACGCTGAATAAAAGTTAATGTTATTCCATGTCTGCTGGATGTGTAAATAGGCAAGTGTTTGCCTGAGTTTATATGGCAATACTATATATTCACAGCTTGTTCCACTGCCCCCAAGTGGCCAAAATAGCGTTGCATGTGGACCTTTTTGCAGTCATTAAGTTTAGTCTGCTGTCATAAAGATTTTAATGAATGCTCTGTTGAGAAACCTATAGCATATACCTCATCCATCTTCAAAACGTATCACTAGGTTATAAGATACTGTGTTCATTAAAGTTCATGGATAAACCCTCCAAAATGAGAAAAGCTCTGTGCTTAGAGTCACATAAAGGAGGCAGCACCCTTTTTTGTTTTCTTCTCAGTGAGTAACAAGTGTTTCCTCTGGGTTTGCTTTTGCCATTAACTTACAAAAAGTGAAAGGAAAAAAAGAAACAACTTTGCCTCAAATAAGCCTTTTGGTAAACAAACTTTTCCACTAAATGACAGTCTGTGCCACAGCTCAAGGGGCTCCAGCACAATCTGGACTCTCAGTGACTAATAATCCATATGTATTAGCTGTCTGTATGGCTGATGAGAGGACACAGCAGACTGTCTTGAGTCATGACAAGAATTCACTCGCACACTGTGACTATCAAATATGTTTTTCTTACTCAGTTCGCAATCATAGGTTCAAAGGGAATTCGTGGAGTTTGAGAGGGAAGGGGACCAGCTTGATGGATGGTTGACTGTACAGTATATACAGCTGGGAATCCACTGCTGTTGTTGGTGTATCCCGGCAACTTGGATTGAGAGAACAAACCTCGAGGTCTTAATTAGTTAAGGATGTCTTCTTCAAAACATTTCCATTAAAGATGAGAGAAGACAACGAAAGAGTGGATAGTAGAAGGAAGACTCAAGACTCAAGTTGGTGCTTTGGGAGGAGTCCATCTCTGAAAATTCCTTGATATTTCCAGAGCAGCTTACATGTGAAGAATCCATCGCCTTGAGATTTGCAAGCGGAAAAAAAAAATCCAACTTTTCCTGTGTTGACCAATTGAATTACCCTCACCTGGAGTTTTGCTCCACTGCCAAGAGCTTTACGAGGCTCGCTTGCAAATTTGAACATGACAGTGCATTCATCAGATGTCCATTAAGCACCTTGGCAACCTGTCGCAGTGTGCATTTATCTCTGTTTTTGATTCCTTCCTGAGAAATTGACAAGACACTCGGCTACAGTTACAGTCAGGATTACAATTGAAACCAAATGAACCCCTTTTTAGTCCCATAAGCGTGGTGGGCTGCTAGCATCGCACACACAAAAACACACACATACGCACATTTTTCTGTGGAATTGGATCTGTGCAGTGCTAGAGGAAGGCCCGTGTAGTTCTGTGCCACGGATCTGTGGTTTCCAATACAAATCTCTGGCAGGGAAAAAGGCATTTTCACTTTGGCCTGCTGCACACACACATATAAACACACACACACAGAACCACTAACTTTTTCAAGGGTCGGGTCAGAAGACTCTTCTTAGTCTTTAATAGTACGTATGTGCTGCTTTTATGCTGCAAATTATTTTTTGAGTAATGAGATGTGCAAATTTTAAGAATTACATCACAGTTTCCACTCCTGTTAAATTATAAAGTCAGTGTAGATAGCATGTTGTATATTGTTTATATCTACAATACAAACACATCAGGCTGTAATACTTTGTACCTGGGAAAGCCCACAGCGTCATATCAGTTGTGATGTCTTTCAGGTGTGTCCTTATTTATATATAAAGATGGTGTTCTATTTCTATGAAAAGTCTTGTTGGAAGGTAACGGGTAGAAGTAGGTACCTGCTTTCACCTGTGCACACTTGCTGGCTGGCGGCCACTACTATAGCAACAACAACAACAAAACGCCAGGAAAGCCTTTTGGACTTCCTGGGAGATCCTCTGGTATGCAAGCTCAAGTCTGGGCTAATGTTTGTCAACTCAGGAATGTTGCCTGGGCGACCAGAGGCCGTGAAGAGGGAAACCCCTTATCTGCTGACGTTGTCGTTCAAACGCTGTCACGGTTCAAAGGCTGCTTAGGTAGAGACGAAAAAAAGAAAAAAAAGACACACAGACGCACACCTTAAAGGTTGGTCTATATACAATATGTGTGTCACCATGGCGATACTGTTTGGGTGGAGCGTACGCTCCACAGGGCATGAATGGTTGCAAAGCTGAGACAGAGAAAAGAGAAAAAGGGCGTCCCTTGGCTTTGAGTCAGGAGTGGTAGACTTACACTTTCAAGCAGGAACTCCAAAGATGTAGATTCATGAATGAGCTGCAAACCATAGGCTTGTTTATGTTTGTGAAACACAGGGAGGGTTGGATTTTTAAAAAATCCCTCAGAATGTGGAATGTGATTGCGACACAGTTTTCTCTCCACTGTGTTGTAAGGGCTGTGTAGTGCTTTGTGGAGCTCATGACTTTGGATCTGGCCTGTCAATTTCCAGATGCTACATGGGAATTACTTTTGAGTTTTTTTCTTATAAGAAATACATCTCAGAAAACATTCAGCATATTGATTTATTAAAGATGTTCGTGACATGTTGGGTAATCTTGACTGCTATCAAATAGTGGGGTATCATCATGTCCTCTGTGTATAAATCTTCTTTATGTCACACTAAAATGCACACATATTATTTTACCTACCCCCCCCCCCCCCCCCCCCCATCTGTATATGAATATGGGTGTATATCAATATTTAATCTTTATGGACAGGTACTGTGGTGTGAAGTAACAAATGTTACCAGACACAGTGAGAGGCCTATAAACTGAGATCTACATGCTGTATTTCCATCATACTGCAGAGAACAGAAGGTGATGAGAAAACTGAAAATCTTGATGGCTTCATATCAAAATACATGGAATTTATTTATTCACACATGCCAGCTGACATAACCTGCACAGATGGCGCAGATTGTGTCAGTGCTCTGATGGCACTTCAGTCAGATAAAAAAAAAGAAAAAAAAAAAGAAGAGTGTCCACAGTTGACCGTGTTTCCTAGACGGATCACAGACTGGAAGGTTCCGTCACTTGGAAAGCCAGAGAAACAATCCCTGTCAGCTGGTGGGAATTGTCTAAAAATATGTTTATTCATATGACATAATTTTCTACATCTGAGGAATTCACTCATATCTATCATTCAGGATAGCAACATACATGAGTGCATCAAGACTCCATTTTTCATCTGTGGAGAAATAGGCCAAAGTAGCGCCATGTAAGCACCGCTGTGCTTTCGATCAGTAGCAAAACTGTTTTCAATTCAGCATGCTGATTCATGCACATGTAATTAAACCCAAAACAATGATCTTAGTTGTATTTCTCCCACAATATCTGTCAGAAAACTTCTGTTCTTACTAAAATCTCTCTCTTTACTTTTGCCCAGAGATCCCTTGTTGAGTCAAAATGACTGAGGAGCATGATGATTTGCTTTAAACGACTCCTCTGTTCTCCATTGTCCTATAAAATAATAATAAAAAAAATGTAATGCTTGTGTTTCACTCTGTAACATCATCTTACCTCCTCCTACGTGCCAAATGGAGCATTAGACAGGCGTCATACACCACTGTGTGTTCATTAAAAATCACTATCTCTGCCAGGATTAATAATTTAATGCTCTGTTCTCAAATTCAATCAAATGTTAGATCAACTGGACTCAATCAGACTCGGTGAGTGAACTTGCAACAGCCTGCAGTCTTAAGAGTAAAAGAAGAAAAGCAGATTGTTTGGCTACAGCTGCTGTGCTCCATTTCCAATGTCAAAACATGCATATTTCTGCTATCAGTAAATCAAAGAACAAATTCCTGCTCAATCAGGCGAAAAAAGGCCCGTCTTGTGTTTGCCATGATGTTACGACAGCAGGCTGAACATTTTGTCGCGGGCTCACGCAGGAAGGTCTCTTATGTCATTGTTTGCTGGAGCTCTCCTCAGCATGTCTTGGTTAGTTTTACTGCCCTGCTTAAAACCCCTCAAACCCCACAGAACGCCACACCAACACAGACAGAGCAGCGGATTAACACAGCTGCAGGGGTGAGACATTTTGCAGAGTGTGAACGATGACTCATCTACCTCTGAAGATAAATTTTATGTTTTTTTCACTGATGCGATCTTTGATTTACACGCAGCAGTTGTGATGATTTAACTGCCTATCTTGATTTATTTTTTAACTTATCCCAAATGATCTTCATTTTCTCTTATTTGTAAAACACACACACACTGATGCTTTCTGTACTGTTTCCCTGAAGGGGTGTGTAAACATTTACTTATGAATCATTAGTCATGATAAACCTAAGCTAAGCTAAACCATTGATCAATATTACACCATGTCTTCCTATGGAGTCCTCAGGAAGATACCCTGTTGGACAGCCAAATACATCAAGTGACCTTTCCTTTGATAAACGACATTTAAGGATGCCAAGGCACTTAATCAATTTGGATAATGTTAATATATGCGTTGAAATATTGATTAGGGATGATCTACCTCCTGTGAGGAGAGGTTCGTTAAAAAACATAATCCCCTGAGCATCCAGCCAGCAGAAAAAGATCAGATGGGGGTGTTTATGCTGAAGTTGACCTGCTGAATTAAAGATCAACAAAAATCAAATTTACCCTTAAATGAGCATCAATGATTTATGCCTAAGTCCTACACTTAAAAACAAGTATTTGTTTAATATATTTAATTTCAAATGGGCATGATCTTGTCTCAGAAGTTTGGGTATGCGACAGCTATGACTAAAAATGTGCGTTTTCTACTTTTTTTGTTGTAAACCCCAACAACTCATATCACCAGATGTATTAGTTACAATGCTTACGTCTGACAAAATCTATTATCAACATCATTTAATCATTTAGTCATTTCAGGTTGGGGAAATGAATAGGCATGAACAGGAAGAGGAAAATAACAAATAATGAAGCCATTACAGTTTATACGTCCTGATAAAGATTGCAGATAAAAACTCAGCAGTCTTTAAGCCCTGAGGAGGATTTGATGCCTCCACACCAGCTCCGTGATGGCAGCAGTAAACAGTTTGCTCCTTGAATAGTAATGTCCTGAACACTGTTTTTAGTGCTTGTTTAGCTGTGGGAAAAGCGACTCATCATGGGCTTGCCTGCAGTGCAACATGAATGGCAAAATGTGTTATAAAAGACGTTCTGTACGTTGCAATTTATTGAGACGGAGCTCTGTCCAAACAGGTCGAGCTGGTTCCTCAAAGCGGCAATGGACAATGAAACCTGGGAATACAGGTGAAATCCTTTTCTATAACAACATCCACACCCTTGTATGCAGCTGTTGTTTCTATACGCACATGCAATTTTCACATGCGTGTGTACGTGCAAGAGG
This sequence comes from Lates japonicus, assembly GCA_033238685.1. Lineage (NCBI taxonomy): Eukaryota > Metazoa > Chordata > Actinopteri > Centropomidae > Lates > Lates japonicus. Next base: position 8,035,840 of record BRZM01000021.1, on the reverse strand, counting down.
TGTTTCCATTTTACATCATGACAGTGAGGGAATCCTGTGTTGTGGCTCTGACGACAAACCTTTTCTAATGTTTAACCCTGTTACAAACATTTAAGATGATGACACACAAGAAAGACAACTAAGTATCATGACGTATGCCTCTGGCAGAGCATTGAAATTCTTCTTTTTGGCTCACTGGCTGAGAATTAAATGAGAATGTGCCAGTCTCATGTCTGTGCAGGAAGCCTGAAGCTTGAGGCAGGAGGCGATTATCTTAGCTTAGCATAAAGACTGGAAGCGGGGGAAAACAGCTGGCCTGGCTCCATCCAAAGTTAAAAAATCTACCTCTAACGCTCAATAATTATCACCTTGTTTGATTAATCTGTAAGTACAGATATGATTTTACAGGGAGATATGTGCTTTAAACATTTCCTAGAAAGCAACAGTTTGGTGCAGTGACTCCTTGGAGTCAAGAAGTCAAGAGTTACATGCTGTAACTCCCACTAAAAGCACAAATGTAGCTACTGTATGTATAAAACTTTATATGAGGGGGCTTCAAGACGTTTGTGGAAAAAGTACATAGCTAAAAATCATATGCAGGGATTTTGATCTCAATGCACCTGTTCTTGTACTAATGTGTCATAACATGTTCTAGCATGGACCCTTAAATGCATGTTGCAACGCAAAAATAAACATCATAACTTAAACCGTTTTTTCCAACTGACCTTTTTCCACAAACTTTTTGAAGCCCACTCGTAGATACAAGTAAGTGGATTTTTAAACTTCAGATAGAGCCAGGCTAGCTGTTACCCTTTGCTTCCAGTCTTCATGCTAAGCTAAGGTAACCACCTCCTATCCCTAGCATGGCCATATTTGACAGAGTTGGGAAGTCAGTGTTTTTCACCATTCTGTATTCCCACGTCAGTATTTTCCTTTAACAATAACCTCAATGTTTCGTGACACAGAAACACAGTAGTCTCCCAGATAATGTAACAGTCATTTAGGTCAGGTCTAAATTCTACAAAAACCCATGAGCCTCACTCACCATTGCTGTTGAGGTCAGTCACAGCTGCGAACCAGAATGGTTCATTGTTGAATTTATAAACAAAATATGATACTGTATGAATACAAAATTGACCCAGAGGCCAACAGTGAATTAATTTAAGCTACAGATTGTATTGTTAGTTTTCTAAACACTGTAACCTTTTGCTTCCACCTGTCATTAGTGGTGCATGTGACAGAATTGTAAGCTCGGTGATTGGATGTTTGGAAGTAGTCCACAGATTTAGGGATAAAGCTGAGGGACTTTAAAGAGACAGATTTAAAAAGAAAAAGAGTGCTCAGAGTTGAAGCAGCAGAAGCAAAGATATCCTCATTTTACCTCTCTAATATGGCCCAAGCTCCCAAACACTGGATCCTACACTTCCTATAATGCAACTTGATAGCATCTTTTGTTAAATTGTCCCTGCCTTCAAACTACCAGTTTGTAAACTTTCGGATCAAAATTTGTTGTCACCAACGCTTAGCTGAGATACTCAGGTAAGTGATTTTCACAGACTTGAGTGAGAGCATTACTCCTCACAATGAGTTAATTGTATTTGATGTGTAAAACAGATGAGCGCCCCTTTAATATAAACTGACTTGAACTTAAGCTCCACACACCTTGACCTAACTTTGCCTCCTTAATGAACCCACTCATGTTCTCTCTCTGTACTTCTAGAGTTACAGGGCTGATCTAACATTATGGCGGATGCTCTGCTGGCCTCAGGTCATAGATGACTGACAATTACAGCTCTCATTGTGTTTCCTACAGTTTTTGTACAGTATCTCCCCCCCGGACTTGTCCTTTCTATCCCAGCTTCCCAGCCGTCTTCTGTCCCCTTAATCAAAGCAGAGAAAGATTTAGAGAGGAGGTAAACACTCTGGTTTTATGATTGGGCCCCTTCTTACAGCGTGGCCTGTATAATTGAAAAGCCCTCTGAGACTATTTTAAGGCACTAGTGGGAACAGAGTCCCATGTGTGTGCTATGGCTGGGAATGGGGCTCTCTCTTTTTCTCTTGCGTTCACTGATTGCTAAACAAGTATGGTGTCTTTAGCTTGTCCTCTTCTATGATTACCGTACTGTATTGAATATACAGAGAATCAAACAAAGGTTTAAAACATACATCTGCTGTCTCACCAAGGCTGTCATCTGTCACTTTTTTTTGTTCTTACAAAACAAGAATAGGGAAATTTCACAATCAAGAAAAGAAAAGAAAAGAAGCTGCACTGTCACAACTGGCTGTGTGTTTTTTGAACAGGTTTTACTCAGACCATCTGTTCTTCACACCGCTCTACAGTCCCAGACCACCAACATCCCACAAACCAAAATTAACGTTGTTTCACTGTGAGTAAAACGTTTAAACAAACAGAAATATCAGTAGTCAGCGTCTTCTCTCTACCCCTGCGTCGGCCATAATAGACTCTTTGTTCCGCTGAAATTATAAACTCTTATTTTGGACCTTGTATGCATGTGTCAACTGGTGCTGTGTGCGTCATAATGATAACTGCTTTGTACCTAAGATTTAAACTTAGAACATCTGTAAAGACGAGTAGCACTGAAACATACCGTCAGACAAGTCAAACTCATTTTTAAGTTCATCATACAGTGACAGGACATGATGACATCCTTTTAAAAAAGTAATTATATTGCCAAATTACTCTTTAACAAGGTGAAATACCCTAACTACATGTAGCGACAGATTTATGGTCCACACGAGTTTCCTAACCTAAAGTGCCCTGAACTCATTACACTGTGTAATGAAGGTGGGGAAATCAGATTCCAGATGCAGCATGTGTTGGCACAGTTGAGGCACACATATTCCTAAGTCACTTAAAACAGGACTGACTTCACTTGTCTGCCCGAAACACTGTGAATCACACAGAAAGGAAGCACCTGCCGGTATATTACTAAACTTTCCCCCGAATTTGTTTTAATAATAAACAAGACTAAGTGACTACAGTGATGCTTGTGGCTTTTTAAGGCTGTACTTAGGCATAGAGGTGCTTTGGGCTAAATATCAGAATGCTAACATGCTAAAAATGGCAGTGCTAACATGCTGATGTTCAACAGGAATAATACAATGTTCAGTCTTGGTGTTGCTTGTTAGCATGCTAATATTTGTCCACTCACCAAACACAAAGTACACTGGGCTGATGGGAATGTCATTTTTGCAGGAACCAAAGTACTGGACAGATTCAGGATGTGACCTGATGATGGCATAAGATAAAAATCTGATGGATGAAAAACATTGTAACAATTCAGGAGAACAAATCAAATGTCATGGCAATCCAACTAATAGCTGTTGAGATATTTCAGTCAGGACCAAAGTGATAAGGTGACTGACTGACTGACTGACATTTCCATCCATAGAGCTGCGTTGCTAGAGTGGCTTACTTAAAAAAAAAACACAAACACAGAATGCAACAAAATCCACATCTGTCCAAAAATATTTAAAGAAACCAAAAACTCTATACCCTCACTACAAAATGCACAGTAACGTGGAAAGAAAATGTCCCACAGCATGTGTGGTAAAAAGATCTTTTTTATATATAGAAATATTGCTCTATAAAACCATTTAAGTAACATGAAGGCATAGTCCCCCAACTCCAACAAATAGGCCTATTACCACATGAAAGCCTTGCTCTGCTCTAATTCCATTTGCCATTATAGCCTACCATGCATTAATTCCAAGCTTCACTGCGTACTCTTCAGACAGAAGTTCTGTTTATCAGTGTTATACTGATATGTTATACTTTATAGCAATGTTTGATGACTGAGAAAAACAACAGAAGAGAAGAAGAACTCCAACTAATGAACAGAACCCAATCAGAGAGTGCACAAATGTACAGTCATTTAAAGAAAGTTACAACATGTAGCAGGTTGAAGAAGTGGTCTATTACCAAGCTGGAATGTTATTTCATTATCAAGTGCAAATAACGTACTCCAGCAGAGGATGGAAATAGAGTAGTGAAGGTATAAGGTGAGGTTACAGTTTACATCAACTACTTAGCAGATTCAGTCAATACACATTACTCACTCAAGCCGTCAAATCAAACTGTATAACATTAGTGGACATAAAAAGTACATGGGCTTTCCAGGAATTTGTAATTCAATTCTACTGACACTGTGGTCCACTAATACTGTAATGCAGTGGAGGACTCAGAGTGAAGGGTTTCATTACATCCAGTCATGACAGATGTAATTCTGGGCTGGTGTTAGGACTTGGTTACATTGAAGAAAAGTAGCAGAAGTAAAGTAGTGTTTGCACTGAGTTTGAATTTGACTTTGACATGTGAATTCCTGCTGATGACTAATTACAAACTTTCTGGACAGCACTGACCTTTGAGAGAACCAAAGACTATGATAGAGAGGAAGCTGTATTAGCTGTGTGGTACCATTCAATTTTATGTTGCTCATCTGAATGAGAAGCAGCGCTAGAGGAGCAGTACCAGAAAGAAATAGTCCAAATATACAGTATATGTAAAATTTATGATCTTTAGTGGGGATAGCAGCTAGATTTATTTAAACCGGAACCGGAACCGGAACCAGAACCAGAACCAGGTTAGCTCTTTTCACCTGTTTGCTGTCTTTTTGTTAAGCTAAGCTAACCACCCTCTGGCTGTATTTTTATATTTGCTGGACAGATGTGATAGAGTAATAATTCCTCTCATTTAACTCTCAGCAAGAAAGCAAAAAAGTGTATTGCCCAAAATGCTGAACTATTCCTTTAATTATCTGGAGAGAAATGAAAAGCTGCTAACTATCAGCAGTCGATGTTACCTCTGCACAAAGTACGGTATCTCAAAATAATTAAAATGACGGAAAAAAGCAGCTGAAATGTGCTCGTGAGAGCCGTGCAAAGGAGCTCTGCAACGAGACACAGCAAGTGTGTTTCCAGATTTCAAAGTTAGCCACAATCATTACATGTGATTCCAGAAAAAGATCAAAGAGAGTAGAAGAGAACCCGCACTCTGCAGACATCAGGAAAAGCTCCTCACCAGAGGTCTACAAAAATAGATGCTTTTTTACATTCAGCCATGCTTGAAAATCAGTATGCATTTTCATTAGTGGAGCCTCCACAGTTCACTATATCATATACCGTGAAGAGGACAGGGTGAGAGATTTTTCCACATTTGTTGCAGTAAATGATTAACAAAATGAGAGAATGACTTGTTTTATGTGAGTCCGCTGTGGCAACAACCAGTATCACCACACTGTCTCTACACAATAAAACACAATGGCAGTAAGCTGCTTGAGAGAAACTCTGGTCACATTCATTGTTGCAAACATGGCATGGACACAACACTTCCAAAGAAGGTAGACAATGTTTTTGTAGCTTGTGCAGCACTATAAATGAGCATCTGAGAGCCTATTAATCTTCTGCCCCTTGACCCCTTAGATATCACACGCATATGTTGACCCATCTTAATTAACCGTCTAATCAAAAATATTTTTTCATCTCAATATCTAACTCTGCATACTGGGAATGAAATGACATTTTTGAATCTTGCACTCTGCTTGTAACTTTTAACTTGCTTCTTAGATTTAAAAGGCGAGAACTCTTTACTACTGTAACAAAAACACTTTGTGGGAAGTCTTAAAAAGAGGCTGTAACTTCTTAGTTGAGGAGCCAAGATTGTGTAAATGAAGGGGTTGAATTCCAGTTTCCAGATACAGGTAGGACATGTAATTTCTGTTAATGGAATGTTTCATACGTTTCACAGGTTGAATACATGGAGCTAATTAGCTTTCTTTCCAAGAGTTAGTTCAACCCTGGCCAAGATATAGTCCACTCAAAGTGAATTGTTATTTTTACACTGTGGGTTTTGTTTGAATTGAACAAATAAATGTTAACAAGTGAGCTTTAAATGTGCTGGTAGGTGGATTTTCTTTAAAATCGTCAGACAGAACAAGAGCTACATGTTCCCCCCTGCTTCCAGCCCTCATGCTAACCTAAGTTAACTAGCCGTTAACTTAGAGCTACATATTTACCATAAAGACATTAGAGCTGTTTTAGGTTTCTCATCAAACTCTCAACAAGAAAGGAGAAAAAGCATATTTCCCAAGATGTCAAAGTGTTCCTTTAAGCTCCTTAAAATGTGCATACAAGCGAAAACAAAATGGTGGCTTTAAACAAATACTGCATGCAAGCATATGCTTGTCACACACAAGCCCTCTGCAAGAATTACTGTTGAAGACTATACCATGATCCCTAACTCTGCTGGCTCGTCATTATAGTTAGCTTAAATTAAGAGCCACTTCAATAACAATAAAGCAACAGTAGGCAAGCTAATGAAACACTGAGCTGTTTCCAGCGTGCGAGTCTGACCCAGACTTCACTCACACCCACCAGCATGCTTTCCCCTTACATCAGCAAACAAGAAAACTGCAAAGCTTTTTTTATTATTCATAAAACAAGATAATATAAGCTGTCACTGGCATTGCAGACAATATTGTGGAGGCTTTTTTAAACTGTGCATTACGCTCTCATAAAATCCCCACTTTTTACTCAATACAGCATGTCTAGACTATATTTTTATTATCATTATTGCCAGTAGCTAATTAGGATTTTTATTGTGCAAGTCAATTGGGGTTTTGGTGTGCCTTTGTTTTTCTAAGTTTTTGTCATTCCTTGTGTCTCTGGGGGAATGCCAGTCGACCAGTTAGTCAGCCACCCACTCAGACTCTGAGCTGATGGAGGAACCACAAGGAACCAGGAACCGTCTGCGTGTCTCTCCAAGCGTCACACTGAAATAAAGAAAGGAGAGCTATGCTGTGTATTAGATATGCTGAAAGAAAACTCTGCAGCCTGTAGCCAGAACTGTTCGCCAGGATTTTTACCAGCTGATATGAGAGGACTGACGGTGTCACAGGATGCCAGTCCATCACGTCTAACACAGTCAAAGCACCAATTATGTTTCCCACTAAAGTATTTGACAAGGCAAATTAACAGAATATGAATGTATTTTGTTGAAAAATAGGCTGCACCTAAATATTCAACCCACAGTATTGAATTTATTGTCAAGTTGGAGTTCACAAGTTCACCTGAGCTGCATGTCTTTGGACTGTGGCAGGACTCTCATACAAATACAGAGAGAATTCATGTAAAACAACCAGGGCTGAGACTGACTGAAACACTTACTTTTCTGCCTCTACACACAGTTATACCGTGTATATCTAATACAACTCTACTGTAAATTCGTTAAGATGAATGCTTTTACCACTTTAATAGCAGGTTTTAAGTTGAATATCTCAACAACTGTTGGATAGATTTTTCATGACATGTGTCATAGACACTCATGTTTTCCTGTTTCCTAACTTAGGTGACCCTTAACTTTTCATCTAGCATCAACTTCCAAACCTTTATTTAAGACCAAATATCTGTAAAACAACTTTCCCACTGTGCTGCTGCTGTGCCACAGTCTGTACACCTTCATTATCCTGCCAAAAAAAAACTCTTATTCTTAAAGCTAATTCCCTTCTCAACTGCATGAAGGCTTATTTTAGCTGTTTTAGCCTGACTGACAACTGATACCTCAGAAATTCTCCTCAGTACAGTTGCTCTGCTTCGCCCTTTAGTCATGCTGACAGTTTTCACCCTATACTACATCTGCATTTCCTTACGCGATTAAATTTACAGTAAGTCTGTTGAAAAATGTATTTTGTGGATATATATTCAAACTCGCCAGTGGTAGTCCTCTTTCCTTTTTACTGTAGCCAGTGCTCTTCCCTAGTGATATACAGTATAAGTAAATGGAAAAGATTTTTGCTCAAACAGCAAAGTGCATGTGATAATTTGATTGAATGTATTTAATACTATTTAAAGCACTGAGGTTGCTTTTGTTTGCTTTTAGTGTCCTGGGCTGACATACCTCTTGTAATGTATGAACCATAAACGCAGTTTACAGTGAAGCAAAGAGGTCTTTTCTGCTAATCTTGGTGCATCTGTTCAGCCTGCCATGCCTTAAAAACTCTGCCAAATCCATAGTACCCAGCACTGAGTGGGTGCAAAGATGATTTATGTCCAAGCTAGTATTTCTTCTTGGTTTCTTTTTAGGTAGCGATGTCAACACAATGCGGGCGGCTATCTTGAGCTCCTTACACAAGAATGTGAATTTAATAGACTATGCCACTTTTATGTGCAGCTTTCCACTCATATTGAGTTGAGCAGACAGATTTGGCAGAGCAAGGAGGCGGGTACATGGAGGTGGGAGGAGATCAGGGGCTCACAGAAGAGTGGGAAATGTTGAGGAAAGAAGAAGGAGGTCAGGAGTCACATAGATCTGAGAAGAGAGAGAAAACTGAGGGCTAAAGCATTAAAGATGTAATCAATTTCCTTATAATAGGTAAGGTGGATTTCGGTAGTGGATTTTATGTTTGCCCATCCTCACTCTATATAGTAGTAGTAGTAGTATACATCATGCTTCCCTCCTCACTTTCTCTCCTGTTACCCTATTTCCTTCCAAATTATAAGCCTGTTTCTGCATAAGGACATCCCACATTTCCAGCAAATTACCTAGGACGTCCGTGGGCTCCTCCACTCTGGGTGGCGTCCGGGAAGGAGAGAGGCGGATCGGGAGGGAGGTGGGGTGAAGGAAGAAAGAACAGAAAATTGAAACGTGTTTCCTCAAGTTCTGGGTTCGTTGTCGGAGATGGGATCATCAAAGGATTCACTAAAATATCTAGTGGGTGGGTGACTTCTCTTTTGCCCTCCTGTAATCCTTTCTTCTTGGAAAGAATGGCGCATGCTGGAATGTGGCTTGGTCAACAGACCACGCCTCGCCTGTAATCGTGGCAAACACAGCAAAAATATCTTTTGTTCCATTTTACACATGCTGAGTTTTCTAACAGGGCTCTGTGAGTTTAACTTCTCATCCAAGTGAATCCACTGAAACTTGCAAAAGATGAGATGATAACTATGAGTGCATGCTTCATTATTTTCAACCAGACCTGATGGTAGGTGACATCTCTAGGCTATGTGGTTTTCCCTTGTGTGTGTAATATTGTGGATTGAGGATTAAGCTTGAGGGAAATTTTTTATTTTTTTTTATAATTTAAAGCCACAGCGGAAAGGAAGTTCTTTATTTTACATGATCTGACATATTTCCTTGTGAAGCTGCTGTCAAATCTTGAGTATTTCACTATGACAGCATATATTGATTGCTAAATAAACAACAATTAAAGTTAAGCTTTGGCGGAAAAAACACACACTTAAGTATTGTTTATTAAAATCTGAACACTCAAAACACAGCTAATCTTCTTCTGGACTGTGTGGGTGTGTTGTGACTGCATTTGATTGACAACATACTGTAAGGCGACAACCAAACAGCTGTCACTGGAGTTTGATTCAGATGTTGCTGAAGGCTGATTGGAGCACAGAAATACATGACATCACGTTTTTTCAACAGAGCCCTGCCCACTTTAACCCAGTGAGAGGAGCACAGACAGAGAACAGTACAAACAGAAATGTCTCCTGAGAAATAACCATAACTGTTTTACCTTTGGCAGAAAATTGTGTGCTTATCTGGGACCACAACACTCAAAATTAAAAGTTTACAAGAATTTAATTCTTAATATAAAATGGGTCACTTAAAGGAAATAAGAAATTAATTGACCTAATTTTTAGACATACATTTTCTAAAAGTTTTTGCAAAGTACTACAGCCCACAAGCTAATGATTGATGATGAGTGGGGCTTAACTTATATTGCAATCGATAAATTCATGTATATGTCTCATCAAAAATATTTTTTATTTCACTGTGTCTTTAAATTCTATGAGGACAGACAGGCCCTCTAACTCTCCCCTTTTTATGGGCTTATTTCAGCGGGCTAGTCTCGGTTTGGCTGGTTGAGTGTGAATTATGCAAATTTCAGTGCATGGATCCAGTAAGATGAGAGGTTGAACCCACGGAGCCCTGTTAGTGAGACATGATAATTGCTAACTTCCTCAAGCGCTTCCACTAGCAGAGTAGCCCTGGAAATTAGCACTGCTTTTCATTTTTTGCACTTTCTCCTCTGATGCTCTCAAATCTCTCTCTCTCTCTCTCTCTCTCTCTTCACACACACACACACACACACACACACACACACACACACACACACACACACACACACACACAGGCAAAACCATGCAGCTGCATGCCAAGCAGTAATCTGATGGGCAGAGCTGTACCCAGATGGTTTGATTCATATTCCTGCTGTTAGTTGCTGATGTTAAACAGGTGCTACTTGACCTTCATTCCACTGCTGCTCTGCCCTCCTTCACTCCACCGTATTTCCTCTGTATGAAATGTCTCCTCCCAGCCCTGCTATTTTTGCTTAACAGTGAAGTTCTGTAATTACAGAGTGGCAGATTGACTTTTAGTGACATACTGACAGCTTTTTATTCCACCAATATTTTAATCAGCAGCCAATCACTGTGTTGTATAAACTTGGACTGAGGCCATTGTCTCCCAGACTACATTTTGGTGCCTACAGTTATTATATTCTGTTAATGAGAGCTTCTTTCTACTGTTGTAAACAGCATAATTTTGTATGTAAGATAGTTAATGCTGATCAAAACCGCTGCCTATACCAAGCTTAGATGGCTCACTGGGCACAGGCATAGCGAGGCGGGTACCAATTTCGCCTAATGATCCATGGTGTGATGATTGTTTGTTTTGCTCTCTGAGGGAAACGATTGATTGGGCAAATATTTTTACTGGAAACAAATCTGATTAAAATTCAAAGACCAAGTATTGCGGACTCATACATTTTCTCTAATTTCCCAACTGTTTTTTCCTGATCTCTACATGCTGTACAAATCAAAATGTAGCTTTATCTAACCTATGCTGATACGTTTCAAAGCAGCGCCGCGCTAAAAAAAGCCTCCTCATTTAATTAGTGGGCTTGCGGGAAAGCTGATACCCTCTATTTATTTGGCCAAACATTACAGCTCCGGTTGGGATGGATGAAACACGCTCCTACCATCAGTCGCCTCATTGGTGATGTTGTAAGAAGTGTTTAATTATGTCAGAAATTTATGTTCTGAGAAAGTGGATCATTCAGATTAAGTTTGTTTCCCAGGCCTGAGTAAACATCCATGTGCATGCATCTGGTTATGTAGACCTCCAGTGTTTTTCTTCATACAAGGAAATCACGTGGGAATAAACTGCCAACACACTTTAGAGAGTCTTTTCAGAATATTTTCAAATGTTTAAGTCGTCAATTAAGGTTTTAAGCTCCTTCCTGTTAATTCATGGACAGTCCTAACGATCACAACAAGCCACTTTGGTGCGTAAAAGCCGTTAATCCCACCTCAGGGCCTAAAACAGCTCCAGCTATCCTTCTCTCCTCTGAATGGAGAGATGTACAAAGAGAAGAGGGCAAGGTGGTAACCCAAGCTTTGGGTCTGTGTCGCCAGATAGCATGCTGAGTGTGAGAGGCCTAGATTGCGTTCTGCATTTCCCGTGGCTCGAAAGAGTCAATTCTCCTCAGTGGTGTCAGATGTCACTGGATCCACTAGCTGCTCTGGTTACCTCTGTATCCTGGTGGGGGGGAAGCTGAGAGAGAGTGAAACTAATATTTTTCACATAAATTGTACTACAATACATTTTAAATGTCAAATTTCCTGGTTACAAAGCTAAAATGGACAATTTGTAGCAACCTGCAACAAGTTCACCCCTGCTGTGAGTCACTATATTTGCAAATAGAAGCTAGAGTAAATATTATAACATAAAAAATACATCTTTATTACTGCTTTTTATGATTTGCCTATGATTTTTGGAGCACTTGGCAATCACCCTTCCAGTCATCCTATACATGTCTCAGAAAAGGACAGGATAAGGTGACCGGAGAGGATGTTCTGGGATAAAGTGACACAAAGCAGCAGGTGTGGGAAGAAATGGCTGAGTCTATTCTGCCCATTTCCCAAGGTAACCATCAATAGCTTAGATTTCCAACCGTCTGCCTAACCTGTGTGTGCATTGACATTATACGTCTGTGTGTGTTTATGTGTGTGTGTGTGTGTGAGAGAGAGAGAGACAGAGAGAGAGAACACAAAAAAAGGGGGGACTTAGTGTGTGGAATATAACATCGCTTGTTCTGCTGGATCAATTTTGATCCTTTAAAAAATATGAATGTGTCTGACAATGTGTATATAGTGGTGTAGTATAGTGCAATATTTTTGCTGCCTTGCAAATAGCCTCAAGTGAGTGTTATGAGGCTACGGCAAGGGGGCTGTTAGCGTACATGTAGCTTAGCATTAAAACTGGAAACATTGGGAAACAGCTAGCCTGGCTCTGTCCAAAGGTAACAAAACTTTACCTACCGGCAACTCTAAAGCTCACTAGTTTACTTGTCATATCTTGTTTGTTATGTTGAGATTTGTAAGGGACTGTTTCTTGGCTTGGCCAGATACCAGCTGTATCCCCCTGTTTTCAGTCTTTACGTTTAACTAATCTAACTGCCTCCTGGCTGTAGCTTAATTTTTAACAAACACATACGAGAGTGGTTGATCTTCTCTTGGCATGAAAACAAATGTGTGTTTAAGAAATGCTGAATTATTCTTTGAAGGGGAAACAAAGGGACAAAACTTTTTTTATTGAGGGGTTTTACACTTGTATGTGCCTTGTATTTACTCGTCCTTAGCTATTACAGAGGTATTCAGGTACGGTTGTAGTAAGGCAGAAAAAAGCATAAAGCAGATAAAACATAAACATGCACAGGCCTGTGTAAGAGTAGTCTGACAGTCATTATTTGGCTCATATTTCACTTAATATAGCCCTCTTTACAGTATATTAGCAGCTTGTGGTTTGAGGAAACATTCGTTCATGAGGCTTTGAAGGGATAGAGACATTCTCTTCTCTGATGTGTGCTAAGCTGTTTGGTTCAGCTTGTACCCCCTCTGGCCTGTAATTAGTAGAAATCTGGTAGAGTCCTCACTATACAAAACACAGGGTTGTTCATTCGCTGTGAGAGATCTGCTCTCATTTCTCACACTGCTAATGAAGCATACCTTGTATCTGTGCAAGAAAGGGAAGCGGAGCGGAACATGAAAAGCCTGAAACAGACAGACGACTTGTCATACACAAGTCTGAACTCAAAGCTTGATAATACAGAGCAGCCTGATCCTCAGCCCACCTCAGTACGTGCTGAAGGCACTCCAGAGAGAAAAGCAAATATGCTTACTCAGTTTCCCTGGATTCCCTCTGATGTGTTCCTCGGCATTAGCTGCCAAACGAACAGCATGATTTTGTCATTATTTCTTATCCTTGTTTTCCCCTTCTCCTTTTTTTCCTCACTTTACAGCACACCGAAACTCTGGTTGCTGTGATATGCTGTTTTGTTTATGTGTCATCTAATCTCGCCTAAGTAAATGCATCATCACTATGCGTTCAGCGAACCTCACGGGAAAGCCTCGTACATATCCCAGAAGGCGCACTGACATCAAAGAAGGAGTTTATACGAGGGTAAAGTACATAGAGGAGAAATAAAGTGAGACGAGAGAGAGAGAGTTTGGATGTAAAATGTCACAAACATCTGTTACTCAATGATGCAATTGCAAAAGGCTTGCAGCTTAATGTAGCAGGAGCTTTATGGTTTTATGAAACTGACCAAACCCTTCACCTTGAGGCTGCACATGAAGGGCAAGCACAGACATGTTGTGCTCAAACCTGAAAAAGAAAAAAAAAAGAGAAGTTAAGACACATGAATCATCAACTATACAGAAAGCATGCTCCCTTCACACGCCCTTTTCTACACTGTGAGGAAAGCCCTTTGTGTAATCTTATTTATATACAACACGCTGCTATGCATTTACACGCAGAAAACAAGTGTGACACCATCGTCACATGGCGTGATGCCCAGCAATTCCAGATCCGCACTCCTGCCCCGATGCCAAAAAGAAGACTCCCCACGCCTTGATCTGGTCTGAGTCAGCAGAGCGGGGATGGTGCCCTGCAGATTTAGTCCGTGTTTGTGTGAGCAGACATGATGGGTGGGGGGTGTTGGAGACATTATTTTGTACACAAGAAACGCGAGAGCTGAGCTGTATTTTAGGCAACTTTAATGACAGAGACGGCAAGACAGAGAGAAAAGGTAGTTAAGAGGTAATTATGTAATCATGGAAAAGCATGGGGTTTGGTTCTATTGTACTACAATACAATAAAGTGACTTCCAGTCTTCCATATCGTTAAATGCTTTGTCAGGGTAAGCAGAAATATGAAATTATCACTCCCAGATCGTTCACAGGTAAAACTGGGACATCAAATGGCACAAAATAGTTTCCATAGTTTCATACTTTTGGCAGAAAATGGCAGAAAGCATGGCACCATCACCAACTGCAGATGAATTTCATGAAATGCTGCTTAAATATCACATATAATAAGACTCATTCAAATTTATATGTCACACAACAAAAGCCTTTGTCTCTAACACAAGTGCCTGGACCTCGCTTCACTTCTCTCCCTTCATGGAGGTTGGAAACACTGACACTATCATAATTTTATTACAGTATTTATTGCGCCCACCGAGACATACATTACATGTCGCCTGAGTTTTAGAGGCCCAATTTGTTACTCAGCTCACTTTAAACAGCTGCTCGGCCTCTCATGGGCAACTTGAGGCTGATGTATTTCACGGGATGTTTCAAAGCATCGTTTGGAGATATGAAATTTTATATCAGTCGTTTCTGGAATAGCTCATGGAAAATGACTGCTCGGGTGTGTTATTGGGTTCATTGGTAATTTATGGACATGTTGAGTGCATAACACTTCAGCGTGTTCATTGATGGATATCTGGAAAGTGTGGAGTCAGTCAATAAAGATGTGTGTTTACACAGTGAGGCAGCATTCAAATCTGAAGTTATCTGGACATAAATATCTGAAAAGATACTTTTACAAGGTGTGAAAGTATCTGGACTGAAATTCATGTCCTATTTTACAATATGAGATTGGCCTAACAGCAAGAGGTAATGACATCAAAGCCTTCAGTGTGTACAAATCTGAAACTTCTCAAAATAAGTATCTATTAGTACTTCAGGTTGTAAGTATATATGTAATTGTGTTAAATATAATAACCTTTGCCTATTAGTTTGACTTTTTTGGAAATATACTCAGTTTCTAGTCAAGAGGTAGATGAGAAGCAGGAGTGAAAGGTTCTGTCCAAAAGTCAAAATCTTCTTCAGCTCTCTAATGAACAGGTTTTACTTCCTCAGTTACAGGTTTAACTTGTTTGTTTAAACCTTACAAAAACCACAGTGTAAAGATGACAATTTGTGGTTTTACAGGGATTATGTGTCTTCTGTCTTTATGCTAAGATAAACCTGCTGCCTCTAGGCTTCATATAAAACAAATAGATATGAGAGTGCTTTCGAACTTCTCCTCTTTACTTTTGGTAAGAAGGCAAATAAATATATTTCCCTAAATGTCGAACTATTCTGTTAAGCTAACATTTAGCCAAAGGACTGATTGAAACTATTTGCACATTCCTGCAAACCAGAGGTCTGATCATTTAGAGTAAACATGGATTAATACACGTGACTTGCCAAGACCTATTTAAGGACTGTGACTAAAATCACTCCCTGTTTACTGTACTGTATAGAGCACTTTATATTCTCTGTGTGAATTTTATCCACTATATAGTGGCCTCAAACATTCCCTCCCTGGAATGAAAAAAGTAGTGCCCTCGGCTTGTACTTCCTGCTAACAAACCCACAATGACCATTCATAAGCGTCCATTTAGTATCTAGTATACAGGGAGTTGTGGGTGAGTGAACAAGAGAGTGATTTTACAGACAGTTAATACTGCATGTCATATCAGAGTTATTGTAATTACACGTTTCTGACTTTTAAATAGGGTTTGCGTCAACTTCCAAGTCTGAATTATGTCCAGTAGATTTTTTCTGAGAGCTCTAATATAGCCAACTTGGTACTTACTAATACGGAAGTGCCTGACAACAAAACACACTTTGATGCCTTACATCAGTCAAAGTCCATTGTTCTATGTAAGTAAACCCAGATTCATGGATATGGTGTCATATTGTCAGTGCGCAGTATTTTAACTATCACATGACTCTGTAATCACACAACCATCTTATCTGTAGACGTGAACATTCTTGATGTAAATACGGGAATCTTTTCATCTCTGCCATCCATCCCACATGACATAAATGCAACAGTCTGCATATCTATCACATCCCAGCACGCACCGGACAAGAGGCAGGGAAAGAGCCCAAGACATTCACAGTTAGACTCGCCTCTAATTTAGATTTTGTCTCTTTGCTATGCGGTGACAGTGCTGAGCCACCATGATGCCCCTTGGGAATAACCATCTTAAAGCTATAGTACCATGCCTTTTATGCACAGTTCATGTGTAAGTGTTTGTGTGTGGTGACCTTCTACTGTGGTTTTGCTTAGTGAAAACTCCAAAATGTCCATTTTTCTACAACTAAGAAAAACATAGCAGCTGAACTCAGGCATTTTATAGGATGTTATGAAGAGCACCTGGGGAGCATGACCTTTAATTTTACCCAGACGTTAATAAACACAATATTGGAGTTGAAAAGCTGTTATTGTCAGATTCCAACATATGAGAGGAATAGTTATTCCAATTATCTGCAAATATTTGTGATGTACTGGAGTTCGGCCACATCCCTAACCTGATTTGTCATTTGGCCGCATATTTTTTGTTTTATATCATGTTGCTCCTCTGTAATGCATCCAACTGTCTGAGGTCAGAGCTGTTTGTTGGTCCTCAGAGAAAGCGAAAGAGAGAGAGAGAGAGAGGGAGATGACTGCAAACAAGAGGGAAGAGAGAAGCAGATGCTCCCTCAGGAGGAGGGTTGAGCTGCCCACCTCCTCTCTCCCTCCAGTCCCCCCTTTTAATTCTAAGAGCATATGGACGCTAAAGAAAGACAACAGGACAGGAGACATGCTGGAGAGGACAAACAGAGAGGGGATAAAAAAAAAAAGGGGAGAGAAAGGCGAGAAAATGGCAGAGGCGAGGGGAAAGAAAAGAGATGGAGAAAAAAGTGGTAAAAACAGAAAGGAGGTGTGATAGGGCCTTGCATGTTTTAAATAAACGTGTGGGTTTTTTTTCTGAAATTAGAGCTGGAATGAGACTGAACGATGGAAAAATAGCAAGCATAGCATTGCGCACGAGGCAGCAGGCAACTCGCCTGCTGAGGCAGGGTGCGGTGAGGATATCCTTGACTTAGTCTGCACCCTTTTCTGGCCTGAATCTAATCACTGTCAAACTGTAAAAAGTCTCTGAGGCTTATCAGTTTAACAAAACCATGTGCCTTGATTGGGCAAATTGAACATTTCAGTTTACAGTGACAGTTTTGCTTCGCTGAGAGGTGGAGAAGTGTAGTTTAGGTTTCTGGACGTATTGTCCTGAGGAGGAATCCTTAATGACTCTACTGTAGATCAAATTTACTGCACAGAAAAATAAAAATAATTCAGAATGACGAATGTGATGTTTTGTGACATAAAGGAATAGACGACAGTACAGATGAATTACACAGACTGACGCTTTCAGTCCGCCCCAACATGTGTTTGGCTCAGAGGTCTGAAAAACTGGAAACAATATTTGTTTGCATGTACTGTACATCCCATGCCTTTGCAGGACATCTCTCAAAACAATTTTCAAGTAGCTTTCTAACTGTTTCACCGCATGTCTGTGAGTTTCCATTTCAAAGTTCCACCTTTCTTACAAAATACGCATGCAACCACAACACCTGCTGCAGCTGGAGATGCTGTGCAGAGGTGCTGTGTGGATTCATAAATTTTCAAGAGGGGTAACTGCCTCTAAAGCCGTATAAATAAATGAAATATGACATGAGAATATAGCCTACTGTATGAGATAATGTGTCAATAAGACAGCTGGAGTTGTTACTTTCCACTAATGCTTTAGCCAGTCGCTTCCCACTGTTTCCTGTTAGTGCTGTAAGCTCTGCAAACACAACCTGGAGGTATCACTCTGTAGAACCCGAAGGCACCAATTTGTTACTGGTATCCTTGAAGCAAGAGAGAACAACACGATTTATCCAATGTTCTTCTCAATCCTAAATATTGCACTGCTGTGCTTAATGAAATAACCATGGTCATAAAAAATGGCAATACAAAAGTCAACCACTGTGTTATGTTTGATGTGAGGTCATTCTCTGAGTTTGATACCACAGTGTGTTGCCCTGATAGTCACCTCCAGTTTGCTTACCAAACTCTGCAGGAAGTCCAGAGTCATAAAATCCAGCTTAAGGTTTATTTAATTTTTAGCACAATAATCAATTAGGGTTTTATTACCTGGCAGGAGAATAAAAAGGAATATATATTTATTTTAGCACCGGAATGTAATGAAAAGCATATCACAGCTTCAAAACATATGTCATGTTTGTTTTCCTCTCTTCATGGCACCTAGTAAAAATCTGTTGTTTAACTCACTCAGTCCATCTCCCCTTCCCTTTCAGGCAGCAGACTCCAACAAAATTTGTACACACACACACACACATACATACAGTCTTTTAGCAATTTGTTAAAGTAACATAACATATTTGTCTTGTCAGCATGTTGTCAGGTTGCGGTGCTTTGTGTCAGGCGTGTTGACAGCCTTGGGTGTTGAAAATGGAAAGGCATGATGCTGTGTTCATGGATTTTACTTCCAGGGTTTGTGGTTTGCTCTGGTTTCAAGGTTCTGTGGTCATTTTGGTTATATGACATTTTGGTCATTTATGGCAGTGGAATTTAGGAGGATGCAATGTTATTCCCAGTTTTATGCATTGTTGGAGGAAGTATTCAGTCCCTTTAATACTGTAATATGAAAATACATGCAATAAAATATAAAATTTTATATAAAGTATATAAGTAACATCAGCAAACTATACTTAAAGTATCAAAAATGATAGAAAGAAAGTACATTCTTCTATTGGAGTAATTGCTGATCCATTAAGGTGTAAGTAGCATTTTACTATTGTAGTTGGTTGTGGTATTTTTAACTCCTTTATATTGTTGGACACTTTGATCCATAATAATGCATCATATTATTAAAGCTTATCGTATGTATGTGAGTATGTAAAATCTTTGTCTTTTGTAAAGTAACTAATAATCATAGCTATCAGATAAATGTAGTGTAGTGTAGAATAAAATGCACAATATTTCCCCCCACTTTCATTTTATTACTAGTTCCGTGCATAATCTTTGCAAAGGCAATTTATTTAGTTAGTCATTTTAATTTTTTTGGACCACAGAGGTAGTGTGATTCAAGAGAATAAATGGCTCTTCAACAGTGTCAAGGCCAACCAATGTGTTGCCAGTGTCGCTAATAATGGGCTAGTTTAAGACCTATTCAGATAATGATTTTTTTTTATTATTATTTTTTTTTTTACTTTTCTTAATGTCCATAGGACACTGGTGTCAAGGGTAAGTCAGAAATCCAGATCTGAACAATCTGGATTCAATCTTAAAAACCCTGAAAACCTGAATCTTCTGCCTCTTACTGTAAGCAAAGCAGACTCACATGAACACATAATTTTCTGCAGAAGTTCGAACATATTTGGATCAATCAAGAAATTGAGTGTTTCTGTCTCATCTCATTGGTTTAAAGTGAGCTCAGATGGAAAAGGTGACGCATACATCAGGATTTAATGAATCTAAACATAATGAGCTGTTTGCTTATATTACAAGGCCACTGTCAGTCAAATCTGATCAAACCACACTCGCTCAGTCCTGATGAAGCAGATTCACATTTTATGAAAGGATGGTTTATCAGAATGTTAACTTAAATGTTGCATATTTACTTGTGTATTTAACAGAGAAATACTGATGATATGGAGCCATGTTTTTAGGGGCTTTAAGTCTTATGTGTGTTTGTAAAGGTGAGAGGACTTCTTTGGCCATTCGCAATCAGTACTTTTGCAGTTGTTCATTACACCCCAGATGTTGCCTCATGTGGTAATGATGAGCTCATTTCACTGGCCAAACGACAAATCAAGCTCCTTTTCACTCGCAGCAAAGCAGTATCTCAAGCGATCGCCTCAGGTCAGTGTAAGTATTATTTGTCAGATGAGACTTTTTAACCTTTGACCGTGGCGCGCAATATCATAAGAGGAGCATGCATTCATTTCACAAGAGGTATGGCTCCTTGGAGCTGCCTCAAGGTGACGCGTCGAGCCAAGAATGTGCTGATTTCAGATGTGGCGAATGGCAACCATGATGATTGTCAAATCGTTACAGTGTTGTTATTGAAACCATGTTTCACTCAGCAGGAGAGACTCGATCCATTTTTAAGAAGGCCAGTGAACCACAGCAAAAGTAACAGTGAATAATTAGTGGATCTGAGGGCTGATTTAAAAGCTTGTGATGAGTCAGATCAACACTTGGATCAGGCAACAGTGGCATACGATCACAGAATGATTGACTCCTCTGATGATTGGCTGCTCAATTTCAGCTTTTAATCAGATTTTTGGAAGGAACCACTGCATTTTATACTGTAAACAATCTTTTACTCATGGCAAGATACAATGTTTTCTGGAATGCAGTTTCCTGTTGAAATGCTGATGTTGATCTGACAGGACTCTTCTGAGAAATCCAATGAAATTAATACTCACTCACATCAGATCCTCTGCTACTATAGACAATGAAGAATTCAGCAATATACACAGAAATGATGCTGCAACATGAAAACAATACAACGGTGAACCCAGCTGAGACTTTATACTGGCTTACAGTTGTGTTTGTGCTGTCTGGAGTTTGGTATTTAACCAGGATTAATGGCTGGAGTTTGTCAAATTCCTGTGGTTAAAGCCCTCAGAAAAAAAATATCATTGTTTGCAAACGCTAATTCACTTAGCAAGTCAAAGACGCTACGTCTGGTGTAGTATAACTGGTTTAGATGAAGCAGATTGCTCTGAAATTATTGCATCTTATTAGGTATTAGGAATGTTCCCCTCAAAAGACAATAAATCATTTTCACAATCTTATTGGACAACTTATTTTATAAAAGTCATAATGAATCTTTGTTATATCAACATTGTCTCAGGGTTTCAAAGGATTCCTCAGGGAACGGTCTGACTGGCCTCCATCAATCTTTCTGTGTCGAGGGGGAAAAAATTGGAGGTGGTTAGCACATTATATCATTATAGTAATCATAACTTCACTTAGACCGAGTGTTTGTGGGTAAACTCAGTGATCCTATAAAAGTGTTTTCAATGGCAGTCCTAAACATAATGTGAGATAATGCTGACTATAGTGTTACTCAATCTACAGTGTTCTGCTATTATTAATTCTTTTATAATTACTGTTATAACTGGCAGTACATCTACTTAGCTAACAGTCAGTATTATCCAGTGTAATCTGAAAAGGTTGATTACACAAGTAAATCTGAATATAACAGCGACAGCTTCCATTATATATTGATTTGTGCACATGTTTATGCTTACATATATTTGTATATATATATATATGTATATATATATGTGTGTGTGTGTGTATATATGTTTGTGTGTAGTCTATAGCTCATTCAGCTGTGGCAGACTAATGAATTGGTTTGATCTGATTGTGAGCCTCTGCTATCAGTGTCTGAAATGTGTGTTTACTTGAGCATTGAGCTGCTTTTATTCTCTGGCCTGAATCCATCTAATCATCATTGTTTGAATAGTCTACCATTATGGGTTTGTGTCAGTGCATTTTCAAGATAAATAACAGCAAAGGTTTGTCCCAGAAAAGTGGAGGTAACAGCAACAACAAGGTAATATATCCATATTAGAGAGTGAATTGACATTTTATGGGAGGGTTTTGTTCAACTGTTGCACTACATCATAAATTACAACGGCATTTACTGTCAGCAGAACAACAGTGGCTTTTGATTCTTTATACAGCAGGCAGACAAGAAGTTTTCTTACTGGTACTGAAACCGACAGACTTTTTTTTTTTTTTTTTTTGGCTTCTGTTTTATATTTGGCCTAAAAATACTTTTAAAGCCAATGATATATTCTTTTACATCATGCTAATTTACTGGGTGAGTATCAGCAGTTGAGAAAATAAATAACTTTATTTAAATTTTTCTTCCCTCAGTGTACAACATTCTACCCGTTGTCTGTGTCATTTGAATTGAATTGAATTTGAATTAAGTTTAGAAAATATGCGTTTTACCATGTCTTGCTAGTGCATGGGATTCTGGACATACCTGAGTGAATTCAGTTTCCTGTGGAAGTGCTAATTATTTTCCTGCTCACTCACTGTGAACACCTAAAGAGATTACAGCCTCTATTCCTCAAGAGCAAATTAACAAGTCTAAGAGTCTAAGGTCATGGTAGTGGCTCTTAAAGGCTGTACTCAGGCATGATGCAGCTTTGAGCTAAATGCTAGCGTCAGCATGCTAACATGCTTGCAGTGACAATGCTAACGTTCTGATGTTTAGCAGGTGGAATGTTTACCGCGTTTATCATCTTAGTTTAGTGTGTTAGCAAGCTAACATTTGTCAAATAGCACTAAACACTAAGTACAGCTGAGTCTGATGGGAATTAGTAAAAATTAGTCATAAATTTTTTTGCTAAATCCAAAGGGATCACTAAATGTGTTACATTTTATCATAATGTGTATCAAATTTCATGACAGACCACCCAATAGTTGAGACACCTCCGTTATAACTCAACCCCATTGTGGCACTAGATAAAAAGTAATGCTACAGTATCATCAAAGTCATTAGGCTTCATCCTCTGTGGACCATGAACGTCTGTACAAAATTCTGTGACAAGCTGATGACATATTTCTGGACTGTGGTGGTCAGGTGAAGAAATTTTTTTTTAACACCATCATTTTCAAGATACACTATCAACACTTTTAATTTCAAATTTCTGTGATAGTGTTCTAAAGTTCTAAATGTAATGTGTGATAAAGATCAATATAATAATCATATATGTGTTTTATTTTTTAGCTGTATCACATAGCACAATGTCAAAATAAAGTATTTGTTCAATGTTAGCAGCACCATACCTTGGGTTTGTAATTGGGGACTTGCATTTTGAGTAAATATAAGTGGGATGTTTGCTCTATTCTATCTAGTGGCTGTAGTATTAATGTAACATGATCCAACAAAGTGAAATAAGCACAGCTCTGAAATCTAGATTGCACACTGTCAACATAAATCATGAGAGGATTACTTCCCTGTAACAAAATTTATAGCATTAGGGTTAAGAATAGGGTTATGGTTAGGCAAGTAAAATAATTCGGTTCAGATTATGGTTAGGGTTGAGAAACTCTAGATGTGAGGATAAGATTTTGGTAAATACTGTATATTTGCTAAAAACTTTTGCTAAAAAGTCCTCGGCATAAGCTGGGAATTAAACCCGGGTCACGAGAGTTTAAGGCCATATCCACCCATCCACCAACCTGACCACAACACCCTCACTTTCCACCACGTTAGTTCATTGTAAAAACCACTGGCTGTTTCCTTCACATAATCCTCATGTGGTGGGAAAAATACCTCTGTCACTTTTCATGAACATAAATACATTTGTATTTCTGAACTTGTTATACTCGAGTCATGAACATATTGGGAGAACACCGATGGGTTCGAGTTGTTCGTATGAAAGTTCCCGTGTAAAGGCAAGTGAAAAGTTCTATTTCTGATGAAAAACTGTCATAAGACTATCTGTGATTGCACAAATTAAACCCTCCTTCCAAAACTTTTCTCTGTGTCTCTCTGTTCCAAACAGTACTGACAGAGTTCCTAATTAGAGCCAGATATGAGCTGCCAAATTCTTCTCAATGGTTTACTGAGCGCTGATGTCAGAGATGCAGTGGAGGTGAAAGTTGAAGCCAATGATTCAGTTTGCCTGTTAGAATATGAACAAGTTAATAGGATAATTTGCCTTTAACTCATATCCCTTATTTGTTTTTGACAGCCTTGTGTGGAGTTTAAAAAGTGAGTTTAAATCCACATAGCTACTCATTCATTTAGATTCATTGTTTTGACCAGAAACTTAATAAAAATCCAATTAACTTGTAGCCTTTTAGTGTTTTAGCCCAACTGGAATTAATCAACTTGAGACAATTATATGTAACTTACTGGGTTTGCATTGTGGACTCTTCAAGATGAAACTTTCACAATGTGTTCCATTAATTATACATATATTTCCCTATTTAACAATATAAGAAGTTTATCTACATCATTTAATATGGTTTTATATTGTGTGTAGAATGATATTTCACACCTCGAAAGGAAGGTGAAAGAAACATCTTAGAGCTTAAAGCCTCTCTGAGCCTGATGACATGAGCACTGCAAGGTTGCAGCAACAAGAAGAAGGAGAAAAAAGAGAGACAAAGAGGGGTTTTCATACAACTTTAACTGATTAGCCTTCATACAAATACAGAGTTTTTTATGAAAGCGCATCAGAGTTTTATTAGTTTCGTCTTTTGGCCACACGTGGTTTAGATTTTGGGGGAGGTCAAGGGTCATCATACATCTTAATAATAAGTATCAGCATGAACTCTCACCTCCATCGAGTTTAGCCTAGTGCTCTAGACGCAGGGATTGAGTCTCTTTCCCATTAAATTATGTTCTGCTGAAGTTCCTTTTCATATTTCCGCCGTCGTCCTTGTGACTTAAGTGTGTTTTCTTAACTTTCCAAACTCATCCCTCAAACTGCAGCGTGTGTTTTCCTCAACAGTGACTGCACAAAGTCACTTAGACACAAAGCTGAGGACATGTTGAGGAAAAAGATAACAAAGCAAAAGAAGATTCATTCTGTGAAGAGGTGAAAAATACAGGCTCACAGAAAATATACACGGAAAGTACGACGCACTCGAGACCGAAGCCATATCAGACCCAAAAAGGGCCGAGCAAACATGACACCCTCAAGAGAGATAAGTCTGACAGACCCCCCAGACATCTGTGTGTTCAGCAAATGTGATTAGGGGTCAATTAGGGGAGGAACATTTTGACACATGTCTTATATTTGGAGTGAGAAGAATGAGATATCAGCAGTAGAGGAAGGTGGAGATTGTATGGTTGATATTCAATACGCTGCTGATGTTTAAGAGTCAATAAGGTACTGAAGTTCATTTAGGTTTGTGTTTAATCTTAGCTCTACAATCCGACGTGTTACTTTTATGAGGAGCCTAACTTAGTTTTTCAGGCAACAACTTTTCACACTCTTTTTGTTTTGAGCAAAGTTATTTCGGAACAATTGTGCTTTTGATCCATTGCAGAACCGGGCTTCAGTTTTTTTTTTGGGAATCACTCCACAGAATAGCACATGCTGGTGAGAAAGAACATTTACAAGAGTGAAATGACCTCACATTTCTGCATGCGTACATAAAGCCAGTTATATGCCGAGGTTTCCTACGTCACTGGATAGCTCAGTGAAACCACTAAAGCAGAGCTGGAATTCTTGTTTTGGTAAACACTCCTCTAGAAACCACCCTGATCAGAATGTGGCTTGGCGGCTGCTGCCAGAATTAATATGTGGTTAATGACATGGTTTGGCAAGCTGCCCTGCGCTATTGATCCAGCATGGATTCTTCCAGTCCACTTTATTTCCCTAATGTAAAACATTCATCACTAGTGATTTCTGCTGTCCAACTCAGCTGAATACTGTACAGTATATGCAGTATTTTCCTTTTGGCAGCCACAGGGTTCTCCAGAAGAGACTGCATATTTGAGATCATCAGATTTGCATCAGATTTACATACTTTCGTCCTCTACAGCCTTAAGTGGGTTAAAGGCCGTTGGCTAAGGGCCTGGTGTTGAGAGGGCTGCTTCAGTCATACAGATATGTAACATCTTCACATGTAACTTTTTTTTTAATAGTAAAAGACAGTTTATATCTCACATTATGTGCCTGGCTAAAGAGTATTTTGCTTTAGTGAATGTGGACTTCATGACAACATCTGGAGGTGATCTATACAGAATGGCAGCTTGATCTCAGCACTAATGCCTGACAGCCAGCAGGATAGAGAGAAGGTCCCCAAAAGCAGCACAGGCTGCTTTGAGTGAAGCAGTTAATCGGTACAAAAAGGTTGGGGCTGCAGTGGGAGCTGGGAGGCTGTCACAGGCTTTAAGGTTATGGGCTCATCCATCCGTCTCTGTCTGTTTGCCTCTCATTCTATCTCTCTCTCTCTCTCTCTGTCTCTGGGCTGGGCTCCAGGTGTGTTGTAACACTATGGTTGCTTCCAGGGTATACACTCACTGCACAGGCGCCGGAGTGCTGCAGTTCCTCATGATAAGTTGTCATGAACAGTTGGCATGGGAGAGCCAGAGCCACTACAGGTGACACAAACTTAAAGAGAAACACAGTCATAGCTAGTCATCAGCTTACTGTCATCGCAGCAGTTTTGGGTCGAGGCATTCAGGCTCATGCCAAGCTCATCAGTCTGACCAGCAGTAATGTGGAATAGCCAGTGAATTTCTGGTACTAGCTGGTGCTCTTAGTCCAAACTCTGGTCACATGATTTAGTGATGCGCTGCTTTTAACAGCAGAGAAGTGTTTTAGCAGTCATGACAGACTGCTAAGGTTGTAGAAGACCAAAAAAAAAAAAATCAAATTTAAAGAAAAGAAAACTCTGCAGTTAGGTCCAGTGTAAGTCTTTAATGATCAAGACAAGCTTTCTGTCACTAACCCTTGATCAGGACTAATGTTATAGTTTATAATGACATCTGATGGAACACACATGTGCTTTGCCTTATAAGCACAGTTGGGAAATGCAGGTTTGTTTTTTTTGATAGAAATGTGAAGTTATGTATTTGTAATCAGTTCTTAAAGATCTATGCATTTACTGAAAAAATTTGGCTTGCGGCTGAGTGAAACAGACTATCACCAGCTTTGTTCTTTAAGTCTTTTTTCAATCTTCCTCCCTTTTGGCCATTGTACCCTGTGTATATGATTGTAGTAAATCACTGTTCTTGATTGTGAAAATAACATTTAACACAGAATATCTGAAGCAAAGATCCACAAATCCACTCATCTTCTGTTTCCTCTCTTTCATTCCCCACATTTTATTTTACCTTTCCTCGTGTCTCACTTATCCAATCCCCCTTTTGCACCTGTCATCATATTTTTGCACTACTCGTCCTGCTTTACCCCACCCTGTGCTGCCCCACCTTACACTGCTGTACAATTTCCTGTCCTGTCCCATCCCATTCAGTCACGCCTTGCATTTCCCTGTCATCACACCCCATCCTGTCCCGTCCAGTCCCATCCATGCCATCTTATTCATTCCCTCAGACTATTGCCTCTCCTCCCATGTCTAGCTTTCCTCCCTCCCTTTAACCCCCGATCCCCATCGCTCCCCTCCCTCACATTCCTCTCTTCCTTTTCCTCTTTAATAAGCAATGTCACTGTAATATTTACCTTGTGGTTGAAATATTGACAAACACGATGTGAATCTGCTCAGAGAGTGCTTTATAAACAGGGCAGTGTAGCCAAAGAAAGCCAAGCTCCGTCTGGCTCAGATTGTTTGAATTAGAGCAATTGCGTCTTTTAGCCTCCCCTCTGCTTCCTCTGTACACACATGCGCACACGCAGACACACACACACACACACATTCTGACATGTGCGAAGGGTGAAGGAATTGTTACAATCCAGCTGCCTCCCCTCCGAGGCTGGTCCGCCACTGCCAAAGGATGATGATGCTGATGATGAAGTTGCACTGGACGGCATGCCAGCAGTGGTCCCATGATGACATCACGGGCTGATGTCATGCAGACGGGTGTGGTGATTGGACAGGCAGCTGAGAAGGGTTATGTGTATCTGTATGTGTGTGTGTGTGTGTGTGTGTGTGTGTGTGTATGCGTGTGTGTGTGTGTGTGTGTGTGTGCGCACATGTTAGGGCAGGGTGAAAGAATGCAGTGTCCTCTGGGGCTGCAGCTGGGGTCAGAGTTTCTGGATGACACTACTCATTGCAGTTTGTACCAAAGGAGGAAAAGATTGAGGAAGAAGTAGAATCTATATGAGGGGCGGGGAAGAAGAGGCATGAAACTTCAGGAAGGAAAAGGTGGAAATCAGTGACAGAGGTAGAAATTGGTACAAGAGCCTGAGATGTATTATAAACAAGAAACAGCTATGGTCTTCGCCTCTTGTAAGGCTGAGATTATGCGGGTGCTTTTGAGCTAGTCAAACATCAGCATGCTGACACGCTCATACAATGACGAGAGTGCTAACACGAAGGATATTTACAGGTATAATCTTTACATGTCCAGCTGTTAGCACAACCAAAGCTATTACACACTTCAGTTCCGAGGAGGGCAAGAATATTCGTTCTGAATTTCATGGCAATCCATCCGATAATGGAGATATTCCACTTAAAAACACAATGTCATCTCATGGTGGTGCTAGAGGAAGACTCAGAGGATCACCAAACTCAGTAAGATTCATCATCGGAAACCATGAATGTTTACCAACTTTACACCAACTGACAAGTGCTACGAGATATTTCAAAGAAAAACAGACTTGACCTTTCATTCAGCTCTTAGTGGAAAAAATAAGGGAGATCACCAAAGTCATTAGGGGTTCATCCTCTGGGGTGGGACCACAAACCACTCAGTAGTTACGAGATATTTCAGTCTGTTTCAGACAGGCCAACCAACATCCTTGTCATCTCATTAGTATGGCTAAAAAGGGAAAGAAGTATAGAGAAAGAAGGAAAAGAAACACTACTGTGATCCTTTCTGTAAATTGAGGGTGATTGTACTTTCAGTGAAAAGTGTGTTTGCCCACTGTGAGGTGGGCGTGGTCATCTGAAACCTCTGAACAAGTTGCAGTCAGTGATCAACACAGAGGAATCCAGATCAACACACAGTACCTGTGATAGTGTAATCTAATTTCCTGTTGTGTCCCATCATGGGCACCGTAGGAGGGTTTCCTTTAAAGCTTGTCTTTTTTTTTTTTCACTCTCTTGTCCCATCACTGGGTAGACCTGATGTTATTTCTGGACTTTGCTTGGCTTACTTTTGGCAGTAAATTGCACCACAAACCTCCCACGTAGTCCACACAAGCGATAAGAACATATCAGCAGTCATAGCTGTCATAATTAGATACACACAACAGTGAAAGAAACACATAATAATAGGGCACTGACCGAGTATGAAGCCAAACATATTACTATAGGAGAGCTGCAAGACATGTTGAAATAGTGTAACAGCAGACAAACTTAGGTAGATAAACTTTGTTTCTCAAAATAGAGGAAAGGACAATGAGTCTTTACTGATTGCAGGCTCTATCGATGACTCATGTGTAAGTGAAAGTAGGCCAGTCTAAGAATGAGAGACACACAGGTATTCAGGTGTGGGATGTAAATCAGGAGTTCACAGTCAGATCAAAGACCAATAGCTCCCTGTTATTTGTACATATCGCAACATGTATGGATACCTGTGTGTATGGTCATTCACATATGTAGCTCTTAGATGACTTAATGACACAACTATGTCAACTGATTTCTACAAGAAGCACAAATCAGATTTCAGGGTGGAAAAAATGTGAGATAAGAGCAGGTTGATACTATTTCTTACCTGTGATCTACTGGTGCCTGATGTACAGACAAAACCTGACTGTGGTGGCTCTGTTTCACTTGCAGAGCTGGAAACCAGCCAACAACCTAAGACTGGAGTAGCGCTACAAATAGAATTAAACCTGACCTATTATTGTCATCGGACACCCACCTCTGCCATCATGGAAAGGGATCTTTCTCTGCAAAAGCCTGAAAGTTGAAGTTGGTGTAAGAAATATGCTGTTTAGTGAGAGGATTAGACGGCTTCCTCACTGTGTGGCATAATCAGCCACAAAATGAGGCAAAATGTCAAAACAGCACGACCAAAAAGAGTAAGATCAAAAATGATCAAGCAAACAAGAAAAAAAAGGTATAAACACATTTTATATCTTAATACCTACAGGCTGTTGAACTGAGAGCACCACAACTGTGTAAGTTATATAATTTAGGGTTTGTTTTACGTATGACGCATTACAAATATATGGGTCTGCCAAACCCAGGAGGTTACTTTATATATAATTTACTTTTATAAGCCCAGCTTTAGTAGTTTGAGAGTCAAAGATGAAGAAAAGAAAATAACTCGCTAATGTTTGTATGGTCCACTTCAGCAACGCCTCCGCAGCAGAATATAAAAGATTATACGAGAAAACCTCGACACGGCTCCTCACTGTGTGTGTCTTTGCAGTTTTAAAAACAAGGAGGAACACCTCAAAATTAGATGTGCTGTATTACAACACTGAAACTAATATGTTAGGGTAAACACAGAGTTTACTGATACTGTGCAGGCTGTAAGTATTTGGACAGTGATATGACTTTCATTGTTTTGGCTTTGCTCCAGCACTTTGGTTATGAAATTAAACAATGACTATGAGGTTAAAGTGCTGAGTTTCAGTGTTCACATCCATACTGTGTGAAGACTGTAGGAATATTTACACTAGTAAACTAGTTATTTTTTCATTTCAAACCCAAAGTGCTGGAGTACGGAGCATAACTAAAAATGTCCAAATACATACAGACTGCACTGTATACTGTATGATACATAGTCTACCTGACTGAACATCTCTGGGAGATTTTGGACTCATGTGTAAGGCAATGCTCTCCACTAGCTTGACTCCTACCAAAGGCAACAAAAACTGCATACCAGCAAGTCTAATGTGAATCGCTGTTTTACACTGAGTTATGTGACACTGTGACATACTGTCTGTGACATGGGCTGATGTGACTAGCTAACCCTTGTAATGAAATGATGAATTGGCATTGCAGGGATTAAACAAAGATATAATGCGTTAATGAGTGACAGAGCCAGGCTAGCTGTTGTCATCTCTCCTGTCTGTAGCTAGCTCACATATTAATGTATATAATAAATGTATCTCCAAAAATGTTGAACTTTTCCTTTAACATACTACCCACTCACACATGCCGCAAGGCAGGAGGATAACTGTCAGACTGTTACATTGACAGGTCTGCAGTGGTTGATCCCTGGCCAGAAGGGTGTGGGTTCACTTCCTCTGCTAGCACCGTGTCAAACTTTGGCACAGGGCTCCACGTCCTTTAGGTGGGTGGAGACATTCTGTGTCATCTAATGATGAAGGGCACCATCACGGCAGAAAAATGAGGGAGGGCGTAAGATACTTGGAATGGGCATGGATGTTGTTTGAGGTGCGTTTGTGTGCATGAATGGGTGTATGCACACGGATGGCTATCCAGCGTGTATGAAGGTACTTGTGCTTGTATTTGTTCGCACGGGCAGGCACATGGGTGTGTGTGCGTTCCTTGATCACGGCGCGGCCCCTCCTTGTGTGTATCCCTCCAGCTGACAGGAGTTTCCTGTTGTAGTAATTGTCTTTTTATAGCTAGACTGAGGCGCCCTTTGGCCCAAGGCGGACAGACAGACAAGCACTTCAAAATCACCTGCAAGTCAGTGAAGTAGAAGCTCAGTAAATGACAGCTAAGAAAAGTGAAAGAGAATAAACAAGGCTAAGTGCTTTAAGGTGAATTTAGGAATGTTAAAATGACTTTGGGCTTTGAGGCCAATCAGTAAAACACTTCAATCAGCCTGAAGTGGAAGCAGCCGCTCAACACGCTGCATAACTTTTGCTTCATTTTGTTTGTCTTGAACTACACTTATCTGAATCGAGGCCCCCTCGTAAAAGGAGCCCTGCATTGTTACTGAACAGAATAGCAACAAGATTAGACCTGGCTCGGCTTTGTGTGTGTAATAACTCCACCTCTGTGGCATTCATAACACACAGGCCTGGTTCACTGTTAAGAGGGAGAAAGGATAAAATAAAGCAACGGCAGCACTCTTATCCGACATTCCCCTCCCTTCTCCTTTCCTTCCTGCGAAATCAGATCTGAGCCCTGGCCCTGTCTCTCCACCCGGCCCCCCGAGAGGCAGACGGGGGATCTCTCTGTCCTCAGCACTTCCTCCCTGGCCTCGCCAACATGGGTGGCGCTGGGGCTGTTGCATAAATACACGGGTCGAAGGCATGATGTTATGAGGTCATCTTTTTACTCTGTCCGACATTATGCCTGCCTACTGCTATCCAGCCGGAGTTCGAGCTCCAAGCCTGTTCCTCCCTTCCTGAGTGCATCCTGTGATGTAGTGAAAGTCAGTCTGAGTCTGGGGTTAAGTCATGCTCCTGCTACAATAGATACACATACAAAGGGGTGGAAACAATAACAATGAAAACGTTATTATGTCATAAAAATATCATATTTTAATGGATATCATAAAATTGATTTAACACCTGACACCTTCTTAATAAGGATGAAAAACTCAGAGTGTCACTAAGTGAAAATTTATAGAGGAGCTATTGTATTGGGCTGAACTGGATCCATGTCATGTAAATACAGCATAAGTCTGGGCATTTGTGGTGTTACAAATGTATCAGCTTCCCTTTTAATTACTTAGTTTGTTGCCTTAACTACCAAACTCTTCAAACAAACTGCTTGTTGGATCATCTAACAGTGCCTGAAAACCCTCACCCTACACCTTGGGGGCTGCTGACGATCAATTTTTGTGGCTTACCGAAACTGAACCAACAATCCGATAAGCTCAGGCATTTCACACAGCAATTTTCTATTTTTGTGAAGTTAAAAAAGATGGCAAGATTTAAACTCAAACTTAAACTTCTCAGGCTTTTTAGCCATGCTAGTGGATGGCAGTGTCGATCTGTCAGTCCACCCCTTTGGTCCACACTGAAATTATCTCACAACTATTGGGTGGACATTTGTGAAATTTTGTACAGGCATTCATGATCCCCAGAGGATGAATCATAATGACTGTGACTACCCCTTCACTTTTCCACAATGCCACTTTTTGGATGACATTTGTGGTTTTTTAGTGAACTACATCTCAACAATTATTGGACTGTTTGCCATGAAATTTATATTCATGTTCCCCTCAGGATAATTTATAATCAATGTGGTGACCCCTACTATATATCTAGTGCCACCTTTAGGCCAAATATTCAGTTTGCCCCATACTTTGGTTTATGACTTAATACCTGCAAAGCTAATGACCTTCTCGTCAGCCTCAGCTGTTCTTTGTATGTAGTGCTAATTAGCAAATGTTAGCATGAGGGTATAAACACTGTTGACTTTATATGTGCTTGGACAACATGTCACACAACCTAGTTCATTTATAGCACACTTAACCCAACTGTCTCTTCCAGAAAGCATAATTCTCACTTGTACTATTTTGAATTGGTCTGACTTAACTGGGCCTAGATGAGCAAACATCTCATTATGACACCTTCCCACAATTCACCCTTTATCGTGGAGTTTCTCTGCTTCTGGATTGGTGCATGCAACCTCTGACAATATAAAACTGTGTCTTTGTGCTTATCAATCAAAACATCAGTGAACTCAAACAGGAAATGTTTTTTTAATGACCACGCTGGCCTTGTACCGTAACGCTGTGCTAGCCAATTAGCTGCCAATAATTACATGCTCATGTGTATTTTAGAAATGGACCTTGGCTCTGGGCACAGTTATTAGTTTTGCTTAGACACTGAGGAGGACAAAGTCACAAAAGATCTCTTTGAGAAGCTCCTCAGGTGCATTTTGTCACTGCGGTCTGAGGCGTTATCTGATTAAACTGTGAAATGAAGCTAGGGTTCTGGGGTCCACTTAACATTTCCTATTGCAAAAAACGACAACACTTTGTGCTGTAGTTGGTCATGACACGGAGGGGAGACCAAGTGGCGCACAGAGACAGTGATAAGCATCAAATTGCTGCCTGTCAGCGACAAAAACTGTCTCTGTTTCTCACATTTTGTGGCTTGGGCTGTGGTCTTTAGGAAAAGGGCGCCTTTTGAAATGGAGCTGAATAAGAGACATTATGGAGTGGGCAACAGAGAAAGAGCTATCACATATTGCATTTAGGTAAGGAATGGCCAGTGGTCAAACCATTTAACATCTATCTTAATATGTAAGTTTAATGTGCGAGTGGAGGGTTTTCATAACTTTTGCTTGGCTCCTTTTCTTTGCCATATTTTCAGACTCATAAAAGCGCAAAGGAGAGTTTTTACAGGGATCCTAAAAATGAACAACCTCAGAAAATGAATTCAGTAATATGTGAGCAAACAGCTAAAATCACTTTAACACCTAAACTGAAAGGAGAGGAGAGAAACCCCACAGGCTTTCCAGCATGGCTGGATAATGTGGGCACAGCATATTACATGCAACACAAGTCTGAGCTGGAAATCATTCAATGATATAAGCAACTTAAGTCGCTAATTGTGTCTCTACCTTATCATTCATTCTTAATATTTTCCATACTCACTGAAGATGCTCGATCAGCACTTTATCACTGCTCTGTGCAGCTATTTTTCTGTCCTGTCACTATTACTGAGCGTATGTGTGTGTGTGTACAGTCTAAGATAAAAGGCTGCTCCTATCTGTGGGCAGAGGGTGTGTACGCCAGATCAGCACGCACATTATCGTCAAGTGAATATTTACTCTCTGGCTTGCTGCCCTAGCTTCTCTCTCACGATGGCATCTGACGTGGTTTCTGTGCCTCCATGTTCACTGAACACGTCCTACCTCTGGACGCTGCCACACTTTGATCTGTGCCTGAAGTCAGATTTTGACATTCCTGTAAGCTTTTTCTCAACTTCAGAACATTACCAAAGCTATGTTATAGACAAGCTGATGCAGTGACAGCTTTAATACTTTGTGCAGCCAAGTGTAATAGTATTGCTGGCAGTGTCCACTGTGACATTATAATTTAGGTAACACCCTCATTATGGCTTAATGGGGCTGTAAGAGTGACATAATACTACAGAGACCCTCAACTCAATGGAAAACCCCCTCGACAATGATCTTACTTCGACCCAGAGTTGTGCTGCTACGTTCTCAACACTTGCATCTCCCACTCTGCCGCTTTTTTCACACTCTTTCTCCCCACTTCCATCGTCCTTTTTTTCCCTCCCTCCACATCCCTCTCTGCTCTTCGAGTCCTTGTTTTCCTGCTGCCTGATCCCCTCTTTACTGGTTTGTTTTATCATTTCACCTTCAGGCTCCTCACTCCACTCTTTGTGCAAAAAAAAAAAAAAAAAACTGAGTGCCGTAAGGAAGAGAGAGAAACATTTCCATGGAGATGCATTATCTACATTATGATCTAACCCTGGCTGCCAAAATGAGTTGTTTGCTGTTTTTGAACGCAATCGTCATTTACACCAGCCTGGCACAGGGAGCTCACAGTGCAGTGATGATGATGATGATGATGAAGACAATAATAGTGGTAAGAGTAATGGAATACTACTCTTAGGTCTGTAGCTAGTGCTTACGCACGTATCAGAGTGAGTCACAGGGAGGGGAGGGTCCTCCCTCCCTCTGCAAGTTTGTGGTGAGGTATTAAAATAGTGAGGAGGAAAAAAACTGGTTTGACAGACAGTTACACAATCTGGATTCTTTGTTATGGAGCGCAGGGAAAGTGGTGATGGATGTGTTGATGAGGGATATGCGTACACATTGCTGTACGGTACACATGACGAAAAAATGAAAAAGGCAGGAGGAAGCTGAAAGGAGGAAAGAGGAAAGAGGAAAATCAATGTGGTATTTGGAAGAGATGATATTTTAATTTGAGCCACAAGGAATAAAATGCTGCATTCCTTACATTAAAGGATAATTACGCTCTACAAAAACTTGGGTCTTATTTTCATAGTTTCGACCATCATTTATATCAGTCATTATAACATGGTGTCTGGGGACACTGTGCCATCCCTGCAGTGGATTCAAATGTGGCAAGACACATGTGATCAGACAAGTAGTTAAAAAGCTGACAGTTAAGCAAGATTATCCAGTTTGAGTTATGATTTATCCATTCACCTTTACTTTCTCTTCCACAAGAGTTTGACTGAGCTGGGGGATGGTTAAAGCGATAATGCTAAACCATTGTGTTGCTATCTCACCAGCTATTTGATGGGTTGCTATGACATTTTCATGGCATTCATGTTCCCTTGAACGGGTTTATGACAAAATACCTACAAAACTAATGACATATTCCCATTCGCCTCAGCTGTACTCTGTACCTGTGTTTGTTAGCATGCTAACATGCTTAACTAAGATGGACATGATAAACAACATACATGCTAAACATTGTGAGCATGTTAGCATCCTGAGCTTAGCATTTAGGTCAGATTACCGCTGGGCGTAAGACCAGAGTAGCTAGCATAGTTGTAGACTCTTTGTTAGAGATCTTAGCAAATAGTTTGCAGCCTAATTTTCTTTTAACTCTTTGAATAACCATAAAATATTTAAAGACATCTTCCTACTGTAAATAAAAATGGCAGTTGCTTTGTGTGATTAGATTCACTGGCCATACTCAAAATCCCCTGGGACAGTCCTGAAACCAGAGTGGAAACAGAGTTAGGTTGCTCCAAAAATAGCTTTATGTCTCCCCTGTGGTGGTTCCCAGCTCTGTGACAGAGGACTGAAACTGACACACTAAACCACAATCAATCATAATGTATGCAGTTCAACCACATGCACATGCAGAATGAAGAAATTAAGATAGTCATTACTGCTGGGTATGTGTGAGCGCACTTAAACACAAACCATTTAGTCCCTAACAACACCTCAGTCACAACACGTACACACACTGTCGATTGTTCTTCCCTTCACGTCATCCTGCGGACTGTGGAGCCAGCTCATGCACTTGTTTGCTCACACGCAGGAAGGAGCCCCTGACTTATTTAACGAGAAAATACAAACACAAGACCAGCTGAATGAGACCTTTATTGTTAGCGTGGCTGTTCTTTAAATAGCAAAATGACTGTTGCTCTCTTGCTGTATATGAACGTGGTGACACCAAAGCCAAAGCCTCCAAGACAAGCGAAAAGTTGTATTTTTCCCTCAGCATACAGAGTGGAGGTGTGTACGAGCATGTGTGCGCATATGCTTATATGGTGTTCGCCACAGCAAAGTATCCTGCATCATATTTTCCCTGTCACAGATGTAGCTAGCTCACGTCTGCCATGTATGTGAGCAGGCATACATACTGTAGCTTGGCATTGTGTGGTAATGGAATAAGTCCACACACACACACACACACACACTCTCTCACACCGTCAACAAGCTGGAGATCGTCCACTCTGGCTGTAAGGTCTATAAACCAACGCAGGGCAACGAGGTCACATAGTTAGAAACACAACCGCTGTATGAGTCACACAGTTCTCTTAAAAAAGTCTGGTGGCTTGAGGTATTGTTGGAAAAGCACACAAGATATTCGTATTACAACAAAGTCAGAAAAAGTTAGATGTGTTTCAAGATGATTATTCAAATTATTTGAAGCTGTCAGCTCATGAAAGCATTCATGAAAAACAACTGTAGGAGCAGTGGATTCATGCAACAAAACTGGCATCTCCCGAGGTTCCAATTTGACGTGCTTGTGCAGGCAGAATGGGAGCTTTGCAGCAAATTATAATTTAAAACACTGCAGCTTGTGGAGGCAGTGACAAGCGAAACATGTTAAACCTTTTCATAGTGTCTCATTTACCATATCAGCATGCGCCCGAAATGGAAATATGTCAACAACGATGTCTGATTAATCACTTTTTCATTCAAGTTTTTTTTTTTTTTTTTTTTTTTTTTTTTTAATCTGCAAACAATCTCCTCCAATGGCAAAAGCAGACAAGGAAATAAAATTGGCTTGAGTCACAGCAAAGAAAATTGTGGTTTGATAATTTAAGAGTCCATCTTTCCAAGAGTGAAATTGATAGGTGTTAATGCTGTTAAAATATTTATTGTTCTGTTGCAGTGAACTGTCACTGTTTGCCAACAGCTCTGTCTCTATGAGTATCATGTACATCTAACAATGTTCCTGTGCCAGTAGCTGAAAAATGAGACAACCGATGTAAACAGGATCAAGTGTTGATCATGTAACAGTTCCAGTGGTCTGATTTATGTTTTTTTTTGTGATGCACATATGAAGAATGAATTTGACTCTTTTTCTCATTAGGCCATCTTTACACAATTCACACAGTTTCCCACCAAAGATCAATGAAATCTGTGGGCAAGAAACACAATATTCAGAGTGCTAAAACAGACTTACATGTATTTCCACTAATGGCCAAGGTTTAATGATTACCATGCTTTTGTAATGTTTATGGGCATTTATGGGGAAGGATTGGCCAAAGAAATCCTAATTTAATTCTAAAGAACCGTTCTTCTTTTTCTCTTTTTTTCTGAGGTCTATTTGATTACAGTACCATAACTTACAAGCTGCATCATGAATGTCATTAACAGTTGGTTAAAACTGCTTTAATGCAAAGTGCGCTATCGATCGCAGTTGGTATGAAATCAGACGGGCTCTGATGTCTTTTCAAAAATGTCCGTAGATGAAGAGTTGTTTTGCTGATGTGGCACATTTCCCATTTTGGTACTAAAGAAATCCATGTGCACCTACTAATTTAGTTCACTTCTAACAGCCAGTTTTCTTTTCAGACTCATTAAATCCATGTGTCTAATGAACAGCCTGTGTAGTATCTCTCTCTCTCTCTCTCTCTCTCTCTCTCTCTGTGAAGTCTGTGCACATGTGTGTGTCATGTTAATGTTCAGTGTTGGAACTTTAGGTTCAAAGAAATAGTTTGACATTTTGGTAGCTACACTTATTTGCTTCCTTGGCTGAGAAAATAGATCCATTCTCACATCTGCAAACTAAATAGGTAGCTGGAGCCAGGCGTTGGTTAGCTTAAGTTAGCTTAGCATAAGACAAGGACAAGGAAACAGGAGGAAACAGTCCAAATGTAACAAAATCCAACTACTGTACTAGCACATCTGAAGCTCACGAATTAATACACCTCGGTATTTGTATGGATTATGTTGAAAGAGTAATAATGTGTTAATTAGAGGTGCTGGTAGGTGGATTTTGTTATCTTACAGAGCCAGGCAAGCTGTTTTCCCCATTTTTTACTGCCAGCTAGCAGCTTAGCTAAGCTAATGTCTGCTGGCTCCAGCTATATACTGTGCAGGAACGTATCTATGCTCCCAGAGTTAAGTGTTCCTCTGTTCAATATCTTGTTAGCCCTCCCAGTGTGTTTGGGTCCAATTTGACCTGTTTCAAGTTAAAATCTTTCATAAATATTATTCTGTTTTTTGTTTGTTTGTTTTTAAAAATAGGAACAATAACATAACCCCTAACCCTAATAAGCTGACAGTTTCCTCAAATGTAAGACCTTTTTTTGAGAGAGAAAAAATACAAAAGGGCTAAGGAGCAAAATCCTTGCTGAGTTCCCACAATAGCCCGCCATGAATACACAGCTGAGGACATCTTTTTCAATAGGTGTACATAGAGCTGGGGCGTGGGACCCTGGAACACAGGACCTTTGTCATGTTGCATTGTCGCCACATAAATCTGGGGACATAGGATCTGGAGGTCTAGGAATGACTCTATACTGTACATACAGACAGGAGGAATGGTATCAAGCTTTTCTTCTAACTCCTGGCAGAAAGCAAATAGCTATTTCCTGTAATGTCAAGAAATTCCTTCATGGGGATTCATTAGTCTATCTCAGCTGTAAAAACAAAAAGCGATGTAAAATCCATCCCGTCCGACATGCGAGTCAATACTGTTGCCATTGCTTTCCCTTGCCAGCTTCAAGTGTCTTTATGATAAGTGTACGGTATCAAATTCTTGAAATCAATATAAATTTGACCAAAAGGCTAGTTTTATTACATTTTATTTCATAGTTAAGTATTTCATTGAGCCAAAATAGTTCTGTAAGAGAGAGAGAGGTTAGGAGACTGTGGAAGGGGGCTGTTAGTTCTTGAGCTGGTGGCCATCTGGTTTGAGTTACTGAAACCCCCTCCTCAATTAGACTCAGCATGATGTCAATAAAAGCGTCAGACTGGAGAAGCTATCACTTAGAATTGGGCCTGTAAAGTATTGTTCTTTCCTCGCATTCCAATGAGGAGAATCAGTCTGAAATGATTTGGATTTGATGAAGTTACACAAAGTGCCATTTCTGATTTGATTTGGGCATTTGCCCCTTAAAAAGCATTGCCATAAAACTTATTTACTTATTACGGGATATAATACATATGTATATATCCGTGTATGCTCTAAGAGAAAATGGTAGGAAAAGAACAAATGCTTTTGAGTGAAATAAGCAAGAAATAAGTTAGTTTCTTCTTTGAATGTTCATTATTTTCCTGACCACAGTTTTCCATTTGTCTCTTCTTAGTCCCACACAACATTCCTCTTTTATTCGGCTCTTTTGCCATCTTAGTCCCAGATTTATGCTTGAATGTTAAGCGTCATACCATACAGAGGTTTGGAGAAACAGTGGTGACATTTATATTTCTCCTCTCCTCTCCCCTCAAATTTACTAGGAGTTCCCTGCTTTTTAGCGATGGGAATTTCCCAAAAAGATTCTCTCCTCTCTCCTACAAACCGTGGATCATAGTTGTGCAGTGCCTACGTACTGATCATCAGGATTATTATTGTCATCACTGAATGTTTGCACCAATTCTAGGCATGTTTTGAGTTGAGAGTCGGTCAGGCCTTTGAAAGCAGCGATCCATGGAAAGGTCACATTCCCAAGCGCTCCACTGGGAAAACAGGAGGTCACACCTTCACAGAACTTGAGGAGCCCCTAAATCGCCAATTACCACAGTTTGCATGTGTCCAGCACTTTGTCCTGGTGCCGTTAATGTCAGGATCATCAGCAGATGATGTACTGGCTGTTGGTAGATTTTAACTGTAAAAAGCTATCCATTTAAGTATTTGGCTCCAACTATGAATCATGTAATAGTTCTAGTGGTCTGATTTAGTGTTTTTTGTGATGCATATATGAAGAAGGAATTTGCACCTTTTTCTCTATTAGGCCATCTTTTACATTAATCTACATACATAGTTTCCTGTCAGATCACAAAGGAAATCTGTGGGCAAGAAGTTGTTATCTATGCTAAAACAGACTTACATGACATTTCACCAATGGCTGGTTTAATGATTATTACCATGTTTCTTTTGTAAATTGCCGCGGCACGAGCAAGATTGGGCCAAGAACCGGTCTAATTCCTGAAGAACCGCTCTTCTTTTTTTCTCTTTTTTTCTGGAGGTCCATTGACATGGTACCAACTTGCCGCACCGCGAAGCGTCATTAACAGTTACAAACCATATACGTAAAGTGCGCGATTACCGTAGTTGGTGTTGTCAGACGGCCTGATGTCTTTTCAAAAAAATGTCCAGAGATGAAGAGTTGTTTCATGATGGGTGACACTCTCTCTCCGTATTTTGGTACCTAAATCTATGTGCACCTACTTAATTTAGTTTCACTTCTAACAGCCAGTTTTCTTTCAGATCATTAAACCGGCAGTCTAATGAACAGCCTGTGTATCTCTCTCTCTCTCTGTAGAGTCTGTACATGTGTATTGCGTTAATGTTCAGTGTTAAACCGGGTCTGTAGATGTCGAGGATTTCAGCTAAGACCGCACTTATTTGGCTTCCTATTGAGAAAAATAGATCCATTCTTACTCCAGTAAACCAAATAGGTAGCTGGAGCCAGGCGCTATTAGCTTGCTATTAGCTGTAGGCAGACAAGGACAAGGAAACAGGAGGAAATAACAAAAATCCAACTACTGTACTAGGCACATCTGAAGTCACTTACCCACACCCTGCATTTGTACAAGGACTATTGAGAGTAAGGCTGCAAGCAATTAGAAAGCAGGTGGATTTTATATTCACAGAGCTTGTAAGCTGTTTTCTCCACTTTTACCAGCCAGTGCAGCTAAGCTTGGTCCGCTGGCTCCGCCATACACTGTGCAGGAACGTATCTATGCTCCCAGAGTTAAGTGTTCCTCTGTTCAATATCTTGTTAGCCCTCCCAGTGTGTTTGGGTCCAATTTGACCTGTTTCAAGTTAAAATCTTTCATAAATATTATTCTGTTTTTTGTTTGTTTGTTTTAAAAATGGGAACAATAACACTAACCCCTAACCCTAATAAGCTGATAAGTTCCCTCAAATGTAGACCTTTTTTTTTTTTTGAGAAAAATACAAAAGGGCTAGGGAGCAGAAATCCCCTTTGCTGAGTTCCCACAATAGCCCATCGCTGAATACACAGCTGAGGGACATCTTTTTTTCCAGTAAGTGCTACATAGAGCTGGGGAGCGTAGGACCCTGGGAACACAGGACCCTTTGTCATGTTTGCATTATGCGCCACATAAATCTGGGGGACATAGGATCCTAGGAATATAGGAATGACTCTATACTGTACATACAGACAGGAGAATGGTATCAAGCTTTTCTTCTAACTCCTGGCAAGAAAGCAAATAAGCATATTTCCTGTAATGTCAAAAAATTCCTTCATGGGGATTCATTAGTCTATCTCAGCTGTCCCAAAAACAAAAACTGATGTAAAATCCATCCCGTCCGACATGCAAAGATAATACTGTTGCCATTTACTTTCCCTTGCCAGCTTCAAGTGTCTTTATGATAAGTGGCACGGTATCAAATTCTTACAATCAATATAAATTTGACCAAAAAGGCTAGTTTTATTACATTTTATTTCATAGTTAAGTATTTCATTGAGCCAAAATAGTTCTGTAAGAGAGAGAGAGAGAGAGAGAGGTTAGGGAGACTGTGGAGAGAGGGGGGCTGTTAGTTCTTGAGCTGGTGGCCCATCTGGTTTGAGTTACTGAAACCCCCCTCCTCAATTAGACTCAGCATGATGTCAATAAAACGTCAGACTGGAGAAGCTATCACTTAAATTGGGCCTGTCAAGTATTGTTCTTTCCTCAGCATTCCAGCGGGGAGAATCAGTCTGAAATGATTTGTAGTTTGATTAAGGTTACCACAAAGTGCCATTTCTGATTTGATTTGGGCATTTGCCTTAAAAACGTTGCCATAAAACTTATTTGCTTATTACCGGGGATATAATACATATGTATATATCCGTGTATATACAGAGGAAAATGGACCGAGGAAAGAAAACAAATGCTTTTGAGTGGGAAATAAGCAAGAAATAAGTTAGTTTCTTCTTTGAATGTTCATTATTTTCCTGACCACAGTTTTCCATTTGTCTCTTCTTAGTCCCACACAACATTCCTCTTTTATTCGGCTCTTTTGCCATCTTAGTCCCAGATTTATGCTTGAATGTTAAGCGTCATACCATACAGAGGTTTGGAGAAACAGTGGTGACATTTATATTTCTCCTCTCCTCTCCCCTCAAATTTACTAGGAGTTCCCTGCTTTTTAGCGATGGGAATTTCCCAAAAAGATTCTCTCCTCTCTCCTACAAACCGTGGATCATAGTTGTGCAGTGCCTACGTACTGATCATCAGGATTATTATTGTTGTCATCACTGAATGTTTGCACCAATTCTAGGCATGTTTTGAGTTGAGAGTCAGTCCAGGCCCTTGAAAACGGCGATCCATGGAAAAGGTCACACATTCCCAAGCGCTCCCACTGGGAAAACAGGAGAGTCCACACCTTCACAGGAACGCAGAGGCCTACTACGCTGAAATCTGACAACAATTACCACATGAATTTCAGCATATTATAATGCCAAACGCTTTATCTGCAGACCTGCATTCATTGGTATTCAGCCTGTCTGGAGATCATCAGCAGATGATGTACTGGCTATTTGGTAGTTTTAACTGTAAAAGCTATCCATTTAAAGTATTTAGGCTCCAACTATATCTGTCGGCGGGCTCAAAATTCACATTACAGATGCTTAAAATTCCAAGTGCAATGATATGAGGCTCAAAGCCCTGTGAATCAGGCTATATGTCTATGTTGCTGAACCACTGAGCCCCTATCACATCACATCCCAAATTCCAATGTGCCTCGTGAACATAAAGATTTAATCAAGTGTTGTGAAAATCTGACAGCCATGGTTTAACAGCAGTGCATCGAGAGGATAGACGAACCTATTAGCTACCTCTGAATCGATGCCAGGGCGCTCTTGAATGCTGGTGATTGCCGTAATTGCTGTGCAGTAGGGGTCTGTTACAGACTCATACAGAGAAATAAAAAACTTTAATACTCATATGTTTCTATAGGAACCTCTCTAACACCGTAAAGATGTGGTTTTGGTTTACTGACAGCCTGTACACTTAGTTTTTATGGCACAAGTGTGACTGAAAGGCTTCATTTTAAATTAGATTGTTCTATATAGCTCATGTTCGTCTGGAATATACTTCATAAGCCACAGATACGGGTGGGCAAAAATAATGGAAATATTTTAAGAAAGACAATACTTTTGCATGGCTAAAATTGTGGATCATATAAAGTTGCTGATTAGCGGAACTATGGAACAATGTACTATAAACGTCCAGCATATGATATCCTAGTTGGTCAGCTTCAGCTTGTGAAAGTGATGCTTGTTTTTCGTTCGCCACATGTTATCATGATTTCAGAGACTGTTTAACTAGCATATGATTTTTTTTTCTGCACCTGCAGTTTAGGCACAGATGACTTGGCCTCTTTGGAGTTCAGTTGATAGTCTCCAATTGCGTTTAGACTTTGAAAACTCCTATCAAAGCGCTGATTGCCAGATCTCTTTTATAGCGGACAGATGCTGCTGACTGGTATTCAACCTCAGATGACCCATTTTTGAAGCAGCGTCTGTAAATGTGAATCAAATTTCCAGGGAAATTACCTCTCTTTTCCATGTTTACATTATGTTGTCTACACCCTGCCGATAAATATTATAAAGAGTATCTATTTTATTAAGGACAATGCCTGGTTTGTGCAGACAGTTCAACCGTTCGGACAGTGAGTCACATGTAAATAAAGCAATAATGATCAAGCATGAAAAATCAGGTCCAGTACATGAATGCTCAGCTCACACACTATGGCAACATCAACAGAATTTCACAATCTTTGGATTAATTTTCCATTCCTAAACTCTACACACAACAAAGGTTGGATTTATTAGTATTACAAAAGCATTATTTCAGACTCTGTGGATTTAGATTCGCTGTTTGCCTCAGGAATTGCCTTGATTTGCTCTTTATTTCATCATAGGGTTCAAAAATCTGAATCATCC
This sequence comes from Lates japonicus, assembly GCA_033238685.1. Classification (NCBI taxonomy): domain Eukaryota; kingdom Metazoa; phylum Chordata; class Actinopteri; family Centropomidae; genus Lates; species Lates japonicus. The sequence continues at coordinate 7,990,861 of BRZM01000021.1, read as the reverse complement.
CTAAATGTGAATCCATCTAAAGCCGTCAAAGCTCATTTCATAGCAATGCACCACAGTTTAAGTGGTTTAAACTTCACACTAAGAATCAATGGGTCAAAATTTACCCCATCTGGATCAATATGGCAATGACACAATACTGGGTTAACCAAGAAAAGCTGAATCGAGGGCAACTGGACTTGGTTGTGGATACTTGAGGACGTTTCACCTCTTCGTACTGGGTTAATTTTCCCCAGTATCCATTGGTAGAAAACCACTGGGTCACCAAGCAAACCCCAAGACAATGGGTTGGACCCAGTTTTGAGACAAAAAGGCAAGTTTTACCTTAAAATTGTCACAGATTTATTGTACAAAACTAGGCATGTATGACATTCAAACCTGAAAAAGATACACAATCACTGACAAATAGTGACATGTAAGTTTAAATTAAGATCATGACAGTTTGCAGTCATTTAGTGTGTGTCTGTTAGCTGCACATCTATTTCTATTATGTGTATTCAAACTAAATTAAGGCTAATACATTCTACATACTAATCCATTTAACTGACGTGTCCACTGTCTGTATGTGAAACAATAAAAATCAGTCATAGTTACGGTTAATGACATGAGGCTGGTACTGATTTTGCTGGTAGTGAGGTTTGTGCAGATTGAGACATAAACCAGTCCAAGTTCTCTGTCTGTCTACATGGTGAGATCATGGGACTTCCCTGAGTCTCCCTTGTTAGACATACAGAGAAACACATTCTCTCCAGCTCTGGCAGTCCAGTCCCAGGCCTTTTCTTTTTAGAGGCTTCTAATCCTGGCGGGACCCTGGCCTGACGTCACAGGGCCCTCCCCCCACCCCTTCTGTCTGCCGATGTGCCGTACCCACACTCTCATTTCCTCCGCAGCTCACGAACACCAATCTCTGCTCCCGTCCTTTTGGCTTCTGACGTCTGAGTATCTGATTAAAGCAGAGTGCCTCATCTGATGCCTCATCTGGTCGGCTGAGGGGGTTAAACTTTGGAGAAGGGAGTTGCTGAGTGAATATGAGAGCTGGTGTGGGTATGAGGCACCCAACCAAGTTCCCTCTCCTCCCTTCGTTTGCTCTTCCCCACTTCCCCTGTTCTATGTCTCTTATTCGGCTGCCTCACTTGCATCATGTGACCAGGAAGTGTGGCTCCCCTCCATTTCCCCTCCTGACAGAAAGGAAATATTGTAACAGAGGGGGCCGGCGCTGGGCTCTGTTACGTCGCTGGTTAAAAATAACTGGCATATTTAAGGCTGCCGAGGAATCCCAGGGCAGGCAAAGGCTGGACAGCCTGCCGCCCGGCAGGAGCTCTCTCTCCCCTCTCAGTCTGTTTCTCGCTCACTTTCTCCCTCTCTCTTCCTCCACTTCTAAACCCATTTCACTCCACACAAGCCCTGAAACATGACCACGACCACCACCCTATCCCAAAACCACATTTTCCTACACCAGGGGAAACCCACCACCAAATTATACGACGTGATAAAAGCTCAGTGTTGGTTGGTTCCATCCCAGCCTGGCCTGTCCAGCTATAAAGGCTTGGCTGGGATTGTCCAAACAAACAGCCCCCACTGACTCAGACCTCATCCATATGCATACCATCACACAGCAGAACTGTCAACCAGCCTCGTCTGTTAACATAGTGGCCCTATGGAAAACAAATACAGAACAATTTTGTAATAAAAAATTACCATAAGCAATTTTCTGTCACTGTGCAACCCTGTCTCCTAGTAATTATATTTATATACAACTAAACTGCAACAGCCAATTCATTTTGTAGGAAATGTAATCACTTGCTGGATTATGTTCAGAGGCAACGTTTTTTTTTTTTTTTTGAATGAATGAAGCACTATATTTATTAATGGCAGCAGATTCGCAAGGAGGATGGGCATACAAAGCGCACAACTGTAAGTGGACCGGGGTTCGTGTCCAAAGTCCGGTCTGTGGTTAGGTTCCGGCAACTAAAGCACTTTGGTTAAGGTTAGGGAAAAATCATGGTTTTAGTTAAGTGTACATACACACGCTCACTGTTAACGCTTTCTGTTATAAACCAGACCATCTTTCCGTAACCTTAACCAAGTGCTGTGAGTGCCCAACCAAAGATGTCTTATAACGCTGTCGTCAGTACACATGGATACTGTACTGCAAGATCGAATGTGACTTGCCAAATACTTAAATTAATAACATGTCCTCATTACGTTTTACATTTCCTACAAAGCTATTTGCTATTGTTACATAGCCAACATTAGCATTAGTAGTGGTTTACTTACCAGAAATGTTCACCACCATCTGGCAGTGGAAAGGAATCCCAATGTTAACTCTTGTTTTGCTTCTAGTTCTATCATTTCTTTTCTTCCAATGAAGTTAGCATGTTAACTAGCTAGCCACGGTATAACCAACTTGTCTTGTCACTTTCTGATAGCGACTCACTGTACTGTTGAAACTACCCTGAAGAAGTAGCACTGCCCAGAGGTCGTATTATTGTGAATGCAATGATGGCTGAAGCTCCTCGCAAGGGACCATCACCACCATCTGCTTCCTGCAAGAGACCGTGTTCAGCAGTATAGAAAACTTTCAAATAGCCCCTTTAAGTGATTTACATAATTTGCAATGTGAATGTTTTATATCAGCTGAAAGTATCTGTTTTAGTAATGAATATACGCTTCAAGATTGCGCCATTACAAATTGTGAAAAGGAAACAAATTTCAGTAATCAGAAATCCTAACTTTTAGGAATATGAAGACCTGAATAGTTGTTCAATTAATCAATTAACTGATCAACAGAAAATTAATCTTTATCTGTTAATCACTGTCACTTTTTCTGACATTTTTTTTACATTTTGCAGATTAAATGATTAATCAATAATAAAAGCAATTGTTAATTGCAAGCTTACACATTTATATTAGTTTGATTCTATTACCTGCTCATCAGTATGTCACAATGAGACATGATTTGCTCTCTTTGTGCAGAACCTGTGAACCTTCTAATCCAATCTGAGATAGGAAATCGTGACTTTAAACTGAAAACACTGATTTCTAAGTCTTAAAACCTGCAGTGCCGGAGAGAGTAATCATTATGGTTACCCCTACGGTTGGTGCCTGAGCTGTTCAAAGGTTCTTTGGCTTTGCAGTGGGTGAAAAAACAGACAGAAAGTTCCTCCATGTATAATTGTATTAGAGTTAATGTGAGGTGGAGGGGAGGGAAGTGCAGCACTGAGAATCGAAAAAGCTTGACTCAGCTTTCAAGAATTAAGGAAAGAATGAAAGCTATTTTTTAATTACTGAACAGCATCTGGAAGAGAGCACTGAAAACCTCAATATCTGGAGTTATGATCAGCTGGTACTCATATTCACTTGGGTGCTTTCCAGGAGGGGGAACTTGACTGAGGGGACACTGGTAGAAACCGTGTCAGTCACCTTCACACCGAGGGTGGAAATCCAAAATTCTCTAGAGTTATTTGGCTATTCACATTCTATTTACATAATATCAATGTTCACAACTATGTGACTGGATTATCAACTGCGCTTGATCTTGATTTGAATACTCGCATAACCACAGATTATGTCAGATGTAACCATGACTGTTTTAAAAATACTGAATGTCTGATCGGTCGAAACTCTCGGCACTGCCAACAACAACACCTGAGCTCATCTTTAAAACAATAATTGTTTTGAAGGTTCTTGTTCAGGTAGGTGTCATGGCATCTGTACTTGATTTACACTGATAAGAGCACAGAGAAACAACATTTGCTGATGCTAATGAGAGGAAAATATCACCCTTCTTAAGTGTCAAGTTAGCACTCAACAGTTATCCTTGTTGACACAGTGACATTACCTCAGTCTCTCCACATCCGATTCTTGCCTTTAACATAATTTCAATATCTGGAGTTACGTTACAGATTAAATGATTCATTGTGAGCAGGGTATTGTAGCTTGCTTGTCCATATTCCCACTTTTACATTCAGTTAATACTGTAAGAGTTGTATTAACATACTCTGTACAAGTGTGTGGTGTGAGTTACTAAATCACTATGACTTCATTGTGTCAGGAATAGCACACAGTGGTGTCGTCTTCTCTTCCTTTATCCCTTTCCTCTATTCCTCCTTGCTCTGTCATTATTGCAATGCAAAGCAACTCACTTGTCAAAGTCAAGCCTTTGTTTTCCGGATCACTTTCAAAACCATTATCTCCCACCATAAAGAATATGACTATAATGACAGAGCCCCCATTGTGTTCCTACCTGCTGTAGGAAGCAGGTCTTGAAGAACAAGAGATGCAGTGCAAACAGTGTAGATTTAAAGCCATCAGCCCTCACCACGCAGTTGAGGAATACACATAGTACTTGTTGTTTGGATATATATTAAGTGTCTCACTAACATAATGAACAATAAATCATGGGTTGCCCAACAGGATATGCTTTCTATTTACAAAGTTCCCATGGTATTGTAGCCTATATTTTTCCCACCAGTTTTTGTTTGCCCAACCAAAGCGTCGTGCATTCATGTAATTTACACTTTGAATGAAGACACCAGCAAGACACTTAGAGTGAATGTGTCCTGTTGGAGTGACGGCGTGTTTGTTGACTTGCCTAACGGACAGATCCTGATGCAGCAGGATCAGCAGCAAGCGCTTTGTTTGCTCTTGCCGCTGAACTCTTGAGTCAATGTGTCTAATTATGTTGGATAGAGAGGTTTGTGTTAGCTCGCTAGCTCTGAGCAAACACTGCCTGAACCCAACTCAAACTCAACACTGAACAGTTCTCAGCTATTAAATGTTCCCAGGTAAGTTATTTCCCATACAGTGTTTTCATGACTATACTGTAGTGTTTTTCATGGGACTTTTTTTTTTTGGCAGTAGACAAGATTTGCAAGAAAAGTCAATATATATTGTTTAATAAAAATATAGGCTTATTAATTAGAGTTACTTCCTAGAAAACTGATATCCCAAACACCTGTTTCAAGAAATATAACACTGAAAGTTAGACACATAGAAGCCCAGTGTATGTAACTTAACTCGGGTTAGATATTTACTATAAATTACAGTATGCACAGTACATACATCTATATGCATAGTGCAGATATATAGGTTACTCGCGCTACATGCAAATTTAACTCACTATCAGTAATTGTGAAAGTAAAACACAAGAAAAGAAAAGAAAAAATAAACATTGCTTTGCTAGTGCATGCATGTGTTGTGGGTTGGCTACTCCTTTTAAAATCCATGTATGTAAATTTAAACCCAACATGGGAGTACATACTTAGCATAATTAAATAGAGATTACTCACGTAAATTCCTCGTATTGTATCTGTCATCACTTGCAACCAAATCCACTTATATATTTGGAATCAGGTGGCAATAAAAAGTGAATAAATGTTATAAATATATATATCTATATCACCCACCTAACCTACAGCCGCAGTGTGATTTTATTTTTCAGTGACAGCTCATCAGTGATGGAAAGTACCTGAGCACATTACTCAAGTATGTACTTAAGTACAAATGCGAAATACTTGTACTTTATTTGGATATTTCCATCTTATGTAACTCTAACAGTGTTTGGTCGGGGCCTTTTGTCATATTTCAGATATCAGATAGTCCATAATATAATACAAATCAGAACTTTTTTCTTATTTTCTCTCCAATTAACCATCTCATGACCATTAATTATTTATCTTGAGTTCCTCAGGTGGGGCCTGACCTCTAGGCTGGACCAATTTCCAGCAATTACAACATTAAAATACTGTGTAAACATTGCGGCTTCAGTACTATAATAAAATAATGTCATAATAATACATCAGTCAAAGGAGACATTTTACCACAGAACAAGTATTTTTACTTTGATACTTTTATTTAGTTGGTAATACTTGAGTACTTTTACTCGTGGTTGGATTACCCACTGGACAATGCAAGCAACTGCCCAGGGGCCCCAACAGCCCCAGGTGTATATATCATTGTAAATTTCCCCATTGTGGGACTAATAAAGGATTATCTTATCTTATCATTTAGGTCTATATAATGTGATCTTAGAAATTTACATCACTTAAGTAGAATAGCATCTATGACAGATTTCATCCTCCATCTTCTAGCCTCATCTTGTAGATGGACTTACTGTAGCTTATGTTGTAGGTGTTAGTTGTAAAGTTTTGTTCCATTTTTTCTGGGAATCAAGTAATTAACACAGGCAAGATGATACTGTAAGGCTTCAACCAACAATTATTTTCATCATCAATACATTTGAATTATTTAGTCTATAAAATGTCAGAAAATAGTGTGAAAATGTCCATCATTACTGACAGAAAGGAAATATTGTAACAGAGGGGGCCGGCGCTGGGCTCTGAAACCCAAGTTAACTTTTCTTTAATACTAACCCAACAGTCAAAAACCAAAGAAATATTGTTTGCCAGCACAGAAAACTTTGAAAAGTAGTTCAAATTCACATTTGAGAAGCTGGTAGAAGTGAGTACTGACAGTTGACTAATCAGCTAATCAACTAATAGACCACAGTTGTTTTCTGGATGCCTGGGGAAATAATGGAGAAACCCTGTAGCCATGTTGAGTAGGGGGTCAAGAGGGGCCCAACAACAACTGATTGCAGTTGTTGTTGTTGTTGTTGATTGCTCAGGGCGCCTTAGCTGGTTAATCCAGCCATGCATTTAGTTATTTAGGTTTTAAATGCAGGACTTTAACTTATTGTGCAGCATTTTCTAACACTGGTACTGATACTTACTTCTTGCACCCATGCAGCTAATGAGCAGGCTAATATACACTTTTGTCCGTCCTGGTGACGGCCACGCCTGCAGGTGACCCCTCCTGACATAATTAAATAAAAGTCACTGTTATTCCCGTGTCAGCCAGTCTGAGAGGATGCGCTCCTTCGCCCACATTTCACAGGGCTAACAGCGGTAAGGATAGGTGCCGTTGCTATGAATACAAACAAACCTCTCTCTCCCTCCCTCTCTCTCTCCTTCTCTCTCTCGTCCCAGCGCGACCCTGCCCTCCTCCCTCCCCCCCCACGTGCTCCCTCCCTCGCGCTAATGTTTTTCCGCGCTTGTTGCCGGGCAACGAAGGCGTGTCCTGATCCAGTGATTTAAGGATACTTCTCACGCGGTTTTCTCTCAGTTCAGGCTGCCGGTCCCTGCATGGCAACAGGCGCGAGGGATTCCCCCCCGTCCGTCGCCTCTCTGTCTTCCCGTTCAGAAAAATTCGCTTTAGCGTTATAAAAAGAAAAAAAAAAAAAAGAAAAAAAAAAGTCAGTCAGTCTGTCTGGCTGCTTCCACCCTGGCGCGCCCATCGGCGGCAGCATGTCCTGGAACATAGTATAGCGCGCGACGCGGAGCAGGAACTTTGAACCTGTGGATATTTAACCAAAATAAAAATTTAAAAAACCCAGTGCAGTGACACCGAAGAGCGGCCGAAAGGACATCACACCCAGATTCTCACTGATGAGGTGCGGACCGTGTGAAACTTTTAATAACAACACCTGAGCTGATGAAGATCTACTTACGGACTATATAACAAGCTGCGCTCGCTGTTCTGGGATCACTCCACGAGGATTTACCATATTTTCTCTTTTAATTTCAGGCAGCCTCCAAATGACGTCGAGATGGCTTTAGGTGGAACGCTTCTTCCATCTATATCCACGTTCGCCAGCGGCCCCACTGTCAAGAGTAAATCCATAGGAAGTGCCAATTTAGTGAGTAGCCTTCTTATTACATGCCTAAATAGCCACGGGAATCAACGAATCTGTGGAGGGGGAAATGTACAGTATGTAGCCTGTGCAGTTTATTCACAGTGTAGCCGCTCTCAAGCGTGTCGCTCCCGTGTTATTATGTGCACGGTTAGGGCTTGACACCACGCTCTGCTGGGGCGTGCACCAGTTTACATAGGCTACTCCAGTGAGGGTTCTTATGCGAGCATGTAGACTACTACACAACTCCACAGAAAATACCCTGATGCCCAGTATGAATAAGTGGTTTGCTGTTATAAAAGGCTGTTTAATAGGTTCCACATGGGTAGCAAGAATCTACCTGATGGCACTCTGAGGCTGATTATTTTCTATATGGCTCAGTGTTTATTCATCAAAGACAAGTGCTACTTACCTGCTGTGTGCCACTCCTTAGTGTTTTCCAGTGCAGTTTCAGGATGAATACAACAAATCTGTATTCTAGGAAGTGCTTTGTGTCAAGGACACTTGCTACACCAGACTTAGCTCTGTAGCTGAGCTGTCATTGTAATCACTCTGCATTATAGATCCACGTTCTTTTCTCCTTGAAGCATTGACTGTTTTCTGATATCCTGATTTCTAAGTAGGAGAGGACAAACGCAAGTGTGATTTTCTTGGCCACTGTTTGTATCTTGTAAACAGTAACACGACACAAACAAGCAGCTTGTACTAGTACAGTCATTAATGCCTCTGTAACTTTCCTCTAGAGATGGAAGGAGGAGTTGTCCCATCTTAAGAGACCCAGTGTGCCAACCGGAAGCAACTGCCCTGACCCAGACCATCCCACTGCCACCAGCACAACTAGCCCCAGCATGTCCAAGAAAGACACGGAGCCAGACCTGGACTTGGACTACGACTTTATCCTGTCCAACTCTATTCTTCAGCAGCAGCAGCAGCAGCAGCAACAGCAGCAGCAGCAGCAGCAGGAGGAGGCCATGGCGTGCACCTCTGGCCAGGCCTTGTCTCCTTCCCCTGGCTCTTTCTCCTCGTCGTACCCTCTCCCCTCCCCTCAGGGCACTGCCAGCGAGCTGCTCTATACCATCCCAGATATCACTGACGTTTCGCCCTCCGGAGGCTTCGTGGCAGAGCTCATGAGACCAGAGTTGGACCCAGCGTACCTCCACCCCACCAGCCTCCATGGCAAGTTCGTGGTCAAGACAACAATGGACATGGGGGAGTACAGCCAAGGCATCAACGTGAGCAAGGCTTGCGTTAGCGCCGTGTCGGACTCGACCCCTTCGCGCGCCTCGCCGTCCTTTGCGTGCCACAGGATAAAGCAGGAGAACCACAGCAACTGCACCATCTCACAGCCCATTGACCTGCACCTGGCCGGGGTGAATTCCCAGGGCCGAGGGGGCCAGCAGCAGCAGCAGCAGCAGCGCCCGGCCACTTGGATCTACACGGGTTCCCCGGCGGAGGGCGGTCCATGACAGGCAGCAGGTTATCCTCATCCTCTTCCCTCTCCCCAGACAATCCGCTCAGCAGGGAGCACCAGGTGCTGGGGCATCCCCACGCTCAGATCCCTCTACCTCCCCAGGGATACCACCATAGCTCCCCGCAGGGCTACACCTCCTTCCCTCAGCCAGCCTCCATGCAGTACCAAGGTTAGAGCACATTTCTTTTTCTTATTATTCAGAGCTACTTCATGTATGACTTAAATGTGGGAAAACTGTATCAAGATTTTGTCCAGTAGTCAAAGAAAATACATATGTACACGTAAAGCAGACTAACAGAAAACATCTTAAACAGCAGGAATATAACATCAGAGTCCATAGAGTCTATTTAAATACATCTTATACAAACTTAAGGGCTTTAATTATATCTCATACCATGAAACCAGCCATTCAAAGGGTTTAAAGACTACATCCCATGGTCTCAAACAAAAAATAGAGTTCTTTAAACCGAACAAAATAAATGTAAGACATGACAGATATTTTGTTGTTTTCATTAGATCAGTGTTGTCCTCATAAAAACTTGTGATGTTCTCATTGGTTATGCCACTTTGAGCCGTTTAAACTATAGTACTATTATGTTTTTTGAAATACTGGCTGTGTTACGAGATATTTGTGTTGTTTAAGAAGAAAGCTGATGTTTTCTAAGACATCTTAAAGTTTATAACAGAAAATAACCCACATTTGTAAATGATAAGGGAGATTCTGCAACTTTTATATCATCTCAGGCGTCTGAGGTGAGAGCTCTCTTCAGCAAAGCTCCAAACTAAATTTTATTTGCCTTTCATGTAAGCCAAAAGAATCTGTGACCTTACTACACTGTGTGAATACATATTATTATACATTATACAGTGAATACTTTCTCTATACATGTGGTTTTATGATGAGGTACAGTGGTGTTGACCGTGATCTTTTGACCCCACAGAGCCCCTCATGATCTCCAGTGGGGACTGCTTGCCGGAGGAACCAAAGCCCAAACGTGGCAGGCGCTCCTGGCCGAGGAAGAGAGTCGCCACGCACACGTGCGACTATGTCGGGTGTGGGAAAACTTACACAAAGAGCTCCCATCTCAAAGCACATCACCGCACACACACAGGTATGCAGCTACACGTCAGTGCTCTGTCATCCATTGTTTTGTTATGCTATTTATATCTTTGTAATTTATGTCACATGCAGATAGCTTTCTACTTTGTAATCACAGATTTGCTTTTTATTTAGGAGAAGTATTAACACTGTTTAATACAGTTTTTAACACTTTCATACTGTTTTCATTGTTCGGAGATAAATAATAAAACACCACATCTGTTGCACATTGGGTACAAACACACTGAATTATTAAGTCCTGGATGGGGGTTAGGTGGGTGTGGGATGGGTGAGGGGAGTTGTTTAGCAGGTGCAGTGAAACAGGTTGATCCCTGCTCAAATGTAAACTCTGGGCTGATTAACTCGGCCTTTATACTCTAGCTGCAGGACAGGATGGACCTCTTTTCTCCTGGAGGTGGGGAAGGTTGGGCCAGTTTAACCTCAGGGCCAGTACTAACTGCTCCATGTGTGTATTGTGTTTCCATCAAAGGGGAGAAGCCTTACCACTGCGACTGGGAGGGCTGTGGTTGGAAGTTTGCACGTTCGGACGAGCTCACACGCCACTACAGGAAACACACAGGCCACCGGCCGTTTCAGTGTCAGAAATGTGACCGGGCCTTCTCAAGGTCAGACCACCTCGCTCTCCATATGAAGAGACACTTATGAGACTCGGTTGGAGGACCAGACCGGATGGCGATGGATGAAGGCTCCTGAAAAAGAAATATATGTTAGCACAACCCTGAACAAACTTGTGACCTACTCTTTTTAAAAACCATAATTTGCCTTCAAGCCGTTGTCAAGCAACAAGACAAGCTGTGGTGTTCACGGCAAAAAGAGCATTACTCCCTCAAGAGCCTAGAATTTCTCTCAAGACTGATCCAGCCTTCGCACGTTGTGCAGGTGACCCGACGAAACCTCTCAGTCAGGGTTGTAAACTTTTATGAAAGGGACCAAACTGGAATTTGTCTTATTTAACCGACAAAACTTGGAGGACCAGGTGCCAACAACTTTAAACTGGAAATGTATTTTTTGTCAGGGAAGCCAGGAGCAACAGACAGACATCTCCAGAGGCCTTCTACCAGCAACATACCATTATAGGCTCTGTTAACAACTACACACTGTTCAAAATACTGTATTAATAAATACACCTATATTTATATACACATTTCACCTGCAATGCCATTAATTTCAGGTACAATGTTAATTTATACAGAATGGTGCTCAGTGACTCTGAAGAAGGTTTTTTTTTTTTTCTTTTAAAGAAAAGGTACCAAAGATTAAGGAAAATATACAAATGGGTGAAAACTATGAAAAAAGTGCCATATGGTTGTTTGTGTGTTTCTCGGAAACCTCTTCCACAATCTGACGTAAATCAGGTGAACACTTCACTTTTTAAAATGGTGATGGCAATCTTCAATGCACTGCAGTTGAAAAGTGCAATAATTTATATGAGACATTCATATTTTTGTATTGAATGAGTAACTCTGAACAAAGATTTTTTTTGTTTATAGCCTAAATATGTAATATAATCTTGAATTTTGTACATTTGTAAATAAAATTGCTTTGTTATTGTTTTGTATTTTACAGTATAATAAAATAAAATGTATTTGAAATAAGAAAACAGTGATGATCTTCGTACTCTATCTGCACAGTTATCATTCACTTCACTGAAAGCAAGGCTAAAAAAACATGTTATTGCCATTAAGTAAACAACATTAGTTGCATAAAAATGACATGCACATTAAGTAAAGTTTCATCATTAGTTATAGTAATTGTAGATTTCCCTGGTAGTGAAATGGAGAAGCACATTTAAATGGCAGCAATAGCTCACAGTCAGCTCACACGTAATCTCCCCCCTGATAATCACGAGATTGCCACAGGCAAACTAACACAATATCGCCGTTAAAAAGATCTTCAAAAAAATACACTCCTACAATGTCCTGTTTCCATGGGGTTCCCTTTCCACCTGTCAGAGGGAAGAATAGGAAGGATAACTGAGTTACTGGCTGACATTCAAGGGTGACACCAAATCTGACTGTCACTATATGTGCTGGAGCTCTCAGGTGCACAATGTGAATGAAACCCACAGGGATGCTATAATAAGATAGTGTCGTGATCTCCATCTGCTACACAATTATAATGATTATACCTCTTTCTTTGCAGTGTATGTATGGGCTGTATCAATATACATGTGTTTTTTCACAAAAACGTTGCATAGTTATATAATAATACTAAAATAACATACGTGAATTCTGTATGTAATCCTTCTGTATACACCTTAATTTGTGCACCAAAGTAGAACTAAAGACATGTTGTCAGTAAAGCACACGCAACATTTGCATACTGTACTGGCCTCAGTAAAGAAACAATTCAGTATTTGCATATCTTTGAATGGATCTTAAGAAGAAACACAAACAGTAAATATGGCAAAGTTGCTCACTATTGCAGTTTAATAACACATTATGACTAGTTTTGTGGATAAAAAGATAGCAGGTTCTCGTAATTCCACAAACCCCTAAAAGAAAGATCAGTTAACACTATGCAAAGCATGTGATTACATTCATCAAGAGTAGAAACCATCAGAAAAAGAATAATTTACATTGACATTACATGTCAAGTGCCAGTGTTTGTGAAACGAAAAATGTGTAGTCGTAGAAGACCCATGACATAAAATTTAACAATTCACATATTTCATTCATCTTAAGACGCCAAACTGTTTTACTGCTTAATTAAAATGTTGTTAACTTTTGAGATATCTACCTATTTTGTGGTATTTATGTAAACACATCTTCAGGCTGGCAAACAGAATTCAGTATTGACTTTTGGAATCATGTTGTGGTCTATGTTGCCCCCTATAGGTTAATTCAGTTTTAAACACTCATTCATCTTCTTTAAAGGAGCACTGTGGAAAACCTTTAAGGTCCTTAATAAATAATCCAATTTACCAACAATTCTGGGGCAGAACCAAGAAATAAGGTGTGGGTTCAGATGACACCAATAAAAGAAATTACTGTCTGTACCTTATAGACTTTTTGTTGGTAAATGACATGTACAGTCACTGTACATGCTGCATCAATTGGTTAGTTATTTATCATTTACCCTTTTTCATTGCCCTGTAAATCAGGAGTGTGGTATACCAGGCAACATCAGACTTTTTGGTGTCTAGTTGACAGAATTACTAGAATGGGAACAGGATCAGTTGATGATGTAATTGTCATATACTAACACTGCAAGTGTATTTACTGTTACTCTAAGTATTTGAGGTTTACCCTGCATTCAGATTTCTGCAGTCACACTCCAAGCAAACACAGCAGAAACAGGCACAGCTTTCATTTATCTTGAAAACTTTATTTTTTCTGTAAAAATGACAGTCGTTGCAACTAAACCCTATCACATGTATGTAAACTATATACATGTTTATATGCCTTCATATATGCATCGCAGCTCAGACATTGTTACACAGCCCCTGCCAAACAATCCTGTTGATTTACATGCAGATGAGGGATGCCTGGAAAAAAAGCCAGTGCCAAACATGTTGGTTATTATGCACAGCTTTAATGTTTCAATCTCTATTACTTCTCAACTTAAAAAAAATTGAACAATAAGAGTGCATGAATACCTTTCGGATAAACCCTGAACTAACCTTACTTATAGTGTGAAACATACTGCCATGGCAAACCATGTTGATTAAAAAAAAATCATAGGTCTTAACTAAAGTGAAATCAATAGCACACAGGTGATTTCTTTTGCAAAGTCAATGTATTTCAATTGTTCCTCCATTTCAAGCTGATCACAAACAACAGCCTGTCCTTGTGATAATGATCCAGTGTTATTAAGAGAGGTGAATGTGGAAGTGGTAAATAAAACTTATTTTTTGGAAATGTAAAAGGCTTGCTGTACACATATATTTTAATATCAGCAATCAAAAAGTAGAGGAAGATATAAGAAAAAAAGTCAAAATAAAGATGGCTCTTTTAATCATCGTCAAAGTTTTGTTGTAAAAGGAAGTTGGCGGCCAAGTTCTCATTCTTCTCACAGGCAAAGTAGGCTTGTATAACAAGTCCCTCTGGAAATCCTAAAGCTTTTAGCTGGAATTAGAGAGAGAGGTGTTGCAAATTAGCTAAACAATACTTTAATAAGTAAATTGAAAATTTGTGCCTCATGTTTTACTAGTCTCTACTACGTGGAGAATAAAACAACATCAGAGTTGTGCAGGACTTTTAGTAAAGCAGCACTGAAGTTTGGACTTCATGGAGAGGCCTAATAACAGTGTTCCTCCTTACCCTCTCGATGGCCTCTTTCTCCTGCGGCGTGACCTGGATGTAGCTCATTTGACCTCCGCCAGGTGTGTCACCTCCCATCCCTCCAGCTCCCCCTGCTCCTCCCGATCCAGCTCCGCCGCCGACTGGCACGGCTTCTGGGTTGGGTTCATTCAGCATCTGGATGAACTGCTCTTGGTGGTTGCTAATCTCCTGCAGTGGTAAATGAGTTGAGGGATAGAAACTGTTTACTGTTATCTTGTCCCTTATAACTCTGAAGTAAAAAATAAATAAATTACTGCATTAAAAAAAATAAAAATAAAACAAAAAACACACCAAACTCTAATTTATTATTATTTATTTACTTCTAGGAATATATTCTGGGAACTCACAAGAGTAAAATCAGTGGAGTGTCCCTTTAAGTGACCTGTAACTCCAGTGCTTAAACCGTTTTTTAATCAGTTCTGTGTCAAGGGTCCCCCGATATGTCCACACTTACTGCAACGTTCTCATCATTTAAAACACACAAAGTTCTGCCAGTACTTCACCTGCAACAGCTCGGGGTTTTCCCTGCCGATCTCCTGCAGCAGAGCTGGAAGCAGGGCGGCGTTCTGCTGGATCAGCTGTCGCATCACATGAAACTGGGGCTGATTTCTTAGGAAACTCAAGGGATTGACTGAGAGGATAAAGTATGAGTCAGAAAATGTAAGTAGCAGCAAGAAGCAGAAGAAGCTTTGCTCACTGAGGCTGATGGAATATGCAGAATAGTGTGGGCCATTTACCTCCAGCACTTGGTGAAGAGCCAGTGTTGGCGGGGATGCTAGAACCCCCTGTTGGGGCAGCTGGAACCCCACTCGCTGGAGGCGCCACTGCATCAGGTCCCGTCGCATGACCCTGACCTCTGCCTGGGATACCCTGTCAGAGGAGTCATGAAGCATGTCACATACACTGAACAAACTAGGATGTCAGGCAGATATTTTGACATTCAGAACTACTTGTAGTCCACTTGTAGACCCATCATGCATTAAAGCACATTGCTGGATTGGTGCATAGCCTAAGACACATTTGCCAACGCCACAGACTTAACCACCGCTCTTACCGTGAGCAGGTACTCCACAGCTCTGTCTGGGTTGTTGAAGCTCGCTCTCAGAGCTGCTACCACCTGCTCCCTCTCGTAGCCCATGAGCATCATCTCATTCACCATGGCGTCATACGATGGGCCTGTCACTGAGGGAACACACAAACCAACACGGGAAGTGCTTTTTAGTAATGGCACCAAAGAGTCTGTCTGTCTTGTGTTGTCTCAGATATAGGGCTGTAATTAGCTACATCTAAAGCCAATTCAGAGAAACTTGAGCCCAATCATTTCCTAACTGTTAATGACCCAATATTTGAAAAATAGTGTCAAGTTCTGTTTCAGTGCTGGACATAAAATGTGTATTAGTCATTTACTTTAAAACATGGGTGTCAAACTGTCAAGGCCCCCAGAAAGAAATTAACATAAGTTTTAATTTAAAGAAAACCACTAATCTTATAACAGCCATTAAAATGGCAACTGAATAAAACATAAAATATCACCATACTGTGTCTTTAAGCTAAAATAAAATGTAATCCTATGGCTGCATATTAAACAACAAAATGCATCAGCTGAGCACAGCTTTAATGCATAACAGGGGAAGACAATTTCAGGAGTTAGCATACATAAAGATTAACTTCTCTACTGTGCCCCATAAAAATAAACAACCCACCTCAAATGCTGAAAATTCTTATCAGTGGCTGTATGAGTCATAATAATTAAGACCTAAAGGATTTGCTCTGAGCAAAGCAATATTTGCAAAGTTCAGAGCATGTGGCCGGGGGGAACTGTGGGATTATGTTTTGGCTGAGCTGCTGTATCAGACTGCTTACTGATTAAGATGCATCAATACCAGCACGCTATGGGTATCAACAAGAAATAATGTGGGACAAAATGAACCAACAAAATTAGATTCATAATTACATTTCTGTCAGATCTAGCAGCCAAAAAAAGTCATAGGATAATGACCTACAAATTAGGTTTACAAACGCGGCCTCACCTAGATTTGAAACGGCCTCATCAATAAGGTTTGTGTTTGTTGATGCCTCAGAGCTTCTGCAAGAGAAAAACAGACCTTGGGTGAGGCGTGATCTGCACATCACTTCTCAAAGCGAGATGCACTGTTATCAGATGAATAGTTAAAGACAAACATCTACCCATCTTTACCCGACTGGGGAGGAAGCTGGTTCGGTGGTCGAGGACTGCCTCTCCTCCGGTTTGTCGTCTGTAGAGGCGCGCTCTGTCATGTTTTCAGAGCGGGACGACGAGGCGGGAGGCGCTGCAGAAGCTGTAGTGCTGGGGGCTGAGGTGGAAGCCGAGGGCTGTGGGGCAGCTGAGGCCGTTTTAGGCTGTGAGACAGTTTGAAAAATATTAAAATATGTCACTTCGCCCAGTATCACAATATAGTCACAATATCATAGTCACAATGGGTCATTTGCTTACAAGTTGTCATTACAATGTTGATTTTAGGCTGTATTTTACTTTGAGTTAAGAATGTCTTAGCTATCTTGACTTACACTTGTAAAGGCTAATCACAGCCAATCACACAGACAGAGGCATATTGAGTTTGCTCCTGATTAGTTACTCAAATCATCTTCTTTTGCCCCTAAACCCGAGTCTTTTTCAAATGTTAATCTACAAATCCCATTTCATTCAACAATTTTCCATTTTTTTCCAATGCAATATCCACATCTTTGATAAAAAACAGGACTAGGAGAGCCTCACTACTTTCGGTGTGAGCAAAATAACATAAAAACCAAATGCTGTCTTAAATCAACAGCAGTCCAGCTTAAATACATACATGTATATTCTGAGGAGAAAGTGTGTCTAAAAGATATTCTTAATAAGTTATGTGCAATGTAATATATAGGACTAAACCAGAGCCTGGCATGGACAACACTGACCCCACTCAGAGTCAGAGCCTCTTGTTCATGTGCACCAAGAGAGCTTGTTCAACAGCCCTGACAGACAGACAGAAGTGGCTGATGGTGGAGGAGAAGTCTACAAAACCTAATCATAATTCTGTAGCAGCTCTAACTCAGGACATTCAAGGGTGCAATGTTCCACACATAAGAACAATAGGAGATTAAAATAAACAAATACATCTTAAAATTCATTCATAATACAATAACCTTCCATTTACTAAAATTCTTTTTTATTTCTGAACCTTTGTCACCATGACGACCACAAAGTTCTTCTCGTCGATTTTATACTCTTTGAGGGCAGTGTCATCGCTGAGGATTTTACCTGGGGGAAAAAAACAAACAGGATTAAAAAAAAGGGTCACAATTCTGTTGGCTTTACCTGCCATGAACTCTGAAACAACACGCAGGGCTGTAACAAAAGATGGTATCATGTTGTATCAGTGAATAGAAGATTGTGCTGATAAATCACCTGCTTTTTGTTCTATTGTAAAGCACTGCTTTTATTTTGTTATATATGTTTCTGAGAAACCACTTAAGTGGGTCACACAAACCCCTCTAGTTTAAAATGTCATATAATATGCTCATTCACAGTGCCTATGAAATGTCTTCAACCTCCCCTGGAGTTAGTCTTGTTTGATTATAAAATAAAACTTACAATTTACAATGGTATAATCCGGATTTTTAGCAACACTGTTAACCTTAGACTAAGGCTTTTGAATGGATAAGAACAACAAATCCAGTGGCTGAACATTTGCATAACAATGCAACAGCTATTACAGATGTGAAAATAGATCTTTGTTTACAATTACATAAGTTCTAGTACAACAAAAAGCAAGGAATATGGCAATTTCTGTCTCAGTGGAGGCCACTTAAAGGCTCAGTCTTTAATCCAAAAGTAAACGAAAGAAAAGCCCCACGCTATGACTCAGAAATTGAGTCAGACAACAAAAATAAACAAAACCTTAATCTAATCATCACATTTTTCTGATCCTACTGAAGGGTTATTTACATCAGATTTGACTGTAAATACAGTAGAACAACCCTATGACAGTTTCCAATAACTTACGAATGAGGACGTCCCACTTCAAACTACAGGAAGGGAATCCAAGCAGGACTCAACTCACTGAATGGTGAGGGCAACCTATTTCCAACATTTGTTAAGTTTACTCAGAGTGTGTCGGCCGTCAAGAGCAGCGCTCTGTGCTACAGTAAAACACTGGATCTGCACAGCAGTGTGAGCGAGGGAGCTACAGGACCAATGAAATAAACAGCAGCCAGCAGTTTCAGTTACGGTGTACAACAACACTGAGAACACCACAGGTCAATGTCACTAAAATGTTAAGTGATACAAATCCTGTCCTTTTAGCACAACTACATCTGTTGCTAGCCAGAGCCAAAGATGAATTAAATTATTAGAAAAATGTCAGACTAATCTAATTCTAATGAAAGGTCCATATCGAAGACGCAAGCACAACAAGAGGTGGTACACTCTTCATTGGTGTGATTCCCTTCTTTGATTTTATTATATTTGTTATGTCCCCTTTAATTTTGATGACAGATTCAATCCTCCTGGTCATGGAGGCCTTGCACAAATCTGTGGAAAGATGTTCTGATGTTTTTTTGTTGTTTTTTTTCAGCTGCTCTTTGCAGGAGGAGTTTTGTTGTTCTACCTTTCACTCTAAAACGCTCCAAAGGTTTTCTGTTGGATTTAAGTCAGGAAACATATTTGGCCAGGTTATAGTTTTCATTTTTGCTTCTTTTAAAAACTTTTTGCAGATCACTCTATCTTGTTGGAAAATTCTTGTCCTGCCAAGTGTCTTGAGACAGGGAGTCATATTTTCATTCAGTACTTGGACATACAAACTTTCATTCATAGTTCCACCCAGAAATGTCATCTTCCCCTAGAACTCATGCGGCCCCATATTGACACGTTCCCACTTTCATGTTTCACGGTCAGCCCTGTGCAGTTACTGTGGTGGTCCTGGCCAGGACTCCACCTGATCCAAACAAATTTATTTGGATTTCATGTGACCAAAGAAAGTGCTGCCAATATTCATCAGGCTTCTTTTCATACTCTTTGGCAAAGTTTAATCTTTCATTTTTGTCAGCAATGGTTTTCTTCTTGGATGCCGTCCATAGAGGTTGACTTCATACAATGTCCTCCTCACTGTCTGATCAGTCAATGAAAAACTAATTTTCACAGATAATTCTTGTGCCAAGTCAGACGTATTTACCAGTCTGTTTTTCAAGGCAGGGTCTGCTTAGCATCATTTTTCGAAGATGATCACCGCGCCCTCTGTTATTGGATGTATGTGATAACTGTGATTCAGCTGATGTTTAGTCATCCACTGATGCTCTCCCATCTTTATCAAATCTCACAATCTGGTTTCTTACTTGTTCATGCGGATAGCTTTAACTGGAAATGAATTACATTGAGCTTACTTTGGGGCTTATATTTTCAATGTAGTCTATTTAATCTGTTTGTTTTTAACTATGCATGAGATCAAATACCCTGAGCGCAGACTTAAACATAGTTACAACTTTGAAACATTTAACATTTATTAATTCAGGGAGATCTACTCAGTTTTGTTGTGCACTGTATATAATCAGCACAGAGCAGTGAGCACGGCTGCTGCTGGTAAGAAAAAAAGGGTAACAGTCTCCTGATTTCTGTACTTTTCTGTAGGTGTACCAAACCATACATACACCAATGAGCAGTATAATGGGTTGAAGCATTTAGATTAATACCCAATAAACAAATGCAATAAAATGTAAGGTTGATATTGTGCACAAATTTCTAAATGTGTTATGCACTTCTCACAGTAAACCACTGAAAACTGAGGCAATGTAGATTTTGACTGCACAAGAAGGAAAAGAAAACCTATCAAGAAATGGTATGATTAAACAAGGGTTGAAACTGGAGCTGCAGCAATTAACTGACTAGTCGATGGACAGAAAAATAACTGGCAACAATTCTGACAAGTCAATCATTTAGGTCATTTATCAAGCAAAAAATACAAACTTCCCCCAGTTCTAGATGGTCAGTGGTGAGGACTTAATGTTTTTCATTATCTTATGTTAAAATAAACGGAATATTTTCAGATTCTGTACTGTTGGGCAGACAATTCACATCATCTCAGGCTTTAGAAAACTGTGATGTTTTACGTAAATATTCATGTATCATACCAGCATATATCAGTTTCTGTCCAGCAACTGAAAAATTGTCCATTCCCTTCTCCTGTTCAATCCTCTCTTTTAATGTCTTCACCTGTGGAAGGAAAAAAGAAAGAAAGAAAGAAATCAGGTGACTTTTGTTTATCATGACAGTGTTTTATGCAGAGTACAGGTAATATAAAATGATTCACCTTTTCCTCCACCATTTTGTCCATCCCTGATTGTATAACGTAAGCACGAGTTAAAAATAAGGTACAAAGTGTGCAATAGGTTAACTACTAGCACCATCGTAAAACTGGAGTTGAACAGACATGATACTTCTGCCTCTTAAGTCTAACTGACTCAACAAACACTGAATTCATATTACAGACTGGCAGCATAACGAAGTCTTACACCTAAATCCAAATTCATGAATTGTAATTTTCATGTTTCACGTAGTTTTGCAGACTCATCGAAAGTAAAAGTTAGCGAAACGCTGCCTTCTAAAAGTCAAATGCCAAAATGTAAAGTTTTATTAAAACGAACAGTGGCCCTCAGACAGCGACGGTTAAATTTAGATTTAATTGAAACCTAACGTTCAGTGCCGGTTTGCACTACCTTAAATTCAAACTACCGCTAGTTTAATTATAGGTAATGCCTAACTACACTATAATAACGTTAAATAAATGCCACTGCCAAGCTAATTTTAATCTATTTGACAAAAAATGATCAATAATAATTTATCATAGGTTACCGTTTCTCAAACACTGACCGCTACAGATAATGCTAGGTTAACTTTTCATCTTTCCCCCCCATCTGGAACCTGAAACGGGCTACGGCTAAATGCTGACAATACAAACTACTTTCCTGACCAGTACTTAATAAATAACCCGAATCTGTCTCAAGTTCCGCGTCAAACACAAGCCATTTCAACCTGAACAGTCGGTCTATTTAAAATTAATCTGTTGTGTTTACTCAGACCCATGTATCGATCGTCTCATTTCAAATGGTCAAAAACTAAAGGGCTCGTTTCCAGGACATACCCACTCCCACTCCACCCCCTTCCCAGATGCATGGTTTCAATTCTCACCGTCTCTTCTTCATCGATGTCGATTTTGAACGTCTGCTGTTGTAGGGTTTTCAGAGTTATCAGCATTTTGCCGACTGAGTTTTTGTCCCCGAGCCTGGTTTAAACGTTGTAGATCCAACTTGCGAGAATCTTTGCTGTTTTTGTTGGCTCATTACAAACTGTCAGCCGCCATGGCTTTTCGCCTCTCTTCTTCTGTGTGACTCATTCAGGCTACAGCGCCCCTGCTGGTTAACTTTAGCATTACAGTGTCATTTTAATTCACCTGTGGGAGAAGTTGGTGAATCGTTGTGCCCTTTACTGACATAATATCGGCAAAACCTCCGTACAAAAATATTCAAAGAAAAGCACTGTACTTTATTACATTATATTTAAATAAGTTTTATCATGAAAATATACTCAGAGCATTAAAATTTAATTGCACACATTATGCAGCTTGTCCTCTCTGAAGAGTATTGTACTGTTATTGTATGGAAATTTACTGGATTATTATTACTGATGCATCAACATGTAAATATTTGTCAGTCTTGTAGTGTATCTTGTAGTATATTTTCAGTAGTAACTATAATTACAAAATAAATGTAGCTGAGTAAAAAGTACAATATTTAACTTTGAAATTGAGAGGAGAAGATGTAAGAAGAGAAAATAGAAATAATCAAGTAAAGTTAGGTGCAGTATTTGAGTAAATGTATTCACTTTCCACCAATGTTTTAATTTTGCATAAATTAAATCTATTAATTTGGATGAGTGCTGCCAAGGCTGAAAATTACTGGAAATAAACATAGTCATGATTGTTTTACATATATTTTCTACCAAAACGTTTGAATATATGCCCACCGCAGTACAATTTCACTGCAACAGTTCCACTTGTAAAAAATGAGAATGAAGATAAATACGTTGAATGCTTACTGTGCCGCACTGGACCATAAAAATATAGCACAGAGAATTATTTTTAGAGCCCCTTGTGAACTGCGTTTTTAAAATGTAATTTATTGTCTATCATTTTCCTCAAGTAATACACCACAAGGTGAGAGAAGGTAAATTATAAAAGCAGTAAAAGAAGAGTAACATAAAGCCTTCTCTCATTTTTCACATACATTCACATAAACACACACTGCTGATTTATGTTGTAATAGTAAACAATAATGTTAATTTACTCTTCTGGGATGAAGGTACAAATATTGCCTGATGTATACACTCTCACTAACCCTCTCAGGAACACACACTACTCTGCCCTCAAGCAGACTCCAGCTCAGCTGAAGACATTATGAGCAGCAGAGAGAGTAACAACTCAACCATGCAAGCAAGTGCACTGCAGTACTTTCAGTGTTTGTGTCAGGAATTCCTTGACAACAATCTAACATATTGATGCTGCCATGTGTGCATTTCTCAAGGTATTTGGATCAATCACGAAGGCTTGTGTCAGCTCTTAATTCAAAACATGACTTGCATTTTGCATTTGAATGCTCAAGTTGAGTGTTTATGGTGTTTTTCCATCGTGTTCCTCTCAAGACTGACGATGGTGGAATAAACATCCTGCCCTCACTGAGCTTGAGATAGCATTTTATGGTGTTATCACACGTTTTGACAATCCCAGGTCCTTCCATCGTGGAGGAATTTCAATATTTATCCATTCAGCGCTCAGTATTCAGATGCTTTATTGACTTCTGTCTTGCATGCTGCCATGCTGCCCAGCTCTGACTTTGAGAGGACTGTTAAGTACCAGAGATAATATGCTGGAGCTCGATGGGGTCTCTTCCCCAGGCCACTTCTCCCTTATTCTCACGTCACTCCCTCTCACTGTCTATGACTGTACGCGTGAGTCTGTTTCTCCTCTCAGCTGCCTCTCCCCCTGTCCTTCTGCCACTCTTCACCCTCCTCACTCTTCTTCTATCCTGGCTTTGCCTTCTATCTCTCCTCTCAATCCCCCCCCCCCCTCTCTCCCTGCCATCCAGTTATTACAACAAGAGCTGTGCCCTCGCCTGCCTTGGCCTAAGCACACACTCACCAGGCATTCCTTATGTTGCTCCACTCAGCAGCAACAGCAGCAGCAGCAGCAGCAGTGTCCTCCTTTACCCTCTCCCCACTGTGGCTGTGCCTCTTGCTCCTGTCTCCAGGGGTCGTCAGTCTGCCATCGGCCCCCCTCTGAAGTGGTGAGCCACAGAGATTACAGTCTGATCTCTGGTGACTTGGAGATATTTTTAAGAGATGATGTTAGACATGTGAAATAAAGACTTAGCCCCTTCTAAAGCAGGCAGGGGAGGAAATGCAGAGGACGTGTGAAATCGAGACTTTCAGTGGGAAGACACTGGAGATAGACTACTCCAAGTGCTGTTTTTTTTTTTTTTTTAAATGTAATACAGTTGGCAAAAAGAAGGACCGGTGAAACACGGAAGCATAGCTGATTTAAATGACTTGTGGTATGTAGGGTGCAACAGCTTCAGCATTTCATGCATGTACACACAAAGACGTGCATAGGCACACACTCACAACTGGCATTTGAGGGGTTTGTGGTTTTGGTCAGCAGAGCTCTTGCAGGGTGTGGAGTGGAGTAGAGAGAGAGAGAGAGAGACAGAGAGACAGAGAGAGAGAGAGAGAGAGAAGCAGAAGGGTGGAAGGGTGTAACACAGAGTGAAGGCCACTGAGATGCCTTCTCAGCCCGGAGCTATTTCCTGTGGACAAGCTGCTGGGACTATTATTGGTTGTCCCAAGGTCTCTGCGGACATGTTGCAAAGACAATCATGTATGTCACTGGAAATTGGAAACATGTTGAACAAAGGCTAGGATGGATAACCATGAGGAAATATCACAAAGCATATGATTGACTGACAAATACTACACAAAGTCTGTTTTCCAACAAACGAGACTCTTCAGCCATGCTAGCTGATACTGTGAGGATGTACTGGTGATACCTTGAGCTAAATGCTAACATCAGCATGCTAACATTGCTTCGAATGACATAATGTTAAAATGTTAAAATGTTTGGGTATGGGGCACCCCCATAGCTGAATGGTTGGGGTGCGTACCACATGGGCCCAAGTACCCTGAGCAGCTGGTCCCTGGATCGACTCCCGGTCTGGCTGGATCCTTACTGCGTGTCATTCCCCCACTCTCTCTCTCCCTGTCTCCTCTCCACTATCCTGTCCAATAAAGGTGAAAAAAGCCTAAAAAAACAAACTTTAAAATGTTTATATATATATATATATATACACCCACACCATGTTCTGCATCTTAGTTTAAAATGCACCATGAACGTCTGACCCAAGTTTTACAATCCACCCAATAACTGTTTAGAGTTAAGTAGCAGACCAACCAACCACAGTCTCAACGAGACCTGCTCAAGACTGTGATTCCATAATTATCTTTTTTTTTTTTTTGTCCAAAAATTAGAGCCAAGAATGTTATTTTAATAAGATAAGGCTGGCTCCAGAGGTGAGAGCCTGGTATTCTTTCCTGTCTCTGGTCACTTCCTTGTGACCTTTTCAGGAGCCCTCAGACGCAAATGTACAGTTGCTGAGTCTCAGCCCCTCTCACTGCTGCCAACTGTAAATGGTTTCCTGTCTCATTTTTTTCAAGCTGTGATTTAGTGGTCTGCCACCTAGAGACATATATCAGCATGGATTGGGAACTTGTATATGATCTTGTAAAGACGACTAAGTGTATAAAAATGGTGACCACTATCAGTGGCATGAAGTAATCATTTGATAGTGATTGTTTCTTAAGAAAGCACTAAAGGTAATTGAATTAGAAAAATAAAACTTGTCCAGTGGCGGTACCTGCTTTTTCTGTATTAGTTCCATTGGCATCACTTTGCCCTTGAAATATGTAACACTTCACTTACACCTTATTCTCAATTTGCTATTCAGGAAGCTTGCTTATCAGGGAGTTTTAATAGTTTGACATCTGTGCTGATATGCATAATTTGCTAATTTAGAGGGCAGCGGAAGTCATATATCACACCTGAGGAAGTGATATAAGTGATATCAAGAGTATCAAGTCTGCAGAAAATAGATTAAAAATGCAATGTGTTCCAACAGTTTTATATGTAAATCATCACATACTGAAACTCAGTCTTATCCTTTAACATCTTAGCGTTAAACAAGGAAACGCCACATTGTAGAGGCCTAATTAAAATTTTATGGCATGTCTGTACAGAGCGGAGAGAAACCCAATCAACCGTTATCTGATAACTTTATTATCAAGTTAAAAAAAGACAATGAATTACAATATTTACAGAATATCCAGAGATAAATGGAATAAAATTGTAAACAATCATTCTAGGCAACATCACAACCCACCATCAGGTAATCAGATTTATATGGGAAGAAAGGCAAGAAGGAGAGATTCTAGTGTCAAACTATGGAGACAACAGTCTGAAAAGAGAAATGCATCGGAAACGAACTAAACATATATACAAGTATCCAGTGTGTTGTCAGCAGGGGCTTAACTTTGGGTAAACTGGGAATATTACAGTCTATAGACTGCACACAGTGAGGGATTCATAGTCATGTTCTATTAAAATGATCACAGAACAACAAACAATTTCGGGCTGACAGCTTCATTACCCAGATTGTCCCAATTTATCATCTGGTTTACACTGGGCTATCAAGCTGGGCAACAAGCTGCCTTACAAAGCTTATTACTACAACAACAGTTTTCAAACAGTTTTACTTTCAAAAAGCTACAAGCTGGTCCTGTAAAACAGAAAGAGGGCTTTGAGATTCAGCACCAAGTCAACTGGTTTTTAAGGTATTAAAAGGACTGAGGGGCAGAGCAGGGCTGCTACAGTCCCCACCCACTGGGTAGACTGAGGGCGGGTCTACTTTGAGCAAGTGAGCTGCCCTTATCGGACAGAAGATATCCGAGTGTCAGATTCGGGATTAGATGTGAGTGAGCTAGATCTCAGAGGGATCTATAGGTTGACTGTGAATCCAGATGGCAGCCAAGCCCAGAAAAAGACTAAGCAGTTTAAGGAAATGCTCCCAAAGGAACTCATTTTTTTCCTAGTTTCTTACTTTGACATATTCTTCTTCAAAATAAAAGCCCTGGCCATTAATTATTAGAGAACTGCATCATTTTCCTTCATGTGTTTAAATATTGTACAACCACACTGCTCTTCCTGTCAGCTCATTCCCATTACATTACAAAAAAGGAGATATTTTTCATTGTAACCAGACATTGTACAACAGCGTAATAATGTTGGATTGGGGACTCAAAAAGCCCCTAAGGGTTATCTATCATCTTTAGATTTCTTTTTTTTTCTTTTTTAAAAATAAGAACACCTAAAGGAAAAAAGGGTTAAAGTATCCTTTCTGAAACACCACAGTTCAAACACTTAACAAGTAGTTTTGTTTTCTATACATGGCTGCAAACATGTAGTTTACCTGGGTTCCACCCATAGAACTCGAATTCTAAAATTCTATGGTCCAAACTCAGATTTCCTATTTCCATCAATGGTTCAATGCTCAGGAAAGACAATCACAGCAGCAAACACAGCAGGCTTGGTAAATATTTTGGTACCAAGAACACAATTAGATTAACCATGTTCCTCTTCAAATTCTAAATTGTGGTTACCAGTCACTTTATTTCAGACTGCTTAACGTCGCTTATTGGTCTCATTGGAATTGGACATAAATTTGACATAATTGCTATTCACTTCTTATAAGGCTTTAGGGCATTCAAGCAGCAAATTCCAGCAAATACAATCTCTGCCTTTTGTCAATATCAACAATAACACAACAACTTTTCTAAAAAGAAGCACACAAATGCAAGCTATGACAGTTGTGTCGATACAGGATGAGAATTTAAAGGGGTTTTAGTTGGGGGATTTGACACCTTTTTAAAGTCAATCTTCAACATACAGTCCCAGTGGCACACATACTCTATATATGTGGAAAGAAATGGTTTTATGGCTTTCTGACCTAGTTACACTTGTCCTTTCAGTGTATCCCATCATGTCAAAGCTGGACGACAGACTGTATGAAAAACATGGCCCTGTCTGTTGCATCAGCCATTGGTTTCTTGAGACATTTTGAAGCCTAGATTTGAGTTGTGCTCCATGTTAGCCTGTCAGTCATTTGGGAGCCTGAAGATCCAAATATGGACACTGTGGAGGAACCTGGATGGAGTTGAGGTAATCACCAGGGCTCTCTAAGACCAAGACACCTGACAATCATGCAAACATGGCTCTGAACATACACCCATTTAGCATGGAATTTCATTTGTCATCATCATAGATAAAACCCCACACTCCAGCAGCACTTCTTTCCTTAAACTCCACCCCCCTCTTTACTCTAGGAAAGCAGAACACACAGAACACATTATCATCGGGACAATTTATTTGGTAGGAAAGAGTTCCAGTGAAAACTGCTGTGAATATAACAAATGAAATTCCATTCACTTCCACTGGATAAGGGTGGCAGCAGAAATCTTAGAGAAGGTTATGTCAAAACCCCTGGCAAATCAACTGAAGCATTTACCACTGTGAGAAAATATTTTCTCTCTTTTTTTATTTTTCTTTATTTATTTATTTTGGTAATCTGGTCCAAAGTAATACTTTAAGCCTCAACATCCTCTTTGTTCTGCTCTGGGTAGCTGCTAAACCATATTTTGTTGTTACAGTAAAGTTGAATCTAATTTGATCTAATCTGATCTTAATTAAATAATGACTCTCAAAATTGCCACTAAGGCACACATTAGCATGAGTGAAAACAGCTGTCGAAGCCATAAATTCTTGTGGAAATAAATCTTGACTTTATATTTTGAGAGAGAAGTTGGGTATTTTCCTAGTTACTTCAAAGTTTAACTTTTTTATTTTAAAGCAATTAAAGCCATATAGTGGCCTTTACAGGAACTGCATTTTAAGGCACTTGCACAGCAATGGTGGTTGACACTTGTCTGGTCTGTACATAGTGTGGTCCGATCCTGTGCACAGCATAATCCAGTGAACCAGACCACACCCAGAGGTTCACATCATATGGATCTCAGAGAGATCTCTTAACCATCTTTCATTGAAGGTATGTGGACAGAGCTGGGTCCTGGCACATCCAATTACTTATTTTACACTGAAAAGACAAGTGTAATCTCTGTCTGTTGGTCAAGATGCCACTACCGTTAAAGGGGCTATTTGTAAGTTTTCTCTGTCACAGAATGCAGTTGCTCGGCGGGAGCAGGTGGTGGTGATGGTGATGGTCGCCTGCCAACAGCTTCAGCTATTGTTGCATTTACAGTACAAGAGGTTAGAATACGCAACCTGGGCAGTGCTGCTTCTTCAGAGCAGTCTGCTAGCTACAGTGAGTCGCTATCAGAATGAGACAGGCTGGTCGGCTGCGGCTTGCTGGTTAGCATGCTAACTTCAGTAAAAGAAAAGAGGTGATAAAACTAGAAGCAAAACATTGCAGTTGTTTCCATCGCTGGAGACAACGCTCAACAAATAAGGGAACAAAGTTTGATGCTGAACTTGCAACATTTCTTCTAGACTGGGAAGTAAATAGCTATTAATGCTAACACCAGCTACGTAATGAAAACTTACAAATAGCTCCTTTAAAACCTGTAGTTATGTTACAGGTTAACCCTTAACAGATACCTATTTCATATGGGTACAGTCATGACACAGTTAACATATCTCTGTTGTTACTTTGATCTGCCCAATGCACAGGTTAACTGTGATATTGGTAACCTGGATCACAAACAACATGATATCTTACAGGGAAAAGGACATTTAAACTATTACCATTTTTTTCCCCCACGATTTTATCAGTGAAATTACTGGACAATAAAATAGTACAGTCAAAATGTGAAGGGTGCCACAGGCTGAAGGCTTATACGTAGTATAATATTAAGGGACCTAAAATATAGCAATTTGCTACAAACATTGGGGGGAAATTGTCAGTATTTCTACGAATGAAAAAAACACGATTTGTGATTTGCTAAAATAGATAAGGTGCGACTCTTCCTCAAGGAATACTTCTACACATTTAACACAAGGCTAAGATGAAAAAAAGGCTCAAATTCCAACAAGAAACAAGAAAAGGTAGCTCTACAGTGGGCCACGGTTGTAAATGCTTTCATATCTGTTGTTTCTTCTAGGTAAATTTACAGTACCCCTGTTTTGGATGAGCAGGGGGGGGGGGGAGTGTAAAAGGTGCATCAAATAATAAAATGCTAAATTTAGTTAATCATTTTGGACAAAATTCTTTATAAATAGCTTAGTTTTTATCTAGGTGGGATCTTTCACTGTAGATTTGACCAGAATGTCAGCAATAAAGAGTTCTGTTCACTATTGGTTACCAATATATTAAGATCTGTCCTAGGGGACCGCTCATTTAAAGAGCTCAGCCATTTTATGCAGCACAACCTAATACTTATATATGTAACACCTAAAATCTAATAATGTGCCAACTCATAAGAAGTCACTTTTTTTCCATTTCAATCTTTTTGTTTCCTTTGACGTTCTATTTTGAGATCCAACTCGGTGCTGATCCTATCCAATGTTATTGTTTTCTATCTCAATATCCCAAGAGGCCACAATCTGTTCAACCAAACTGTTGATCCTTTTTGGTGTCAAGCATTTCTTTGTCCTCTACATACTGGCTTTGACTTCTCAGTGAAAGATCAGCAGGGTACCCTTCCTCTTTTCTGTTGCTGGACAGATCCAGTCCTGTGTCCATCAAGACAGAGGAGCCAGTGGAAGATGAAGCTGAGGCCTCTATTGCTGAAGTGGTGCTGGTGTCCATCCGACTGTTATTAACCGTCCTGAAAATGCAGGAGGGAGAATGAATAAGTGCGTCAGAGCATGTGGAAAGATAAAGGAATAAAAATAACACAACAGAGAGAGTAGAATTTTAAATACACAGATGTACAGTAATAAAACAAGAATAAAAGTCTGCTAGCTCATGCTCATGCTAATTCTAGCAACTTTGTCAAGCTTTACTTAGATAACAGTGGTGCATTGAGCTAAATGTTAACATGCTCAAGACAACCATGCTAACATGTTGATGTTTGGCAGGTATAATGTTTAGTTTAGCATGTTAACATGCTAACATTTGCTAATAAGCTTTAAACACAAAATACAGCTGACACTAACTAGAAAAAAACAGGTTTTGCAGGTATTTGGTTGTGATTAGAAGCACTGAACCAATTAAATTCTTGACCTGATGATGGTGCAAGATGAAAAGTCAGAAGATCAGCAAGGTAATTACATTTCATCCTGAGGGGGACTATGAATGCCTGTTCCAAATTTCATGGCAATCCAACAAATAGCTCACTTACAAAGAGAGCGCAGAGAAGAAGAGAAAGAGAAAAAGGAAACAATACTAACATGCCATGTCGAAGGACATGTCGTTCCCACTCGAGGCTGTTGGTGAAGCAGCGGCCACAGAACTCGCAGGGAAGACGCTTCTCTGCACTGCTCGGCCCAGAATTGCTGCTGCTGCTGGTAGGAGACGCAAGGACCTCTGGGAAACAGAGTTCAAATGATAAGTAAGTCTAAGTAAGAATAGAATAATTTCACGTGTTTACTTCCTATTTCTAATTTGTGACATATTGTTACAAAGAGGAAATTAATGTATTAGAAATTAATGTGGGCTCCATCGTAGACCACTATATTTCTGTGTTAGTTCTACTTTTTCCATCAGTGAGTGACCAACTCCAGCCAAGAATATTCAGTGAATTATAGCCTAGAGGACTGAAATGAAGAAATCAATTTAGAATAACAATGGGACTTTGGCTATTTTGGAAGACAAATACTGCTCATGAAGGACTGCTAAAACACATTAAAAAACATATGTATGTTATGGGATTTCCAAAATAAACAATATTCTGGAAGTGTGATCATTTTCTTACTCGTGAGGACATTCATTCGGCTTCAAAAGAGACACAAGGGATTTTTCACACAGATCACAATTTGATATAAAATAACTGAGAAGACAACAGCAAAATGGCTTTTCAGTAGATACATGTGATCCCAGTAGGTTTTATGAAGAAATCAGGTGTGAGATAGGCTGATATATAGCTGTTAAACAATATTCAGAAGTTTTTTTTCTTGACTGGTCAGGTGTGAAATTTATACCGTGTTTGCTCTTTCAGAAAACACTTGACAGTCTGATGTGATACTGCTTTTTCTTTTCTACACCCTGACTGCTACTGACAGTTTTAGGGGTGTCATCGCTTGATAATATAATAAATAATTTACCTTGTGGGGCAGGCTTCTCTTCCTCCACCCTCTTAGCGTCCTCCTCTTCTTCCTCCTCCTCCTCCTCTTCTTCCTCTTTGATGTTGTCCTCTATCTGATCATCTTCCATCTCCCTCTGTTCATCCACTATGTTTTCCATAATTTCCATTCCTTCGTCGTCGTCGTCCTCCTCATCTGCAGATACTTTTCTATCTACTACCATCTCCATCATCTCCCTTTCCTCTTCCTCCTCGGCGCTGCTCCCTTGTTCCTTTATCATCTTCAGCTGGTCCAGGTTGACCCGGCCCATCAGCTCAAAGTTTCGGATAACCTGATTAGAAAGAGGAGGTATTTATCAGTTTTGTATGGTGTGCTCAGTTCACTGTCCTCAATTGTAGAATCCATTTAATTGCAAGATGTGTATTTGTATACTGCTCCGTGCAGCTTTAGCTGTTGAGTGCACTAAAATGATTTGACACCAAAGTCATTTCAACATAGATGGATGATTTGATAACAGATCTTGCTCATCTCATTGCTTATGCATCCTGTTGTTCAGTAAATTATGACACTCCTTCTGAGTAATTCCCCCCCTCCCATACTCCCTACAGACTCAGAGCTATAGCCCTGCGATCCACTTCCCTTGCAATGAAAATGTCTGTCCCTCCAGCTGCAGCTCTTGGCCTCTCCCCTCTTTCCTTTTAACAACAGATACTCTGACTCCCAGGTTCCACAATGGCTGTTTAAACGCTTCCAAGATTGAGGCATACATTTACAGTATTGCAAAGGCATGAAAATAAAATGAATTTACTGTCTGGTGTGCAATTAAAACCTGCAACTCAGTGAGCTAGAGAGGTGCTAAATGATTGCTCAGTGTAGTGGATGATGAATGATTCAACGCTTTTAAATTATGGCTTGGCTTCTTGAAGGCAGCGGTCATGCTCAAGGCAGATTAGAAATATCTAGCTTGCTTTCTTGACCTTTTCTGACCTTCATCTTCCAAATGTTTTGGCACTTCTTTACCAAATGATGATATGAATGAGGAGGGTGCTTAATTCTGCTGAAAACCACAATTAAAGGGGTACAGCTAGACCTCTCAGACCTCTCCGCATTCATCTGATTTCCTATCCTCCTTCCCTTTTCCTCCTCTTAAGAAAACACATCTCTGTATATTTCACACAGCTCTCGTGCTCCTTCTCCTCACTGTTACAGATCCACAGATATCATGTTCTACCATCCGGGATCTTAACATCTAAGTTAATCATTGCTGCAGCTTTCAAAAATCACTGACCACTAGTGGTGGAGTGACTGTATTATAGGTAACAGGTGGGCTGGACCTTATCCTTGCATGCACTCTGTAAAATTAGAGATCTAGTCATGTAAAGAATGAAAAACCATAACCAGTACTCTAATGTACACTAAAATCCCAAAATACCATCTGCCTTCTCACATCATCTCATGAATTATCCCCATTAAGGGAGGCTGAGAGATGACGCCTTTTCTCTCCTGGATGTGATTAGAATATACCGAAGCTTCTGCAATATGATTTGTATGCACCTACTCATCTACTTAGTCTGTTGTATCAGTGGCCATCTCACTGATATTTCTATTTCATTAAATGCCAAGGTGCAGCATAGAGGTTAATTTGGGATTCATCAGCTTGTGTGCAAATGCTGTCTCAAAGAAGACAGAGGAAGTTTGAATGTAAAAATAAGACAAAGGTGTTTTGTGGGCCAACTTGAAAATATTTGAAAGTTTACACTGACTTTATGATCCACTGTTATTGGAATCTAATAAACTTTTATTACACGTGTTGAAAGAATACCATACACACAAAAAAT
Source organism: Lates japonicus (assembly GCA_033238685.1). NCBI lineage: Eukaryota > Metazoa > Chordata > Actinopteri > Centropomidae > Lates > Lates japonicus. The sequence continues at coordinate 7,957,093 of BRZM01000021.1, read as the reverse complement.
GGAGGCTGCAATGGGATCATTAACAGCGCTTTCCCTGCCTAATTTTAAGGCCGACTGATTTAGATTTTAATGTGAAGCTGCTGCAGGAACTCTTCACTTAGAGTCACTGGGAGTAGCTTATTTACATTTAACTGATGTTAGTGGTTAAGCTACTCTAAAAAAAAATAATCAACATTTGGACAATTATGTCTCCTTTTTTTAAGTGAATTTGCTAGACAAGCCTTTACTGGGGTTTGGCTGAACCTAAAACACCCGAGTAAACAAAGCAATTCCCTGTGCTGTTGCAGCGCTAATTTCAATCCCTTACGCGTATTTTATTGGGTATCGATTGTTGTCGTTCCAATCCATCTGCATCCTCGTCCTACCTGCTGCACGGCATCACTCCAGAATAGGATGTGAAGAAACTTTTAACACTTTTTGGAAGTTCTTACTTTGGTACTCTATAAAACTATTTCCAGTGGCCAAAGACAAAACTCTTTTCACAAGATATCTGTTTTTTTACAGTTACAGTTACTGAGGATAAAGTTGCGAATCGGATTTGCTGTAACATGTGATCTTAAATGCAGACAGCTGATTGGCACAGGCCTCATTACCTCCCATAAAAACAGCAAAGGCCATATATAATTAACTGAACAGTTTGAAACGACAGAGTGTGTAAGTTGTGATGGCAATATTCCTCCTATATTTTAAATTACATCCTAAAAACCAATAAGGGTATATCAATTTAAAACTATAAACAGAAAACAGCATGTGTATCATATCTGGACTCCAACTGACCTTGTGCTCAAGGCGGAGATGCTCCTCTAGCTGACTCCGCCGACTGCTGTCATAATAGCAGAGCTGGCACTGGTAAGGCTTGATCTCAGCGTGCTTCTGCAGGTGCAGCTGCAGGGCCTGGTCACTGGAGCATGTGAAGGTGCATTTGTGGCAACGAAATACCAGGCCCTGAAGGTGGCGTGACAGCTTGGAGCGGCTGACCTCCAGCGGAGCCACTCGTTCCTCTGGCGGAGGAAGAGGAGAGAAAGAAAGAGAGAGAGAGTGATGTGGATTATTAGGTCGGAGGAAGGGAAGGTAAAAAAAAATAAATAATGGCAGAGCGGGGGTGGGGGGAGCTAATGACAGACTGGGAAGAGGATATGTGGGGGCACAGGAGAGATATCAACTGATATTTGTCACACACACTTACGCACATGCACACACACGCACACACACAGAAAGACACAAGGGAAAAAGTAATCACAGCGGCTGTTACCTTTTGGTGGTTTTGTCATTTTCTCAATTTCAACACAAACACTCTTCTAGATAACTGAAGACAGTGCCATATAAAAACTACCCAAACACTCAAAAAAGTTTTATCAACTCATCAGGGCAGTTCCACCCCTCTGTGCTTCCTTTAAGTGTTTTTTTTGTCAGTGTCAGTTCTCATAAATGCTCTCATACACAGTAAACAGCGCCTTAATTATTTAAAAACTAAAAGCTCCATTTGTGCATAATGTTTTCCTATCAATTACATTTACATTTCTTATAATGAAATACAAGGTGCATATCAGTTTCTCAGCCATCCAGTAATGCTTTATAAGCCCTAACCTTGTAGTATTGAACAGTATCGAATAAGTCTATTTCCCAAAATGCCAAACTTTACACCTTTAAAAGAAAAGTTGTCGATGTCCATGACGCGTACCTCTGTGCAGGACAATGTGGTCGATCATATTGCTCTTGTGTTTGGTGTGGTAGAGGCAGAGAGGGCAGCGCAGGTCTTTAGGGAGGTCCTCAGGTGCATTGTTGTTGTGTCCAGCCTCCACATGCATGGTGAAGGTATTCCTGAGACAGATGCACACACAGAATGAGGGATCATTGGACTACCAAAGTCCGTTTTTCCTATCAAGCGTTTTGACATGTGTGAGTATTCTTGGAAGTACATTACATCTCAGTCATTCTCCTTTGTTTCTCTGCCAAGGTCAAAGTCTTTCCTTACTTGTAGCAGGTGAAAAAGGAACAGTCTTTGCACTTGAAGAGCTTCTTGCCACCGTGGCGGTCCCTGTAGTGCCGGCGAAGGCTCTGCATGTATCCAGAGCTGAACTCGCAGAACTCGCAAGTGAGGACGCCGTCTGGTCGATTGTCAGCCACTATCGAGCCACCAGGTGTTGAGCCGGAAGACATTTGACTGCGGGAGGCCAGCTGGTAATGACTGAGCTGCTGACGAACATCCGCTGGCTCCAGGTATGAAGGATCTGAGAAAAGGGGGGGGGGGGGGCAGAGAATTTAAAAAAAAAAAAGGGAACTGTTTATTTCACTGTAACATACTGTTTGGATACATGCGGCAAGGCTAATGTGTAGCAACCAGGACTAATAAATACAGAACGTTTCTGTAGTATAGGACAGTGGTGGAAAGTAAATAAGCACAATTACTAAAACAAATTAAAAAACATTATTAAAGATTCAGCCAGTGGCACCCAGCTGTTTTGGCTTGTGACTACTGACAAAAACACGTCTGGTTGCCACGTTTCAGATGTTTATAAGTTGTTAGCATTCTACCAAGAGACATCTCTCCTCTTAACTTCTCACATGGTTTCATTTAAATAAAATGAAAATGAAAAAAAAAGGAAAGATTAGAGAAAAGTCCAAAGAATGAATACAGTTTTTTCATATCTCATCAGCACTTATATTCAGCTCATGACCCCTCGCATTTATCACGTGACCCTTGGAAGGGGCCAGACCTCGAGGTTAGTAACCATGGGACTAAACTACCAAACCCAATACAGTATAAAACTGTTAAATTATGTATCAGTTGCAGGGGTCATTCTTCAGCGGAATGATTACTTACACTTTTGATACTTAAATTCTGACTGATAAACTTCTGTACTTTACTTATGCAAGATCTTAAATGAAGGAATTTAACTTGTTACGGAGTATTTTCACATTTTTGTATTGTAATTTTTACCAATATCTGCAAATATCTGAAGACCAGACGTCTTCCACTTATGGTCTGCAGAACATAGACTTCCTAACACAGACAGGAAGTAATCACTAAAATAAACAATATGTCTTTTCTGCTAACTTCAAGAGGATCTGCACACTAGTTTTTAACCCACTACAGTCAGTGTGCATCTAAGACTCATTAGATAAAGTGTGTTATTCTCTCACACACTTTGCACAGCAGGATGGAGTTTAACCTACTTTATGTATCCTCTCCAAGTTGATTCTTCTGCCTCCTTTCAAAAAGAAAATGCACATTTTTAATATTTAATAAAAGGCTATCAGCAGGCAGCAGTTGATCCTTTCTCTTCTAAAGGAGTCAGAACTATCTCAAATTGAGTTGCACTGACTCCAAATGCCCCCGCTCCCCCTCCCCTCACAGATACAGAAGTGTAACTGTGACTGTCATCATTCGTCCCCTACCTCTTTCCCTTCTCATCCCCTTTCTCATGAGTCTATAATATCAGCGAGCAAGCTCATCTTCTCGTCCTACTTTGAGCCTCCAACACATCAATAAATAAACCACAGTGACACTAATAGAATATCTATTCGTGTGAAAAATGCCTCATTCAGCACGAGGAAGCATGGAGGAAAAAAAAAAAACTTTACTCTTCAACTTTTACTTTATAAAATGCTTTAGATCCAATTTCTCACTTTTGCGGTAGAGCCAGAGGAATTCGTATGAATCAAACAATGCCACAGTCCACTCATGCCTTTAATATTCTCTCTGCATTGTGGAGATGTACGGCGATGAGATGGCAGATGGAGAGTAAATTTTGTAGTTAGGCAGTGATGTGTCTTCTTGAATGGATTAATGACAAAAACTGCCTATTGCATTGCATTAAACGAGAGGTGGAAAACGTGTGAGGAGTTGAGGAAGACAGAGGAGGAGGAGAACACCTTAAAAATATTTTAAGGATGACCTTACAGCAGCATCAGAAAGTGAGGATGGGATTTCAAAGAATGTGGGGGGGGTTTTGTTGTTGTTTTGGGCAGGTGCAGGTGTAAATGTTAGAATAAACTGCAGCTATATTCAAACCATTTTCAAGATGTTTAAATAACCACCCCTGTTAATGAGAAGCAATCAAATGATAATCTATTCTAAACACATTTCACTGCCAAAAAAGGCACAAAACCTCTATTCCACAGCAAACATCAGAATTTTAGACATTCGACTGAAGGTAGCTGCTTTGGCATAGTAGAGAGACATTCAATATGTCAGCTCTGCTCTCTCTCAATGCTTCATTTGTCTTGGTAGGGCACAGCTGACAGTGGTGGTTGGTGCATTGAGGAATGCTGCCCTGCTTCAGCTCCAGGGAAGATTCCACAGCTCCAGCAGCAAGGTGACAGCTGCTGCCAAGAACAGTCTGCAAGCTAAGGCAGTGGCTGCACAGACACTAAAACACCTAAAACATGGCATCACATCAAGGAGGTAGCTGCTACACCAACCTACAGTGGAGGTGCCTCTTTAACTGAACATATTCTGCTGAGAAAAGTGTCATAATCAACAGTAAAGAAGGCTTAGGCAGCCAAATCTGAGCAGTCAGACTCCAAAATTCTCATATAATTTATTCAATCTGTGCACACAACCCTGAGACCCAGAGACTATGAATAAGACACAGACTTGTTGATGCTATAACTGCTGACTTCCAGATTTATAGTGAATCTAATGTGTTACATTAAGAGTGTTTTTTTAATGATTAAAACTGAGCCCGATCTACACTAATGTGAAAATATACTGATAGGTGCAACATGAAAAAAGTTTACATTCATGGATTGTGTCAGTTCCATTATTAAGCTAATCTTTGATCCGGGGGATGCTTTGGAACTACAGTTTCCATAATGCTTTTGGAGACGTAAACAGGAAGTATAACATTGCCATGGCGTCATTTACTTAGCCATAAGCTACAACTTGAGCCTGGTTGTTTTTATTCTATTTGTTTACAATCTGGAAAATTGGCAGCATTAACAGCATGCCGGATTAGCTATTAGCAGTTCCTGTTTGCAGTGTACCCCTGGATGTACAGTCAGTTATAACTGGACTACTTTAAAACTGAAGAAAACTTAAAAATATGATAATTCTCAGGCAAGTTCTAAGTTGTAAGGAACGTCTTTTTTCTATTATTGCAAAGCATATTTATAAACTTAATTCCAGGTGGAACTCAGAAATAATGATATCCTCACAAAGTGCAAGTTACACTGACTTGAAAAATATGTGTGTCATGCCCGTGTGTTATGGCTCTGAGAAAGAGTATGAATTTTGATGCAAATTGCAGCAATCAGACACTGAAGGTTTTAAAGCACCTTAATTGCCTTTTCGTCTCACACCGTTTCTTTTTTGTATTCTTGTTAGTTCTGCTTTGATTAGTGACAAGCCTACCATGTGACGCTACAGCCATTACAATGATATTACACATGATCTCATACCATCTGAAGCCAAGGAAGTCTGCTCTGTGTTACTGGCCAGCCGGGAGGGCCTGAGGGTGGCATGAGCAGCCTGGGTAGCAGCTCGGAGTTTGGGTAGGGTCAGGGCCTCACCATGGTCTCTCAGAGAGTGCTCCCTCAGCTGGCTGATGGTCATGGAGGAGAAGGGGCACGACAAGCACTTGTATGTGTGCTGCTCACCTGCAAGACAAACAAGAATCATCAGGCAACAACTCCACAACTTTATGAAATAAACAAAAGGAATATTAGATGAGGATCAGCACAGATCTATAAATCATTGTGGATGCTGAAAAAAAGCGATAATAAACACATCCTCCAGCACAAACAAAGCCATTCCCCTCTGAGACAAGCTGTAACAAAAATGTCACCTTGCGCTCACTTAGTGCTCCCCTTGGACTAATTAGTGTAATTTCGATAGAAAAATGTTGAGCTGCACCGTTTATTGAAGTTTCATCAAAATTCAAACAGAAATATTGTGAGGTATCACACTTTTTACATAAAAACTAAATTATTATCAAACATATTAAGTTGGATCCATATTCAAATCCTTCAACATATGTACTTTCCTTTTAGGCAATTTGGAAATTACTGTACAAAGTTGATTTTGTATTATCCAACAAAATTAACATTATAGTGTGTTAGAAATGCTACAGCTAAAACATGAAACTACTGTTGTTTTAAAGTAAAGTAAGTATTAAAGACCCTGAATGTAAACAACATAAAATGGAGTTTTGTGCAGGTTGGTGAGGACAAAGGACAGTATTTCACTGATTTATGCTGCTCCAGTTTATGACTGTGCTTATGCTGTTTTGGATACTGTGTGCGCTTGTGGCAGTAGAGTTTTGAATTTACCCACGGGTGATTTATAGCATCTTGCTTCCTGTTTCTGCTGAATATATTTGCTTAATAACTTTAATACGAGCAGTATCCTGGGAAGTGAAGCCATTACACCCAAATCTGATCTGGCTGTAACATGTTCTTACCAGAATTTAATTAAGAAGCCACTTCCTTATTTAGCTGCTTCTGGTAAGAACATATTGTTTGGAATAAGATCCTGGATGTGGATGCTTCAATCCAAGACTTTCTTTAGCTTGTTGGGACTGTAAGCCAGGACACAACAGTGCAGAACTGAGCCACAGAGATGAGATTTAATGTACATTTTTTGTCTACATAATCACCAAACTTTTCAAAAGTAATCGCAACTCAGAGTTGGTTTGTGTCAATTATCCACAGCAGTTGTTAACTCTTACTGCTGCCTCTTGTTCCCTTCAATCAGGCAGTCGAGAGCACTCAAGATGCGGTTTGAAAATTGGCCTCTCTAGTTTTGCCAGTGCTACGATTGTTTCTCTTGCTCGCATATTGATTGCTCAGGTGGAGCTTTTTTGCATTTCTCGAACGCTTATGTCTTTGGATCAATGTTGCCGTCTGGCCCGCTCAGAAACAAAAACGATCACAGGCGGAGAATCGCATCTGAATGGAGACACCTGTACGCCTTCACCTTTGTAACTCGCCGAGGATTTCTCACCATATTCCCAGATAAACAATATTAACAATATATTCATCTGGGCTATTTGTGCTGAAATCCAAATTTGATTCCTTTGGATGTGCTTAATTAGGTGTGTCTAATGTACTCAGTGAATGGTGAAGCTGCTCCTCAAGCTAATCCACTGGTTGCATTGTGCTGGATAAGCTAAATCAAGCACAACATCTTTATGTGGAAGATGATAAACAGGAGGCTGCTATTCTGGCCCGGGAATACCTTGTTAGTCATAGATACAGCTGTAAGATGTGATTTAATGTGTGTGTGTGTGCTTTTACCTGTGTGTGCCTTATGCAGGTGGCTCTTCAAGCGACTCAAGTAGGCAGATTTAAAGGGGCAGAGCTTGCACTTGAAGGGCTTGTGGTGCCCGTGGTGAGACTGCACATGTCTGTCCAGACTGGTGATGAGACAAAACATACAAAAAAAATGAAGGGGAGGATATGAGATAAGAGGATAAAAGAAGGAAAAAAAAAAAAATGAAATGAGGACAAAAGGATAGCAGATAAAGAGAGAAAGTGACAGGAATAGGGGACAGGAAAGAAAGAGAGGGAGAGAGAGATCTACTCTACAACATCCACTTTGATGATTTCAACAGCAGGGTTTTCAGCAGCATCTAAAGCACTCGATTCTGTTTACCTCACAAACAACAGCCGCACATTTCCAATGACTACAGAACACGGAGCCGTGGGGTGAACCCATCTACCCACAATCCCCTGGTGGGAATGAGTGTGTGAGTGCCTGTGGGGACGGTGGCTGTGTTTTTAATGCCAGCCTCCTAGGTGGCATGGGAATGCGGCTTCTTTCTGGGTCAGGGCACATACAGTACAGAGGGATTACACCTGGGAGCTCAGAGGAGATGAGGACTCTCTCTTTCCCTCTCGCTCTGTGTCTCTGTGATGGATAAAACAAATCACACAGCCAAAATGTCTGTCTACTTCTAATGTTTGCCTTGCTCTCCTAGGAGGGAGGAAATCTTCGAGAAGATTGAGGATTCAAAGGGAATGTGACAGGGTAAACAGAATGAGGTGTAAAATTGTGCTCTGCGCCAAATGAGTTTAGCATCCAGTTGTTTTGTAAAACAGCTGGTGTAAGACATGTAAGGTATACAAGGGCGAGTTTAAAATAGACTTCTACCATGGCTACATATTGCACATATAAGGGTGCGGGTATACTGATCTATCACTGAAAAGAAATGACACAGTTAATGTAAAGTAAATTTGGCAGGAACAGACACATCATGAGCATCAGGGCATTTACATGTTGTATGTACCTCACTATTTAGTAGTTTTCATTGTTTGTGACAGAGTCCCCCATTTCCACACTTTAACGAAAAGCGACAGGGGATAGCACTACAGTGCCATATGCAACAAGAAGTTCGATTTCAGTTGCATCTATTCACGACTTCTTTGCTAAAACAACCTAAGTTTGTCTGGGTGCATTATAAAAATATATGCCACTTGGTTTTCTGTTGTATTTCTGGGAATGTAGCTACCAGAGGTGTCAATTATAGACCCCGCTCCTCCCTACTTACTTGTGCCTGAAGGGTGAGACAAACTGGCAGTACTGGCAGCTGTATTTGTCCTCTCTGCTGAACAGTGCCATGGCTGAGTGGCTCCTCTCGTGGGACCTCAGCCCCTGCATGGACATGAAGACTCGGTCGCACTGGGCACACGGGTGACCCCCCGCCGCTAATCGCTGCTTCAGCTGGCCCTCCGACGCGGAGGCCCTCGCCGCGGCCACGAGGGCCGCTGCCCTGCCTTCGATGCCGTCCGTTTCCGAGTCAATCGTCTCCGCGGCAATGCCGACGTCACCAGAAGCCGTGGAAAGCAAGGATGGGCCCATTGTTGCGGCCACGGGTCCCTCGAGGCTGTCAGCCCCAGCTGCTTCATCCCCCTCCAGGTCTCCATTGGTAAGGCTCTCCGAAGGCAGGGTCAGGGGGACCTCGCTGACCTCCTGCTGCAAGACAAAGAGAAGTCTCAGATGTTCAGTAACTTGTCTGTGCCTCATCTTGATTTAATGTGTCAAAGTCTTTCCTTATGCAGACGCGGAACACTGCAGTACAAAGAGAAAGATGTTAACAGTGCATAAGCAACAGTTAAGCATCTGTCTAGCACCTATGGGTCTGCCTATGCTGTATCAGCACAATCATTTTCAGTCAAATTCTACTTACAGCTTGCTCTCGCTCTGTGTCTCTTACTCACTCTTTGCACAGTTATGCTGGAGTACTCATCAACATGTGGGTATATCATTGATTTGGAAGCATTTATACACAAGACATTTGTCTGAAATACATGCCAGAATGAGCCTAAACACTGGTCCAAAACGCTTCAAGCTGCAGTGCGAGCCTGTACGGGCGGAAGATAAAAGTGTTTCTAGTCCAAGAACAAATGACAAAAAACATGACTGATTTAAGTCCAGTATGGGCAAGCCTTAACCGTAAGCTTAGCCAACAGCCAGCTCCAACCCTGACCTGAAACTCTGTAGTGTGCCGGCATTTACAGACACACGATACTCAGTTGATATTGACTTTATTGCTCTATACAAATGGAATGTGACAGGAAAATTTGAGCCCAGGAGCTTTGTTACATATTGTTGTTAACTTTCCTCCATCTTTTATATATCCCTCACATAACTCTTAACAATAATAATAACAAATCTTTACACCAAACAACCACCATTTCCTGTATTCAGAGTGACTCATAAACTTTGTTTGGCTACTAGACCTGATGATGATGCTAAATCATCCTTATGAGTAACGGAAGAATACAAAACAAGTCACACAATGCAGCAGCTTAAGAGCTAACACAAGTACCTTACACATTTGCACGTCTACCAACAGTAACATGAGGCTTGCTGCACAACAAAACTTCACCATCAGTTTCTACTTCCTTCATCTGCCGGAGTGTGCAGGCTGGCCCCTGCAGTCGTCACGAGCAGACAGACAATCACCATGACTTTTTTATCGCCTCGAGGAAGCTCATTCTTTCTGCGGAAGGACCTGACCCTGCACTTCATGCAGCCATAAATAAGATGTGGCATCCACAGGCCCAACCTTGCCATCCAGTCTGCCCTGACTGCACTGTCAGCCTGTTCTTCACCCAACTCTATCAGAAACCATTGCAGCTCCAGAATTGAAACTGTATTCGTGAGGCTATAAAAAGCAACATTTATTTTTACCCTCTGCGATGTGTGAAACATACAGTATATTCCATCTGGTGGAGATGTTGCACATGGACGTGGTCATTATGTTGTAGGGCCATGAATGCCTGCAGGTAACCCAAACCCTGATGGGGTTAGTGTCATTAGCTGGGCACAGAATAACAATTTACTCATTAAAGTGAAAGTTTCAACAGAAATGCTGCTCTTTTCTTGGCAGATCTCAGTTACCACGGTGCGTTTGTTACGTCTTCGCTCTCTATGGCCCCGAACCATCTCATCTTAAATACATAAAAGACAGACTGGAGTGTCTGACGGAAGAACCAGGCCTCCGTCTGGGTGAGGCGCTGAATCCTTAGGCCTGTCCCCCTCACTGGCAGCCTCAGTGGAATACTAATGTTCGAATGGTTACCCGCCGCTGCCCTAAAAGTTATGGCTCACCACTCTGTCCTCCACTCTCCACGCCCCCCCCCACCCCCTCCTCCACTGCAATGGGACAGCGTTGCTTGTTTTCTCTGGGGGAAGCTGACAGACTGTCTACCCAGAAGCCTCAGTCAGTAATAAACAAAATGGGAAACAGAACCCGAGCCCAGTAAAACAGATCGCTGCAGAGCTGGATAGGAGTTAGACTGTAATTCAGACACACAGGGGACAGACGAAGAGGGTCTACTGAGTGTTGCTAATGTTAAAACAGGAGTAAATAATACATTGTGTACATTTGGTTTATCTCTGAAGAAGCTGCTACACGATTGGGTAAAGAACTAGTCTGACATTTTAAGAAATGTGCTTATTCACTTTCTTGCTCAGAGTTAGATCAGAAGCTAGATACCACTCTCAATCGTGTGCGCAAAATATGAAGCCACAGCCAGCAGCTGGTTAGCTTAGCTTAGCATTTAAAGTGGAATCTTGGCTCTGTCTGAAGGTAACAAAATCTGCTTACCAGCACCTCTAAAGAACTAATTTTCCCTTTTTCAGTGTTTATGATACGCTAAGCTAACCAGCCGCGGGCAGCACCTTAATGGACATTGGACATATGGAAGTGATGTCAATCTCCTCATCTAGCTCTCAGCAAGAAGTATGTTTCCCAAAATAAATATTATTATTCCTACTATATTGCTATTATGTGTCTTGAATTTTCCTATAAATAAAGAATAACATTAATTTATATTTATTACTATACTACTATTACTTACATTCATTAATTTAGTTTCATTTTAACTTCATTTTAACATTGACATGTGGATAGTTAAAAATAATAATACAATATTCTAGATTTAATGTAGCAAGTCCCCAACTGAAATATAATTCAAAGAAATTTAAGACTAAATTCAGTTTTATTTACCTTGACATGTCCCTCTTTAACCTCCCCATACTGGACGTGCTTCCTAAGGTGGTTGCAGATGGCTCGGAGGGTGGGGTGCACCTCGACGCAGAAGTTACACCTGAATCCTATGGGAGTTTTATTTACAGGGCTTTCCTGTTCAGAGACAAAAAGAAAAGTACCAAAAAACCAAAAAAACGTTTTTAGTTACAGTACAGTACAGTTATTCTTTCTTTTTAAATTATATGAAAGTGATTTGTGATTAAGATGTTTATCTTAAATTAGATTATTAAACCTTTTAAAGTTAAATAATTTACCCAGTGCCATTAATGCCTATGAATCTAAACCAGGTGATGTATTTGCCACAGTCAGAAGACACTACTGTCTCTTTTATATGGGATTTACCTTATTGCCATGATATCATAGACGTCCACTGTTAAACGAGATCAATGGTACTAATGAGATGTGGTAACTACCACATCTCATTATGCACTGTTATATACTCCTGGTGACAGTGAAGAAGCAAATTGAAATACATAATTATCTCTTTAAATGTTTCTTCAATTTTGGCAGAACTGAACCACTTTATGTACATCTGCAGTGAATGTGTATTTATAAAGTCATTTAAAATAAATTATCTCTATTCTCAGGGATAGATAATGACATGGGAACCTCCAACCTCCAGGAGTTAAGGAACACTTTCAGTATGGCAGATTGTAGTATCTTGTGACAATGGCATCAGATGATTTACAGTATACTCTCAAAGACATTAATGGCAAAAGGAAATTTAATTATATCTGTTTTATTTTTGGACTCAAAGGTTTTTGGGAGTCTTGTATCTTCACTGACCTTCTCAAGTTTGGTGTCGGGTAGTTCCGTGGCTTTCTGTTTGCTGAGCAGCTGCTTCCTCCTCTCCTGCCTCATGGCCCTCTTCTGAAACTCCTCATTGTGATTCAGTAGATGTTTGGCCAGAACTGGGAGAGCCAGGAACTTCAGCTCACAGTGAGAGCACTGGTACAACTCAGAGTCCTCGTCCCCGGGACCGGGAGACACCGCAAAGTCCCTCTTCAAGTCATTGCTGTGGTGGTCGTTGTAGTGCATAGAGAGCAGCTCGCCCGTGCTGAAGGACAACCGGAAGCATTTTAGACACTTGAATGGCAGCCATTCCACTTCTCTGTCCTGCTCGGGTTCAACGGGAACCTCCAGCACTTCCTTGTCTTCGTCTGCCATCGCACCGACGGCAATCTTCTCTGGTTCTTTGGCATAGATTACGGTAAAGTAGCGACCAAGCTTGCTAGCATGCTGCTTCTTGGGGAAGACACCTGGGTGGCGTTTAATGTAATGCGAGACAATGCTCTTCCTGCTGAAGGCCTGGAAGGCGCAGAGAGAACACCTTCGTCTCTCCACAGCCAAACGGAGGTCCTCACTCATTTCTGAATTTTCTCCCTCTGAGAGAGGGGCTGCTATCACTTTGTTAGGCTTTTCACTTAAAGTCTTGGAAGCTGCCAAACAATGGGTATAGTAAGCATCAATATCGTGACGCTTCTGGTAGTGTGCTGCCAGTCCTTTGCGTATAGGGTTTGTGTATGAACACAGGGCACATTTGAAGACATTGTTTTTGCCCTCCGGCTGAGCACGGACATTGTTGTGCTTGATGCGGTAGTGGCGAGCGATGCCTTTCCTGGTGGAACAGAAGTATTTGCAGAGCTGACACTTGAATACAGCATGTTTTTCTGTCTTATTGATGGGTAACTGGGACAGGGCAAGGTCCAATTCACTGACCTCCTGGACTTTTGCTGCACTTGAAATATTACTAGCGCTGCATTCAGCTACTGGCTCTGTCTCTTTACTGGAGGAGAAATTTGTCAGAGAGGGAGTGAACATAACAGAGGCTGACTGATTGTGATACTTCTCATAATGGATTTTGAGTTTCTCCAGCGTCCCGTGCGTGTATGGGCACATTTTGCATCTGTATGCGCCGTAGCCCTGCCTTTGAGTTTTGCATTTGTCATCTCCTTCATTTAAGTCAGTGATTTGCTCTATATCATCTGCAAAATCTTCTGCAGTGACTTTGACTAACGGGTGTCTCTTCTGATAGTGGGTTAAGACACCGTGGATGCGAGAGTTTACATATGGACAGTGACGACATTTGTACACAGAACTGGGGTTGATGTCTGCCTCCTGTGCAAAATCTGCAGCTTTTACTTTCATGCCCGGGTGCTTCTTTCCATAGTGAGTAAGGAGACCATGGAGACTGTTGTACTCAGACAGACATACAGTACATTGATATGGGTTGTTAGAGATGGAAAGACGTGGGTGGGGAGGATGGGGATTGCTTTCTTGAGGTGGGGTGGCGATGACCAGTGCTCCATCATCGTCAGCAGACTGGCAATTGAAAGACGCTTGTTCTTTGGCAACCTGCTGGTGGATGTTCTCGGCTGAGCCATTCCCTTTGATGATATCCAAGAGCACAGATTCATCCCCTTTAATGGCCCAGGGGTGGACTGCCTGATAGTGACTGGTGATGTCCCATATTGTACAGGCCTCGAAGGCACAGTCTCTGCATTTGTAATGTTTAGTTTCTATATTACCTCCTTGCTGTTGGGTGGTTTCTGGCCCTGCCCATAGCTTGCTAGCCATGTATGTATAATCAACATTGTGCTCAGGATGGCGTCTTTGGTAATGGAGCAACAGGCCCTGGGGTTCAGCGTGGGAGTAAATGCACCATTCACAGTGGTAGCCAGCCTCCAGGATGCCATCTTGGTATGCCCAGTGTAAAATGGTCATGGCTGTGGCTTTCACAGTGGGGTGCTCTTTCTTCAGATGTTTCTTTAGGGCATAGACATAAGGAGATGTGTAGGAACAGTGTCTGCACTTAAGGGAACGCAGGGGCGTAGCATTCTCAGGGTCAGGGGGGGCCGGGACCACGGCAGTGGAGACGCTACCCGACTGAACCATCTGGGCACGCTCACGCTGACTCCGCACAACTGCAGTGTGACGACGTACAAGGTCAGCGTTGGCCTTGGTCTCCCTGTGCTTCTTCTGGTAATGAATGAGCACTCCCTTTACAGTGCGATTGCCATAATCACAATGCTGACAAAAGAACAGCTCATCCTCACTTTTCTCACCACTTCCCGTTTTAGGGCTTGAGTTGTTAGATCCATCGTGACCATTATTTTGAAACTGCTTCAAAAATTGTTTGGGAGCTGCAATCTGCAATTCGTCCATTAATTTCATCAAACCAGGGGTGGGAGCGCCATGTTTGATGTATTTTGCGGTCACTTTTACTTCTGGGTGTCTTTTTTGATAATGGACCAACACACCAACAACAGATCTGTTGCTGTACACGCAGTGTTTACAGTAGTACATTTCTTCATCTGATCCATACAGCGCTGCACTTGATTGTTTTGGAGATGTAGACATGCTGAGGTTGAACGAAGAGTTGGCTGAAGGCTGTGACTGATCCACTGACATGACCTTCATGGTTTTCTGAATACGGAAGTAAGACGCCTTTTGCTCTGGGTGTTTCTTCTGGTAGTGGACCAAAACAGAGTGCATGTTGGGGCTGGCAAAGGAACACACGTCACAGTCATAGACAACAACATTACCACTCACTGTTTCTTTAATAGTGTCTGCCTCACTGCTAGATTCAGGGGTCTTGGAAACAGTTTTCAGCACTGGGCTGGAGGAGGACCTGGGCGTTGACGTGGCCGAGTTAAAAGTCTTGGGACCAGAGTTTAGTATTTCCCTCAGAGTTTGTGATTCGCCCGTTTTGTGGGGCTGCTCGACTATGTAGCTGGAGAAGATCATGGCGTTGTTGATTTTCACCGTGGGATGCATTCTTTGGTAATGTGGCATTAGGCTCCTGACATTGGGGCTTGTATATGAACAAAAGCGGCACAAGTATAACAGATGTGGTTGGTTGAAGTTGAGCACATTGCTTGCTTCAGGGTGATGATCCATGTAGTGTTGGTGTAGATCGTTGTAATTTGTGTACTCGATGTAGCACTCTAAGCAGCGGAAGACCGCACTCTGATCCTCGGGGTCCAGGATGTACTTAAAGCTGAACTTGATGTAAGGGTGCATCCTCTGGTAGTGGGTGCTGACGCTACGAGCTGACTTGTTGTGGTAATCACAGTGTTTACAGTAGAAACGTGTAGTTCCGGGTTCCTCTGAATATTCAATGTTCTCTTGGACAGTACTGTCACCAGTATCAGCAGAGATGTTTTCACTATCGTCTGAGAGAGTCAGAGATATGGGAATGTTTCTAGGTTTTGACTTGGGGTTACTTTTTCTTTTCCCTATTCTACCTCCCTCTTGAGACATCACTGATTCTCTTGCATGAAGCTGTTGTGTGTTGTAGGCAAAGACTGGGTTTTTGCCGTCATGGTTTCTACCCTCTTTATCAGCACTGGTGTGATTTTCTGCTTGCTCTTCGTCATCCATGTCGTCAAGATTTATGATCATGTCCTGTTGGCTTTGGCTTATCTTACTTTGAAGGTTACTGGCAATTTCATCAATTCTAGTTCTCTTCTTGACTGAAGACAAGTCCAAAGGCAAGTCATTAATAGACTTCCTGGCTCTTTTCCCTGTTACTAGGGGCTTTTTGGTGGCAAGTCCTAAAATGGAGGTCTGGGTTTTTTGTAGAAAGATTGGAGAAGCATCTGCTTCAGAGTCTGGCTGGTCGGTCAGCTGGCTTTCAAAGACAGTGGGATCTAGGTCATCACAGTAGGAATGCTTATGCTGCTGGTGAACCCTCAGACCTTTCAGAGTGGTGGTGGAAAAGCTGCAGAGTGTGCAGCGATGAGGATTCTGCTGGTCATTCGGTGTGCTGGTTATCTTTTTTCCATTGACTTTGGAGCTTACATTACCCCCATTAACTGGCTCTTCAGCACTGTCGTTCTGAGGTTCTGGACTATCACTCGTTAGGTCCATGGTCTCTAAATCTGAGGAATTGTGGCTCTGCTTGTGCGTGCCTAGTTTAAGAGGGCTGGTGCAAATGAACGGGCATTCATCACATTTATACACTGTGGTTTTACCGGAGAGATGAATGTTTTCAATGTGGCGGGAGATGCTCCGCCTGTGCATGGTGAGGAAAGAGCAGAAAGGGCACTGAAAGCGGTTCATGTACTTTCTGAAAGGTATACCTTTAGTCTCCAGTAATTTATTATCCTCATCAGTTAAAAGCTGCTTTGCGTCCGCTGACAGGGTTCCAGTATAGCTGGGATCATCTATATCGCCCAGCTCTTCATCATCGTCATCATCCTCTAAGCTGCTCCTAGAGTCGTCCTCATTGAGTAAGTTGGCGTCCATATCTATGACACTGTTGGGGACATCGGACAAAGCAAACCTCTTGGACAAAATAGATGAACCTGTGCTGTTGGGTGTTACTGCACTAATCTGCGCATACTGAAAGGATGAGAGCTCTTGTACTGACTTCTCCAAAGTGTTTTCTGGCGTTTTCTCTCCCGTCTCCTCCTCCTTTCCATGAACATCAGCAAAACTCATCTTTGATCTAGTTGGGCTATGGGAAGAGGAGGGAGAATCTGGCTTGGGTGAGCTTGCACTTGCCTCCCCTTCCAGCTCCGCAATGCAGGAAACTATCTTGACCTTGTCACTGTGCTCCTTCACCACGTGACTAGTCCAGCTGTCCTTCTGGTCAGTCTGATAGTCACACCATTCGCAGGCAAACGTTCCCTTCATGAGCCCCCCAGCTGAGTCAGACTCCTCTTCAGTCTCAGCGTACTCTGAAGGATCTCCTGCGCTCTCCGAGGGAACTTTGTTATGGTACATTAGTTGGTGTTTCATTATCCTTGCTCTACGTGGAGACTTGTATGTGCAATACTGACAGGAGTACACTTTTGAATGGTCATTGTGCATTATAACAGTGTAGCTGGGCTGCTTAGCTGTCTGCGAGGAGATACTCACATCTGAATCTTCCTCTGCAACATTATGCACTTTTTTGGTGTGGTTTTTTAAGAAGGACTTTGATCTGAAGTAACGGACACAGAACTTGCACTGGTAAAACGGCAGATGGGTTTCAGCTGTCTGCTTTTGTGATGTTTGGTTGGAACTGTCAGTAGAGTTGGGACCTAAAAAAGAAAGTATATGAGACATAAAACAGTAACATTTTGCTTCCATTATTTAGTCTTTATGCGGTTTCTGTTAATAAATTTGGCCACAACACATCACTCACACACATTTTTATGCTCCTCAATAAAATATGTGATCATCCTACTATAAAGAGTTATTTGAAACAGAAACAGAAATGTTTCCTAATCCTCAATAAATTAACAGTAACATCTGAATTAATGTGGTAGACATACTTGTCCCAGCTTTAGGAGGCGTATAATCCTTGTCATCCTTATCCTCATATTCCTCTTCTTCCTCCTCATCCTCATCCTCGTCTTTCAGGGACTCAGACTCATCTGCATCTGCAGGCTGCAGGAAAACAGTGTGCACTTCCTGAATGTGGGTCTTCAAGTCGTCATATGACTCGGCACGGAAGTCACAGCCATCACACTGCAATACCTCCATCACTGAAAAGAGGGAGCACTCCCTGGAAAATCAGGGAAACCTGCAGAGAAAAAAAAAGAGAGAAAGAGAGAGGAAAATCATGAGGATATACATCATTTTGCAAGGAGTAGATGGTAGAATAAATGTCTTAAATGCTAATGTAAGAGCTTATGATAGAAAAGAAAAGCAATTTATTGGAATCATGTTCAACTATTCACAGGAGCCATAGGCAAAATTCATTAACAATGCAAATGAAGAGCTATTTACTATAGTGGGAGACTCATATATACAGAACTATCACAAAGCTTTAAGACTTTAGTAATTTCAGGAGTAATATTATCCTGTAATGCTTAATAGTCACATTCAGCGTCGTGCCCTTCCATAAAAATAAGCCTGGTGCTGATATTACATGATTAACATTTGGAATTCCTGCTGTGAACAAAGAATAATCAAGTGCACACCTTTTCCACATGACAAGTAAGACAATCGCTGGTAAAAAATAAAATAAAAAAAAAAAAAAATAAATAAATGATAATAATAATAATATATATATATATATATATATATATATATATATATATATATATATATGATGCTTACAAATGTTTATGATTATGATTATGTGTTCAAAAGATATGCTTTTAAAGCAGAGCCTCATCTGCTAGATTAAAACAACCTCCTCTGGTTGCATTTGCAAAACGGTGCTTCAAAGAGATGTAGCATGTTGTTTGCAATGTTGCATTGTGGGAGGGAAAATCTTTTTCTAGATAAAATACTGTTATTGTACTGAAACCAAACACCTCTACAACAAACCATGCAAATAGAGAAATGTTGAGTTTGTTACTGCAAAAAGGGTCGGAAAACATTGTTTTAAAAATTTGAATACATGTACAACTGCCACAGATATCTGTTGACTCATTATGATGCCAACACCACATAGACAAGAGTATCATAAATTTATATAAAAGTGATTTTCCATCTCTAAAATGACTGGAGCTGTCCACAGACTCTGATAGAAAGCCACACAAAACATGACAAAGAGGAGAATTCAGCAGATGCTGATGTTACTCAGAATACTAAGAAGGTCCCATTTTTTAGCATAGCATCATTCCAAGAACAATGGAGGGACTGAGGAGGGATTATGGGCTGATTTGTCCCATTTTTATTACCTTGGGATAAGCAACAGCTGGAGAGCAGCTCCACAGCTCAGTATTTAGAGCAGACTATTCTATCAGATTGTATCAACTGCTCTGAAATAAGATTGAATGAATCAACTGAGAGATGAAGGCTTTATGTCTTTGGGTGCTTCTCTGCAGTTCGGACTTGGCCAGAAAAAAAATGTAAGCTGATGATGTGGCCATCATTTCACAGCTCTTTCATCATGGCTTTCTAATCAATTGTGATTTTGTCTCGAAAATATTGCAAATGTGATTTGTAGCTCACTCTGGTTATTAAATAGGTAGTTAAAGGGCACAGTTTATAACCTTGACTTTCAAATCAAAGCCCAATCAATCAGATTTTTTTACACTTTTTGGAGGAAAAAACTTCAAAGATACTGTGTTGGAGATGTTTTGGACATCAAACTCACCACATGAAAACTGCAGCAGGTGCATCAAAACTGCCTATTAAATACAAAATGAACAAACAGCACTAACAAAAGGAAACCAGCCTGGAGACTGTCAATGAACGGACATTTAACAGAATATTTAAGTTACCACAGAAGGGAATCAGCAATTCTCAGCAAAAACGTTTGATTCTTCTTACAAAGCCAAACTTAATAACAAGGCTCCCATATTGACACAGCTCATATCCAAAGCAAATGTACACAGAAACATAACCTGGTGAAAGGTGCAATAAATGTGGAGGATAGGTGACGGCATGGGTGTGGCTATGTTGTGAGATTCATTAGGTCTGATAACTGCTCTACACAGATGCATAATTGCAATTACAATTACAACGTGAGGCCATTTTACACCAACGTTTAAGAGCGGCTTCATGAACAGTTCAGGCGAACTGTGGCAGCATTTAAAGATGGGTTGAAGCTGTTCTGAACGAGAAGGTCGCCCTTCTCTTCACCTGGCACTTCTTGATGAAGCCTTCTTGATGAAGTGCCAGGTGTTTCCTTTATTTTGTCCCACCCTCCATATCCATATCAGTTGGAGAAAAACTTGAAACACAAGACTAAAACAACAATGAAGTGAACACGGAAAGTTGTGTACACACCAGGGGTATGCGCGCACACTCACACACACACACACAAACCCTGTGTACACTGGGTGTCAGTTCCGTTTATAACTGTTAAAAACGACCAGAGCATTAGCCTGAGGATGCGACAACATTTTTTGTCTGTAAAACACTCCCTTGTGTACTGACAAAGTAATAATAATTGACATTTTTAAGATATTTTTTCACATTTTTTGCCTTCATTGCACTTGACAATTATAGTGTAACTGAAAACATGAGGAAATAGAGAAAAACACGTAACATTCCCAGAGGACAACTTTCAATTCAATAAAATTAAATGTGATTTACTATTAAAACGGCAACGCACGCTTTCCAAACTAAAACACACAGTTTGCTGAGAGCCGAAAGCCACTTTTCTCAGTGTCAGTCCTTTACAATAACCATATATTTCAATATTCCATTAAGCAAAGACCAAAATATTTTGCATGTATTCAAAGAGGATTAATGTTTCACACTGCAAGCATGACCTTTTGTAGATCCATTGCTCTTAATAAAAGGCAAATAAATAATTTCATGACAATGATATAAATAAAATAATAAATAATGATAAGGTGTATCAATGCTTCATTGTATACCACTACCATAACCAACACTCAGTGCTTCAATTTAAAGGTAATTTTAAAGGTCAATGAATTAAATGGAAATATAGCACACCACCCACTTTTGTGGCTCCAGAGGGAGCAGCGCAAAGTCTAATAAAGTGCCTCAAGTGATGTCACTTGAGTCAGTGTCAGCTGGGGCCAAAGACTAGAGGTTTGAAACTAAGAAAAAAAAAATCTGGTGGTGTGGAGTTGTAGCCTGATCCTTATCTCTGCTTGAGGCTAGCAGCTCGAGGCTACATTTGACAAAACTAGCATAACACACCTGAATGTCTCACCGAACTATTGGTGTGGAACAGTAAAGATGATATCTCTTTTTCTGCTTTCTGCTATACATCATTTGTCCAACAATGCTGTGGGAGTATAATGCTTAATTGGATAAATGTATATTTTAGCCAATACTTGAAAGAGGTTAACTTGGAGAAAATGAATAACTTGATTGCTAACAAAGAACAAGGAAGCATCTGACAGCTTTCCAGAGAAATTTCTTTCCACAAGAAAAACCAGTGAGGTCAATTATGCAAAACTGTTAACTGACAAAAGATAATGGTTACTGCATTACAAAGTCAGCTTTGATTTCATCAGAGAAATTAGATATAGCTTCAATACCACTATGAAAGACAGTCCACTGGTCTGGATACTGAAACCAAGAAATTTCAAGTGAGATCCAGCCAGAGACAGTTGGGAATCCCGCCCTGCTTCCCACACCCAACTGGCCAGCCAGTGGAAAGCTCCATGTGAGCCGGCCAAGCTGCCAGTATGTCCCTGAGCAACCAGGGGATCCATTGTTGTTCAGGGTCAGGTTACAACCTCACCACGGGGCCCCACCCTGCTCTCTTGGCAGTTCACTTCAGTTTTGAACAAAGTTGCCTCCTAATGCCAGGTTCCTTGACATGGATATCAAGAGAATCCTTTTCGGAGAAGGAGGGGAGAGGAATGCCCGGGGAAGAGGAGAGGAAAAAAAAAAGCCTCCTACACAACCACCATCTGCCTTAGAATTGGCTGTGTCTTTTCAGCCGGTCGGTCCCTGCGCCACACCAAGTTAATGGGTGAGATTGTGTAACTGCTTTCATCTAGTGAGCTGGGGCTCTAACAGGCAGCGACTGAGCTGCTCAGATCCTCCTCTGAGCTGAGCTTCAAGGGCAGCCATTTTAGGAGCTGACTATGTGCGCTTAGGTGTTCAGCCAGCACACAACATGGACCCGCAGATCTGATCCTCTTCCTCAAAGGCAGGCAGCCTGTCACTGGAGAGCTGCTGACAGAAATCTATCTGCCAGATGTACAGTACTGTACCCAAGCCCTCTGCCCACACTGCTCAGCAGAAAACATCTCACTCTCTTGCCAGCCTGACTTTGCCTAGTCCTTTCATTTCTCAGGGACATTATCTCTCACATCAAGAGATTTTCAGAGAAATGCTAGAATCCCCTGCTCTAAAGAAAGACAGAATAGGTCAGAGCGAGCGGCAGGCACCAACACTTTTGTGGGGAGAAATACAGCAAATGTGTTTTGTAGGAGCTGCCAACTACTTTCCACAAGGGGGTCTAAAAATGTGAGGCATGTCTGAACTTCTTTATCTCAGAGCTCTGCAACCCTGAGCCCTGAGGAGAAGACTAGAGAGGGGGCAGAGAGGAGCAGAAGGGGAGAGCAGGCCTGAAGGGAAAGGGTGGGAGGAGAAGGGAGGCAGCGAGGGAGCATGACGGAGCCACCTGGAAGACCTTCAGTGGTGAGCAACAGAGGACAAAGCCATCAGACTGGGCTCCCCAGATTCCAAAGTCTACTGACATTTGTTAATCACCAACCGGTCTCTCTGCATCGGTGAGCTCTGCCAGCAGTCACACCCTCTACTCAAACTGGCTGACAGCAGCTGCTCTGTCTGAAAGAGGGCCTTTGAATAAGCCAGCATTAAGCTGATTAGGAGTACAGAGGTTTTGTCCTTAACTGTTGGTTAGTGCTACCATCTCATGCCGTCGGGGAGACAAAACTCCACGGATGTGTTACATTATTATAAGGCCAGCATCCTGGCTACAGATAATTTATCTGGCAAACAAGACGGGACATGCATCTTGTCAACCTGCGCAGGCTCAATAATTAATGTCCCATTGATTGAAAATGACAGCCTGCTTTTTAAAGGAAAAATACAGTGGCAATAACAGCAGGTAGCCAGAGCCATGGAAATTGATTTTTGCAGAGACGAGATGACAACATCAGAGGAAAATCAATACATTTTTAGTTTCAAGAAAGTTATAAAAGAGAGCAAGAGAGAGAGGGAGAATTGCAGAGGTAACTGCATAATACTTCAAATTCTGATCTCTTTAGCCCGCTGTGTTCACCAGGTTCACTCAGAAACAGAGCAGAGAAAGATCTCATTGTGCCTGCAGAAGAGCAGAGAAGCATTGCGTCACAGGACCGGCGAGAATTTGGCCTCTTGCACAAACAGGAGATAGAGAGCTGGAGATCAAGATGGCTACTCCCATCCTCTGATGTCAGCAGAACAGGAGAACTCAACACACCGGATCTGATAGTGTGCTTAGCAGTTGCTCATACACAAATAACACACAGTGCATATCATTGTGCAATCCAACGCAATAATGCCGCACATTACGGCCTTGAATTGACCAGGGAGTTAAAACGGCACCTTTATAACACAGTCAACAAAAAAAGCTTGACGGAAGTGGTAGGACACTTGTTGTATTCATATGTCCACCTGCTCTATACAGATGTTTATGGAGATTTATGAGGCAAACTTTCACAGATCACATAGGTGGATTGGAACAATCCAACTGAACTTTAGTATAACAAATAAGTACATCATAAATCATTACATTATAAAAACAGAAACGTCGGAGTAGGAAATTATTATCTGTGGCTCAGAAAAACCATGCCAATGACAACAAGTATCAGATCTCAGTACAACTGTAAACTTCAGAAGGTAGTACCCAAAACAGCAAAACCTGGCTTCAAAACCACATATCAGATCTGGATAGCAGTACACCTCACCAGTACAGATTTGGTGCCACTGAGGTTTGTTTACACTGATTCAGGATGATTAATATATCATAAATCAATCATGAAAGACGAGACATGTGGCACACACCACTATGGCAAAGCGAACAGGTTTGTAGCCAGCAGCTTTTGCGTGCTGGCACACTGGCTCTCTGTGCAAATAATTAAAATTCTGATTCTGTAATCAGGCAGTTTTTACAATTACAGCAATCACATAAATGCCTAAAAATCAGTGCCTTTTCCATTTCTCAGTTTTCATAATTGTAATAATATACACCTGTTTAGGACACATAATTCCACTTTTAGGCACTGTCTGCCATGAAACAGGACACTGTAATAAAAGAACTCATTGAAGAGTATAAGGCAATAATACATTTGGTCAAAAAGAGTGAATATGACAATGAGCGGTTAATTGCATAACTTTTACAATAATATGTTTGAAAGAGAAGGTATCTTTTAGAGAGATTAAAGCAACACGAGGTACTGCTTTTCTATAGAAACCAATGGAACTGAAATCCAGAGTCAAATTTAAATTAGTAGTAGTATTAATAGTATTAGTTGATTAATCTTTTTATCAGAAGTCTTAAAACTGATTTAAAGAAAAATGGTGGACTATGGTGACACTTTCAGATTACCTGTTTAGTCTGACTAAAGATGTTGTTGTCTGGGATCAGTTCAACATATATGGAACTAACAACACTTGATGTTTAATTTAATTCTAACTATTAAACTGATATTTTTTTCCATTGGATCTCTTCCTGGGATATTGTTGTTCCCATGCTGTGTTCAAGCTTGCCCACCCACCCCCTGTCCTCTCACTTTTTGTTTTAAGTTTAGTAAACATTTAACCGCACAACCTGTTTTTCCCGAATGCGCCAAATCTGCCTACGTGTCTCTGGATCTATGCGATGATATTCAGTCAAAATAAAGAGTTTCTAGAAATGCATGTGTAAGGATTACTACAGAGAGAAAAATCTGATTTACAGACCAATCCCTTACAGTATAATTTTATCATTAAATTAACCTACTCTATTTATTAATGGTCATTATGGGTAGGGTAAAAGTTCTTAAAGGTCAGCTGTTATACTGTTTTCAAAACTGAAGAAATCAAGCAATTAGAAGTGAATCATGAATGACTGAAGTATTGAATAAATGGAATACATTTAGTCAGAGGTATTAAAGAAATGTTATATCTTGTGTTATTTATTTCTTTAATCATTTATCACATTGCTCCTGATTTGCCCCCATTTTGATTTCTTAACAACTTAAGGACCTCTTAGCTGATTTTCAAAAATACCTGTCTTTATCACAGAATGACAAACCTCTCTGCAGCCTTTCAAAAGCTTTGTATCTGAAGGCTCAATCATTCTACTGAAATCCAACATCTGCTGATGCAAGTATGGGCCAAGTCAAGCAGCAGCAAGAAATATTTATTTTGGCACCAAACCTTTAATCATTCTCTTTACCAGATACAACTGAGAGACTTTGAAACCAGAGAAAAATGAGGTTAGGCTTCGGTTTCAAAGTCAAAGTTTTTTTTGTGCTCATCCTACACCTGGTGACTGCATCATTAGGTGTAAGATTTAGAGTGGTATTAGAGCCGATCAATAAGATAATTTTCCATTGTACTGGTTTACAGACAGATAACCTGCAATATCACAGTTACAATATTACAGCATGTTGTAGACTGACAGTCATCTGGCACAAAAAAGCCCCCTGGAGATATAAATGGACACCAGTTTTCTAATCATACAACATTTTTAATTGGACAAACTTAATTTGGCGCCTAATGTGGGGATGAACAGTTGAGGATAAACAGTGTTTATGACGACACCTGAAATCCAGGTGTGCAAAGCTTGTAGAGACTTGCTCAAGAAGATTCAAAGTTAGAATTGCTACCAGAGGGGCTTCTACAAAGTACTGAATTAAGGGTCTGAATACTTTTGTAAATGAGAGATTTCAGTTTTTGATTTTTAGCACGTTTGGAAACATTTCTTTAAAAAAAAACCTGTCACTTTGTCATTTTGGATTATTGAGTGACTCAATTTCATCACACAACACAGTAAAGTGTGCAGAGTGAGAGGGTCTGAATACTTTTTGTAGCCACTGTAACTGATGCCTACAACGCAGGGGAGGCTATAAAAAGATATCAACATGTTTCCAGCCTGAAATTTCCACTGCCTGAAATGTGATTAAGAAATGGCAGTTGAGGGGAAGTCTGTGGAAGTAAAGACAAGATCTGGAGCACCATGAAAACCCAGACAGCATCTAAAGTCTGCTGGGTAGAACGGCAAAGGAAAACCCCCATGTGACTGCAATGGACCAGCAGGTTCACCTGACACAGGAGTGGTGGAGCATGTTTCCACTGCACAATGCACAAACAGGGTGTAAATGGAGGAGTCATCAGAAAGAAAGCTTACGTTGTTGAGTATGCATAATTGAGCTTTTTTGCCACAATAACCAAAGGTGTATTTGGAGAAAAAAAGCAGCAGCATTTGATGAAAAGAACACCTTGCCAGCTGTTAAGCATGGGGATGGAAATATTCTGCTGTGGGGTTATGTGGCAGCCAGTGGCACGGGAAGCATTGCAGATAGATGGAGGAATGGATTCCATTAAATATCAGCAAACTCTGGATGCAAATGTCCTGCAGTGAGTCAAGAAACTTAAACTGAAAAGAGGCTGGTTTCTACAACAGGGAGGTTATTAAGTGCTGACTGAACTATTTGCCCAAAGTTTTGCACATGCCACTGTTTATTTCCCTTTATGTTTTCAAGTTCATGAAACAACATTTGCATAGTGAATTAACACAGTTCTGCACTGTTGGTTAGGCACACAAAGAAAAGAGACATAAGCATTTTAGTATCCTGAGTAGTTGTCTAGTCTGTTTTTTGTAGCATTTATCACTAACTCCATTTTAACTGTAACAGATGCCTTAACAAAAACTACACTGTAATTTCTGAGAAAACATTTCAAATTTTGATCCTGAGTAGAATTGAGAAAACTTCAACATGCTGAAAGGAGTGCTAAATTTGTAACAGACTGTGAGGCTTGAGAGGATTATAACTATATTAGAAATGATTAAAAGGTCCAAAATAGGCTTGACAACAGCAATCTCAACGTCATTAATCACATCTAATTGTCTAACTAACTGTCTGACATCTGTTTATTAAATCATTATTAATACCTCTAGCTATGGCAATTCCAATATTTTATTTTATAAACATTGCAGAAAGTTGTTTTGTGGTGTCACGGAGTAAATACATAAAACAGTACCACATCTGTGTAAAGTTCATGCCACCTAGGTCTGCAACTAATGATTATTTTGATTATTTATCTGAAGATTATTTCCTGGTTTAATTGATTTTTCATTGTCAACAAAATGTCCAAAAACGATGGCCATAAAAGCTCCCCTTGGCTTTATGGTGCCCTGTAGCAAATTTCAGGTCATTGTTAAGCTGTGTGGCAAGCATATATACTGTTTTGCTTAACTCTCACCGCTCTCCTAGCAAAGTTCTTAACTACAACATCATGTTGGAAACGTGTTCAC
The DNA here is from genome assembly GCA_033238685.1 of Lates japonicus. Taxonomy (NCBI): domain Eukaryota; kingdom Metazoa; phylum Chordata; class Actinopteri; family Centropomidae; genus Lates; species Lates japonicus. The sequence continues at coordinate 7,929,745 of BRZM01000021.1, read as the reverse complement.
CATATAAAAAAAACAAAAAACAAACAATGGTATGTCAGTATGCACACTCCGCTTCACTTAAATAAAACATAATAATAAAAGAAATTCAAATAAGATCATATTGTTAACAGTGTTTTCGGGCAAAGACACATTTATGATATAATTTAAGCTCCTTCCTGCTGTATTACTTATGGTGAACAGTCACAGGGCTGCTACAAGCCCCAGAACCACAGCCAAAGGGTGCTGAGGAAGCATAATTAACATTTGTACTATCTGCTAACATGCAGCCATTTGTGCATGCACCTAGATTCTCTGCCATGCACAAAAAACATTCAGTCGAGACAGATTACACACACACATGCACACAGTCACCGAGCACCATCACCACCTCGAATACACACAGAGTGCAGAGCGCCAGCGTCAACTTGTCTTGGATTTTTCATGGCTTAGCCTCACCTGAAAGGTCTCAGAACACACATTAAAGCCAAGGGGTCTGAATATGTCACAGAGAATAATTCCCTAAAAAGGATCTCCCAAGAATTTCTTAATACATACTTTAGAAGTTATTTTGGTTCAGATTAGGAATGGTGCCCTCAAATGCAAGCCAGCCAAAATAACAGTGTCTGGTTTGTAGCGATTCTTTGGCCTGCGTGCAGCTGACACCCTTGTTGGCTCACAGTTGGGCTTTTATCTATCGGCACTGTAGCAGATAACAACACTGGTTCAAAAGAGAAAAGCTGGTCCGACCTGACTGACCTTCATAGTCCAATACTGTGCTGCTGCCTCATCCTTTCAGCGAAGAATAACATATTGACAGATACAACCAAAGCAGTGCATGGTACTCTCATATTTTATCAGTAAGCATGTAAAGTGGAGGTATGTAAGTGCTAATACTCATCATTTTTATAAAAAGCAGATTGATCTAATTTTCAAACCAATGTTACGTCACCTTGCATCCAAAAGCGTTGGGATTTCCTGCTACAAGAAAACACTGAGGTTTACAGTAAACAGGGTCTTCATGCGACGAGGAGAGCTCAGATAATGAAGAACAGTGAGGAGCTAAGTGGATGAGTACAAAGTTTAAAAAAAAAAAATGAATTCACTGATTTTCCATTTAGTCCATAAGAGGTCAGAAAATAGTGACAATTGCCAATCACAATCTCCCGCAACCCAACCCTGGTGTTTTTAAATTTCTGACTTTAACCAGATAACATTTTAACATTTGGTACACCCATTCATGTCCCCATCAAGATGAATAATAAAAAAAAAATAAAAATAATGAAACCTAAATATAACCAAAAAATAATTTTGCAGTAGTAGTGGGGGCTGTCACTTTGGCCTGTAACACCTTGATCATTGTACATGCACATAAATGTGTAATAATATGTTTATGACCCACTTTAATCTAATAGATCCTTGACACTGGAATTAATTTACAGTACTGCAATCTAACCACCTGAAATTGACAGACTGATCTTGTGTAGTCTTGATGAGCATATCTGTTTCATTGCAACTGTGTCGCAGGTCCTGTGTGATAACAACAACAACAGTGAGCTGGACAGTGACCTCACCCCTCCCTGTCTGTGATCAGAGCAGAGAGCTTCCTTAAATGATCACATGGTGCTGCTCATTTGAGGAAGACTGAATACACAGAGATGAGACATCGATCCCACCTGGCCGATCAATGGACCAGCCCTTTTCAGAGGAGATGTGAGGAATCAATAATGTTCAGTATGAGCGTTTTGTCATAACATTCATCAGACATCTGCTGGAATGGAATGAAAGGGATGGGAATGGCATTAAGTGCGACAGAGAAGACTGAACTAAAGCTGGAAATACAACAGCAATGCCATCACACCCTTCCCTGTATACACATACATTTCAGCTTACAATATTTTGATTATTATCATTTTAAGCTGAGATTAAACCCAGACTTTAAGGTACTTTCAAACTCTGATAACTCTTTAATAGATTGTTTCAGTTTTTGTTCTAGATTAACATGATAAATAAAAATGGCTGATTCAGTGGCATCATCTTTCAAGCTAAAGCACCAGATATGTAGCTACACATTTAGATCCTCATAATGGTAATGCTTAAACTATATTATATTGATAACAAATTAACCAACTGTAGATAGGCCAAAAGTTCAAAATGTCTCTGAGAGTGGATAAAATCATCAACATTGTCATGAGATACTATTAGCCACCTGATTAAAAAAGGCTGGCTTTAATCTGACAGAAAATCTGTTTCAGGAAGCATATGGCATTCAAAAAAGTAGGTCAACCATTAACCAGCGAACAGCCTTGACCAGAAACGTTCTTCTAGTACTCCTTCATCATAAGCTCTAAGTCCTTCAGATAGATACTGGTCTGTAACTGACTCTACTAAACCAGTTCTCTGACCTCTTAACTTGTGCTGCTGTTAAACTACAGTGGCTCCAGAAAGTATTCAGACCCCTTCAGTCTTTGCACACTTCACTGTGTTGCAGATTTAATTGTAAATGGATAAAACTTCTATTTTTGCCCATAAATCTGGACTCATAATGACAAATTGAACACATGCTTTTAGACATTTTTGCAAATTCATTAAAAATTCATACCCTTAATTCAGTCCTTTCTGCTACCCCTTTGGCAGCAATTGCAGCTTCAAGTCTTGGACAAGTCTCTACAAGCTTTGCACACCTGGATTTGGCCAGTTTATCCCATTCTTCCTGACAGGTCCTCTCAAACGCCATCAAATTGGATGGGAAGTGCTGAAATGGCTGTCCTTGAGGCAGGTTCTCCCATCTCTGCAGAGGACTTCTAAAGTTCTATTAAAGTGACAGGTTTTTGGTCATCTCCCTGAACGGTTAATGAGTTTGGCCTTATGTCCAACTCTATGAAGAGTCTTTGTGGTTCCAAAATTCTTCCATTTCAACATTATTAAGGCCACTGTGCCTCAGAAATGGTTTTATACCCATGCCCCGATCTATGCCTCGCCACAGTTTTATCATGGAGGTCTACAGTCTCCTGTGTATGTCCAATTAATTCAGTTTGCCACAGGTGAACTCCACTCCACACATCTCAGGGACAGTTAAAGCAAACAGCAAAAGGTTTGAATACTTTTGTAAATGAGAGATTTCAGTTTTTGATTTTTAACAAATAACAAAACTTTCTGAAAACAAGTTTTCACTTTGTCATTATGTACTGGATGGCAAAGGGTCTGAATACTTCCTGAAGCCACTGGGATAACTTGCTGTTAGACACTTTTCAGCCAAAAATAAAATATGAGACTCCTTTTTAACTTTTTTTTTTACAACCTTGCTTTACAGTAAGCACTGTCTTTAAGGCGATGACTTGATGACTGTGCTTGATGTGTCATTGCTCTGTATTTAGGAATTAAGATCAAAACAGTCTACCTTAGTTTCATCAGATCACAAGTTCCATTTCCCGTCATGGGAATCAACCACATTCTTGCAAAATGAACATGTGCTCTTAGTGAGATTTTGTCTTTAGGTTGTTGCCCTACTGCTCAGTTTAGAAGTATGTAGAACACATAAAACTCTTGCTAAGTGTATGTTGTGGATTGCCTCTGCTATACAGTCCTTCAGTTATTTTTAGTTTGCTGTTGGCCTCTTGTTAGTTTTTCTTTTAAAGCCTTTTACATGAACATCTATCATAGAAAGATGACCTGATCTAGAAAAGGTCCTGGTGGTGCCATAATTCCTCGAAGTCTTCAAGTTTGTCTTCACTATGTTCCAGAAAAAATGTCAAGGGTCTTAAATCTGATTTTATTTTCTTTCCTTTTCCTAATCTGAGACTTTCAGCTGTAACATCTCGAAAATGTCGCATTGGCCCCTTTGACATTCACTTAAAATCTAGTTTTACTTGATCTAATTAGAAACAGGGCAGTTATTTTGTGCAACATTAGCTCACTTCATGATTTTCAATGCAACTAATTGAATCTCAAAACTATTACAACCCCGAATTATTGAGGTATGCGTATACTTATGCAACTGAACTGTTTACCCACTCTTACCACAGAGGGAATACAAACAGTAGCCTTTTGTGTTTAACTTTCTTTTACTGATTACTTTAACTGAATGAATGAGAAAGAAAATGTGTGGTTTTTTGTGAAACCAGCTCAGTAATCCCAGATTGTCTCAGAGGACTGGTAAATACAGGTGCAGAGCCTTTCAGACGCTGCAATCCAGCAAGCTTTGCTGATCTGTCTGTAGCCTGACCTTCACTGGTGTCACATTCAGAGGGCGTAAAAAAAAAAAAAGAAAAGAAAAAAAAAAGGAAGAAGAAACACCACGCCGCAGCAGGCCCAAGCAACCCTTAAGGATTCTGGGTAAAGGAGAAGTTCATGTAGGCTTACCACCATCCTTTTAAGCCGACTGAATGCAGGTAGATGCAGAACAGATTCCTTTTTTTAACTGTGTCACTGAATGAACGTTTACCCATCCGTACTGCCCTTAGAACTGGTTTACTCAACAATATCTTGAGATATCATCTGATTCAACATCAAAGTTAATGCATTACACGATATGAACATGTGCCACCTCAGTAATAAAGGACAATGAGCAGAGCCTAGAGGATTGAGGGATTTTGATCTTTGGACCTCAAAGTATTCTGCTGACTGAGGCCTTCAAGCAAGTCCTCACTTCAAAAAGAAAGACAGAAGCTGAAAGAGGGAGAGAGGAATGCCATTAGCATGACTTTCAGTTGCAACACTAATCCCAGGAAGAGATGATAATTTTCTACTTTATGTCTGGGTCGTCCATACTGCAAGGTCAGACAGTGCCTGTGTCAGCCTGTCTCTCTCTGACAGATGGTTACCTGACATCACCCACTCAGTCAGACAGCCTTTAATACTTAATATCACTGCACTCGCTCTTGTCCTTAAAATCTTTCTGTGTAAACCGAGACATTTCCTTTCTCAATCCAAGACATCCAACTTGCTAATTCCATGTTTCTCTCTAAAGCTGCACAGAAAAAAAAATAAAAGAAGCTGACCATCATCATGGTACAAGTAACCTTGCTCCAAGGGTAGCCTTTGTGTTCAGCAAAGGGCTCAGATTGTTCCTCCTGAAAAGGGGGACGGCTGCAACAGAGAGCACTCAGTAGCAACATTTGGCCTCTTTTGCACTGAAGATAATGACCAAGCAGATTAAGGGAAGACAAGCATTAACAGCCATCCTCCGTGAGGCTACTGTCTTCAGGTTGTCATGGTGAAAACTCACCTTAAAAAAAAAAAATTTAAAAAAATCCCATTCAACATGTAGCCCTTACACTTGTTTTTACATCTCCTGCATTTACGTTTTAATCACGAGCCTTCAGAGATAGTTATATGACCTTCAAGCCTGAAATTTTCACAAAGCAACAAAACAGGGAGCTGGTAAATCCCTCAGCTAAAGCCTGCTGGGTGTGAAGGTTAGATAATGAATACCCATACATAGTCACTCTCCTCACTCCTGTTAACAATACCAAAAAAATAAACCTTTTCATCCTGGCTGATCTTTTTTTTCTGGCCACTGCGAGCTTGCTCAATGCAAAAAGCACTGAATGAAAAATGCAGTTAATAACACAAGTCAGAACCCAGGAAATCAAGTGGTTGCGTGAGGAGAAGAAATGGAGGCCAGCAGACATGCATGGCTTGAGTTCTCTGGAAGTCTACTGCTCAACCTTCTTTTAGTATAGTCACATCATTTGGCTGCTCTCTCTCTCTCTCTCTCTCTCTCTCTCTCTCTCCCTCTTCCTCTCTCTCTCTCTCTCCCTCTTCCTCTCTCTCGGGGCTGACAGAATTATCTTCTGCATCAGAGCTGAGGCTGGGCCAATGCTCCACACAGAGGACTCCATTTCACACAGCCAGCCCCACTGTGGCCAAGGAGACGCAGCCAATCACGCTGGAGTATCAGTGGCATGGCCATCCACCATTTTGTGCTCCTCAAGGTCTTTGACTGTCCTGCTCAGCTGAGTGTGGAGCTGCCTCTGCTCGCTCCGCTATCTTGTTACACAGATGGAAGTGTTTAACTTTAAGAGCGCAGACCTGAGTGAGCAGCTTCCCCTCCTGACGGTTCCTCTGCAGACTGTCATGACAGTCAGCGAAAAGCAGAAGTGAGACGTGTGGTTTTGCTCACTGCAAAGATGGCCACCTAGAAAGCGGTTCTGATGTTCTTCACAAGCTGAACAGATCTGAGGGACTCTGCATCTAAATATGGAGCTTTCAAGCACACTGTCACAGAAAACTTTAGGAAGATGTGTCTACATCTCTGTAGATTATAAGGTAGCCCAGGTGGCCAGACATGGTCTAAACATGTTTTAGTGCCTCTATGAGAGAGCTCAAATCGTTTTTCTCTACACTGAAAAGCATAAAAGATAAAACTTGGGGCAACCCTCAGCAACATTATTAAATATTCCATCCAAAAATGATTAAGTGCACAATTTAATTAATAGCCTTAGGCGTGATTATTTTTACAATTTTATATGGGAAGGAATAGGTAGATATATTTGGTTTTCTCAAGAGGTTTCTTCCCTCGAGCTTAAAGAGAAAAATTCAGAGAAAAAGAATTCTATCAAGTGCTGTACACAAGTAGGCTACAGCAAGGGAAAAAAAACAAATGTGCTTGCTGCTCCACACAATTTATACGTCTAAACCGTACATGTTCGCAGGCAAGACATACAAGGCTGAAAAAAATGTTTCATCCAGATCTCCGACAACTGAAACACACAGGTTTATGGGCTAAATAAACACCACTAGAGAGTCGGGCAAGTGAAGGATGTCCAAGGACAGATCTTGGAGAGAAACCAGGAAGTGTTTTTCCACAAGGACAATTACTCCAGGAAACCTTACATTCCACGCAGCTGTGTAGCCCAACTATCCTAGGAAACTGTTTCCTGACATAAATCAATCTGCTGCTATCTCAAGATTAATTCTGTATTATCCCAGACAACATGTATGAAGAACTGTGAGCTAATTAGACAGATTAAGCACTTGAGATGCCAAACTTTTGCAAAAATTGTCCCTCCTTCTCAAACCATCTTTCACCGAAGGCTCTTATCTCAATAAAAAGTCTAAAACCTTGATTTCATTTTTCTTCAATCAAAATACCCCTCAGCAGTATCTAATTCTACCAATTCACCAAAAAAAAAAAAGAGTGCAAGAAAAGGCTGTGAGATGCACTGAAGGGTTTCTTATAAGTGGTGCTCAGTGGACAACTGCCAGAAAACACTGCAATGCTGACTTCCTTGTAAGCCTGACATGGCAGTTACTACAGTTACAGGGAGTGGGTGAGGTTACAAGCTAGTCATGATGGAGTATTTCAGAGTGACCAAAAGAGGACACAGGAAGTAATAATAAAAGAAAAAGAGCTGAAAAGTCAAAGTCAGTCCGGTTCACTTGCAGAAACGTCGGAGGAAAGGCAAATGTGCGATGGCAATCTTTTTTAAGCTACTGGTAAGCTTATCTAAGAGAAGAAGCGAAGTTCCTCTCCGGGTTCGCCAAACTGACCTCTCGAGGCAACTCAACAAGTTTGAGAAGGGAAAGATGAGAGACCCATCAATATTAACTTACCACTGAGACCTCCTTTCCAAGCTCTTAAATATTTAATCGTCCTTGGACAGCTCTGTTGCTTCGTAGGCCGAGCCAGTGTGGATCCCTTCTACAAGACCACTCCTGTTCCTGCTCAATGAAGGCCTTGTCCGGTGGCACCACACTGCCCAAGGAACGGGCGTCTCCAAAGAATTCAGGATTTTTTCCACCACAGGCAGCTCGAGGCTGACAGAGTTGGTTCACTGTGTCTTATTAGAGAGGGGTATAAATCCTGAGTTTAGGCTGGAAACCTGAGGACCCTGTATAGATGGCTTAATTTATCTCACTGGGCAAACTGTCTCATCAGCATGGTCACTCTATAACTCAAGTCTTCATTTTCTATAAATCCAGCCTCCCTACGTACCTAATACATGCATGCCGAAAAGACTGAGAAAGATAGACACAACTGTCTGAGCTACAAGCATTTTTTTTTCCAGAAGGAGAAAGGCGTGTTGAACTGTTGATGTTCTGATGGAAAGCAGAGAGGAGGAACTAGTTCTGCTGACAATCGCAAACGTGTGACACAATAACAAAGAAACTAGAATGGCACTCAACTGGTATTGTGTTTGAACCCCTAGCGCAGATCTCACCTTTTGGACAAACATATAGTTACATAGCATTCGGTGTTATTTAGTCATGATAGGTTTCAACACAATCAACCTTCTCAAATCTGAGAACAAATCAAAGAAGCTGTTACGTTTTATACTTTCTGATCTTGAAGAGTTCAGAAAGTGCAAAAATTAAGCAGTGAAGTCAATTTTTTCCTCTTTCGTGACTATAGTGATGTGGATGTGAGGGCCTGTAATGTTTTGTTTTCCTAAGTCTTGTAGCAGGACCCAGGCTGCATCCTCATGACCAGCCATCCGTGTCAGGCACTCACTGGAGCATTTCAGTTTAGCACATTAGCCTCCCTGTATTTGCTCTTGAGTAGAGAAAATTCGATCACATCACCCAATGTGATTGGGTGAATGGACGGAGGGAGGGAGGGAGGAGGGCGGTTGTATGTGTTCAGTACAGAGGCACAGAGTATCAGGGTGGAGTGATGGGCTTCTTCAAGCCATCACAGTCTCTCTTGGTTAGTCCTCTGGTCCTCTTTCAGCCAGACTTTTAGTATGATCCTGGTACAATCAGTTATGTAATATCTACCATGGTTCAGTTCTGCCTGTCACGCCTTCGCGGTGTAATAACCAATATTAAATATTTTAATGCAGGTAAAATTCAACCAGGTTTGGTTTTGCGGATGGCCTGTTTTTCCTTGTTGATACCAATCTTTAGAGTCTCTGTGGACCCATGGAAGGATTGCAATTCGACCTTAAAGTCAATCATGGGTATAACTTATATTTAGTGTTAAATGTCAGCATGGGCTGGGTATCTATAAGCGTGGTCATAGGTGCTGTGAATAATTCAATGTATTAGACACAAAAACACACACAGGCCAAGAGACAAACCGTTCTGCCCCCCAGATTATCTGTGTCATAGTTTGTTATAAATTGATGAGCAGCGATGTATTTGTAATTGTTGCTGATTGCTAAGATCTAGGTTCTATTGAGGGGCTCTAGCTAATAATCCATTTTTCGTTCTTGATCGATCAATAGACATCTTTGATTAATTGATCAATCATCTCTGCAGTCTCTCAGTTGGCCCTTCAGGCTGTTTATGTTGTTTTGTCTTGAAACTCTTGATTATGTTTTCGATAAACTATACTTGATAAAGGAAAGCCAACAGTTCGGTATTATGGTTTACGGTAGTATAAACCAGATAAAAGCAGCAAATTCTCATGCCGGAAGAACTGGGTACAAAAAAAATGGCTAGAAGCCAATTCAATTTTCTATTGATTACCATTAGATCTGAATTAATAGACTAAAAATCATTTTAGTTTTATAGTTTAGACTGGCCTCGGGGTACACTTGAGCCCTAATAGCACTAATTGGCGGCTTACCTGCTTGCTCGCTGGACAAATCTGTAATTGTTTAAATTGTTAAAATGGTACAGAGAACCTAGGACCCTGGTGACCTCTGAGAGTCTAGGGGCCCCTGAGCAGTTGCCCGTTTGCCCTCTTAAGTAATCTGTGCTTGGTTTATATAAACACAAACCAGTGGAAATGCCACATCTAATACTGGGCGCCGACAAACACTGACCCCACTGGCCTCAACTGAGGCTGGAACTTCCAAAGCCTGGCGCTGGCACGGATGCTACAGTGGAAAAAGTGGGGAATGTGTGAAGACTTAGAAGATTACAAACAGGACTCCTGGGCGCCAAAGACTGCCTGGCAGGAACCAATCTGTGTAATTGACTCTAGGCTTTCCTAAAAAGACAAAATACACACAATGCTGGCGCAGTCAGGTTTAAATCACACAGGCTCTGTTTGAAGACATCACCCAACTGGACTATTTCTACTTTTTACGTCTATAGACCATAGTGTGCTAGCAGATTCTCATTGCGTCTCTCCAGCTCCTCCTTGAACCCTATTTGCGCTTTTCAGAAGAGACCTCATACCATTTTAGTTATCTTCTCAGCTTTCATTATACATAGCACAGTGTATCAAACTCCCACAGTCTCCCTTGTCTAATAGGAATTTCCACTTTGGTATTGTGGACACACTGCAGAGCCTGCTTGCAGCCATACTTCCTTTAGAGCAACTGCCACATACATAGGCCTGCAGAAACACATACCAAACCGCCTCCTCTCCGCAACTGGGCTGGGTCAACTGGAGCACACTTTGGGATGTAATGTGAAAAGAGTCCTCTGGATTGTACGGTGGGCCCCAGAGCGTGGTTACAACACAGAACACATTAATAATGAATGGCAAGCTTCCTTTAATGGATGGATAACTTTTAAAATGGTTAACGTGAGAGCACCGACCGGCATGTGCTGTACTTACTAATAACAGGTATATTCATTTGATAAACTGGGAGGACTCCATTGGCTCCTGTGCTGGCCTAATTGGGTCACATCTCGGCTAAACCTTTTGTTTCTGGGGTTCACGGTCCCGTCTAAACTGGTACTTAGATGTGGCCTGGACCTTTGACCCAAAAAGACTATCCGAAACAAGGAAGCAAGGAATCATCTGAGAGACTTCAGCACAAAACTATCTGCAACGTACATTTCTTGCTCCCTTTTTAGAACCCAGAGGAGAGATATGTGCGTGTTTTTCTTGGGATACTTCATTCGGACGTTGTAACCTCCACTGGCCCAAAAAAAGCCACGCACCATTATTCAGCATTAAATTCTGTCTCATCAACTGTGTCCTCAATAGTCTTAGTCTGAGTTTCTTGATTCTTTAACTAAGTTTAAATTGTAAATTACTTTTACAAAGCAAAACTGCAAGTTCCTTGGATTCATCTGGACGATGTATTTAACTAGTCAACCTCCTTGCACTTTGGTTCTGTTTCCTCATCACAGACTTTACTTTGGAGACTGAGCAGCAACAGAGAAGAGGAAGGAAAGGAAAGGAAGAAGAAGAGATTGTGGCTGATCAGCTTTTAAAAACTGTGCTTTGTTTCTGGCATGAGGATCCTAGCATACCTGCTCTGGCTCCAGGGCTCTCCCTTGGGAGACTCATCTGCTTTCATCATTTTATAAAAAAAAATGCTATAAAGGATGAGGATGCTTTCAAAAATAATGCCATGAGTAGTTTTTATTTATCTTGCCCATCCATCACTCATTCTCCTCTGTACACTTGTTCACAGTTCCTCATGGTACTTGGTAGGTAGGTTGTTCCAAGCATCTTGGAGAACCTGCCACAGTTCCTCTGTGGATTTAGGCTGTCTCAGTGTCTTCATGTAATCCCAGACGGACTTGATGATGTTGAGATCAGGGCTCTGTGGGGGCCAGACCATCTGTTGCGAGGACTCCTTGTTTTTCTTGTCGCTGAAGATAGATCTTTACGGCCGCGGCTTTATGTTTGGGCTCGTTGTCATGCCACAGAATGAATTTGGAACCAGCCAGATGCCTCTGTGATGATAGTGTGTAATGGATAAGACTCTAAACAGCTACAGTGCCTAACATGTTTACACAGTGCTGTATATGAATCATGCATTATATAAAGGTCACCTTAAAGCTTCATTTCATTAAAGCTTATCCAACCTTAAGTATAGGTTTTTAGGTTTTAGTTTTTTTATGGTTTATGGTTATTATTTTTACTCATTCAAAGTAATTACTTTCCTGTGCAGGATGTACACAGTTGTGTGAGATGCATTAGTTTTTTTTTTCTTGCCTTTTGCAGACAGTAGATGGCAACAACAACATCTGCCCTGATTATTCATATAAAAGCATGTGAACTATTTGTCCTCTGTATTGAGTTTTTTTTTTTCCATTTTCAGTTTAACAGCCATGTTTGACTCATTCATAAAAAAAAGTTGTTTGAATCCCAGAAACTAAGTTTTATCCCTAATAATTCTGTCTGTGACTTTCAAATACCTGAAAAACCTCAGACACAAATCTTGCAAGCGGGCTCACTGGTGATTGTTGTCTGATTTACAGGCAGAGACACTGAGAGGAATTAAATCTGTGTAAGATACAGACATAGTTAATCATGTTTGACAAGTGTTGGTGTTGCCTCTTGCGATGTTCGGTTATGAATTATGGATTGTGGAATACATTTTTTAAATTATTTTGTGAACTTTAATAGAAAGCTTCGGATAGGAAATGATATTCAGTCGCTCTTTGTATCACCAACCTGCTATCCGTGTCACCAGTGCTAATGCAGGGCCAGTTCCTCCACGGTGCCGTTACACAGTGTGATATAAACAGTGTCTAAAATATGTGACACCTTTGGAGCTGAATCGTGTGAGAATATGAAATATATAATGTGCTGTTAAGCATAAGGTGACAGATGGAAACAGGAATAAGCCTTTTTTTAAAGCACTTCCATAGCGCCAGTTCTCCTGTTGTAGTGACGTACATAGCCCCATGTATTTCCCAAACACTGTGGCAAATGATCACCTGGCCCAAAACTGACTTCCTCCTCCTTCAGGGTTACCTCTGATGCCCTCTTGTTCATTCATGCTTTTTTTTTTAATAAGAGCATCTTGATTTTTTCTAAAACCACGAAAAATACCTGCATTACATATTCCAATATCATTTTGATGTCTCAACAGATCTTTGAAGGAATGTGTCTGGTCTATGTGTGAAATATACACACCCATGCAGACACGCATACACACACATACACACTGTGTTGACAGTGCGTCCTGCGGGTGCCAGGTAGCAGCCGGGGTTTATCATGCTGCTTGGACATATGGCTGCTGCGGCAAATCTGATTAATATGGGATGGCCAGGAGTCCAGCGTACAGTGTAGGACAGACTGCACCAGGACATCCCCACTGGTCCGGCCTCCCCCGCTCACCGTGCCAGGCCTCCATCCAGCACAGCTAAAAACAGACCAGTCGTCAGGGATTCAGATGGTCTGAGCAGTGGGGGAGTGGGAGGAGAGGGGGTGCTGCTGTACAGATTTAGAAGGTGACCAGTGACTGTTTGGATACATTGATATTAACGTATCTCCCTTTCACTGGGAAAATCATATCGCTCATTAAAAACAAACATCTTCTTATAATTCTTTTCTTTTGTTTGTTTGCAAATAGACATGGTTTAATGACAGGCATTTGGTGGCTGGAGGTGGATTTAAGTTTTGACTCTAGGACTCTGAGGACTCAAATGTGCCCTCTTGAAAGGTTCCTAAGACTGGAATTGAGACACAGTGGAGTCCTCTATGGGTCAGCAAACATTACGAGAGGTCATATCTTTGTTCTGGTGGGGAGAGGACAGGGGAGATACAAGGAAGATAAAATGATTGCTGCCCTGATAGTGTGAGTTTTCATGGGCAACAACCTTCAACTACAAGTCTGTTTTTTTTTGTTTTTTTTTACCTCTTTCACTTCTCTCTCTCTCACAAAACACAGATACAACCCCATACATACACACATAAACATGCAATTGAACTGTTTGTACCAGTTCAGTTCTGACAAAGTTTTATATTATCAAGTAAGACAGACAGACAGTAGAATGAAAGGATACCTCCACTAGATAGATGGATTTTGACATGTCTTCTTAATTGAAATGGATTTTTCTATGGGATTATGATGAAAGAAACTGCAACACCTATTGTTTGTTTTGTCAGTATCTACACCATCTCTCCAGAAGAGCTTTTTCTCCAAAAATGACATTGCAGCTATGAGGGATCGCTTAAATTACAAAACATGAGCACAACAATGTGCATAAAAGGGAAATAAAACCACTGGCTGCTGCCTGCAAGGGCAATTGTCATGGCACGTCCCTAAATGGAGAAATGACCATGAATTATTAATGCTTTAGTTACTATTTAATTTAGATAAGACCTTTAACATGTCAGAAATGTTTCATAAATGTCTTCATGTTTTCAGGATTACCAGAAATGTTGCTCAGGGCATCTGTACTGTAATATAGACATGGATTTGGTGTGTGTGTGTGTGTGTGTGTGTGTGTCCTCCAACAGTTTTAAGATGCAAATCAAGTAAATGTGAGTTCCTAAGTTGCTCAAAGGTGTGTTTGTGTTTGTCTGTGTTTACCCTGCAGCCTAGTGACCTGTACAAGCGTGTTTCCATACCTTACTGTCTTCTCAGTGTATGTTGAGCCCCGCTTCCCATGACTCTTAGTGAGAATATGAAAATAAAGATAATAAAAAGAGCAAGAATCTGTGAAGATGTTGTGCAAAAAGTATTAACAAGATTTATGAGCAGTGTTTGAGGTGTTTAGAAAAACCTAGTCAGTCATCCAGGTGTCTCTGAGCTTTTATTTAGTTGGATTTTTTTGTACCCTGTGTGGTTTCAAGTCAAATTTTCCTCCAAATCAAAAGAGAACAGGCAGTGCAATGATTACACTGCACTTACAGTGCATATCAAAATAGCACTGTGAACAATAGATATACCTGCTGTGTAATCTGAAGGGAATTTTCAGCAGTCTAAACTTAAAATGCACTTTTGAATGAGAGCACTTTATATATTTTGTGGAACACAACAGTTTGTGATGGCACACAAACCAAGAGGCTGAGTGAGTATTTTATTTTTATTGTCACAATTTAGAAATTCTGCTGTTTCCCTTAAAATATGCAAAAATGTTTCTAATCATATTTCTTAGAACATCTTCAGTTATTAAGAGCAAATTGGAAAGGAACATCAGAAGACACAAGAAAACATTTTATAGCGTCACAACGTTTTTCAACTGGCCTTCAGCAAAAAACTATCAATTGATTAAAGCGAACTAGGCAAAATATGCATTTTCCCTTACTTCAATCAGCACCTAACAAATAGTAAGCAGTTCATTCACATACAAATCTAGTTAGATACAAATTTGAACCTTTGATACAGTCTCGTGGATACAGATTGTAAGGAACTGGGCCAAACAAGACAGAACCAGCATGGCTTTAGATTGCCAGCTGCCCGGTGATTTGCATAACCCTTCCACAGCTCATTTGGCTATGATAATCTGTAGATGTTGTCACTGGATGTATCACCTTTCTAAAAGGCTGACGGATTGCTCTGCCACTCCTGCTTATCCCTCATCTCCCTCATGGCTGGCTAGCTGTGACTGGTTCCTTGGTGCCGATGGTACTGACAGTGTGAAGGCCCAATCTGCACACATGGACTGGATGCAAACAAATGGGTATGTCTGGATGCCATGCTTTTTACTTCTCATAGTTGGAGCACTACACTCTACACTCGTAATCTCTTAGCATTATTAATTTAGGATCAAATAAATAACTCTCGTAATAGCTAATGTTAGACCTATCACACTATTGACTCTGAAAATTAGAAATGAAACAGTCAAGGGCATACTTTTCCACATCATGCTGGAATACACTGGATGAGAACAGAGAAATGGTCTGTGGTCACCACCTGCAGAACCACTCCTTTATAGGGGTTGTCTTGCTAATTGCCTCTCATTTCCACCTGTTGTCTGTTCCATTTGCACAACAGCAGGTGAAATTGATTCACAATCAGTGTTGCTTCCTAACTGGACAGGTTGATTTCACAGAAGTGTGATTGACTTGGAGTTACATTGTGTTGTTTAAGTGTTCCCTTTATTTTTTTGAGCAGTGTATAATTGAAACAGACTGACATTGCTAGACTACTCCTAGATTGTTAGATTACTCCTAGAACCATACTGTTAACATGGCTAAAAATGACTCACTGGTCTTATGTTTGTGTCTTTTATCTGCTGTAATCAGTTTCCTACAGTTACTTTTCCATATGTTTTTGCACAGTAGAAATGCCATGTGTGCATGCTTGTGTGAGTTTCTGCGTGTATGCTGGCAGATAATTTCTCATGGTGGGGAATTTTATTGCTTTCAAGTCCTCATTCTCTGACCTCAGCGAAGTGATTGCCTCTGATAATGCCATTAACCACTGCCCCACAATTCTCTGGGGCGCAGTGAAGAGACTGAGAATAGAAAATACTTTTATTTCTGAGAGAGGTGTGGATGTTTCTCACTCCTGATTTATCAAAGGGCGAAAATTGACCACATTTTATTTGCTTCTAACTAACTGAATCATACATTGATCGGCCTTCACCTACTAAGCCTTTCATTTGTATGCCGGTGGCTGAGACAGAGAAAGATGGTGAAATGAATTGGCAGTAGCAAACAGCACTCTAATGTTAAAAAACTACAGCAGTATTTTCCGTGTTGCTTGCTGTAAACAGCAGTGGAACAGGGTGTGATAATGACCCGAGCCTTTTATTACAAAGAGAAATGGCAGACATACAATTCCATTCCATTTAGTTTGTGTTCGGCCATAATAAAGTGGCATTATAAAGTGCCATCTGCATCTGCTTCCATCCTCTCTCTCTCTGTCTGTCCCTCCATCCTTCTATCTTCAATCTTCTGTCTGCAGGCGGTGTCCAAGGTGCCTAGTCTTTATCCCCATCTATGTAACAATAAATCTGCTCTGCCACAGGAACTAAAAAGTCCCCAGGTGAGAGCTGTGCAAAGAGGCCCTGCTATCAGGGAACAGCCAAGCATACAGTGGACAGTGGCATCTCTGGGATTAAAAACTGCTGCATCCACTGTTCCCCTGGCCCACTGACGGATGGATAAAGCCTTGGACTTCACCTTATTGAAAGGAGGAGAGAGTGCCCGGGGAGCCATGAAATCCATAGACCCTTCTTTAAATGGGTTTGTAAGAGGCTTCCGCCTAGCAAACCACAGCTGAAAGAGCCCATTAAATAAAGCCCAGCTCCTCAGCAAGGAGCTGGGGCAGACTCATCAGAGAGAAGAAGGCAAAGATAATGATAGCTCATGGCCAGATGTGAGACGTTGGCTCCGCTCGCACGTCATGTGGGACCATGTCAATAACAACAACAGCCAGACAAACAGTCTTTTCTCACTTTCTTCTGCCATTTCTCTTTGGGGATTGTGTCTTGCAGAAGCAGCTAAATGCAGACAGACACATGAGCACATAATGTACACAAATGTTAGGGACAGAAAACACAAGTTAATTCAGCCCTGGGCTCGACCATTTTCTTACATAGTCTTTTTATTAACCACCTTCAGCTTATTTCAACGTAAACTGCACGCCAGTTAGCTGGATATGAGCTCTGTGAGAGCACCACCTGCAGCATATGCCCTGTCATTTTTACATGTCTAGCTGTGGATTAAGAAGCAGGGTGGGGACATTATAGCCCACCTTCTTTTCTCCCTCAGTGGTTTGGTGAGACCTTCACGGCAAGAGAAGGTGGAATGCAGCCTGGGCAGATTTGAATATCAATGTGGTCAGATAGGATGGGAAGGTGCTGGAAGGAGGGAGGAAGGAAGGCTGAGGAGGGCCTCTGGCAGGACAGTGGGTGAGATGGAGAGCAAGAGAGAGAGAGAGAGAGAGAGAGATGCAGGGATGGACGGGGAGAGAGAGATTTGTCATTTGCTCTCTCCGTTCCACCTGCTCCCCTGTCATGCATCCTGCCGGGGGGGAAATGCACCCTGATGTCTGAGGGAGACTGAGGGAAAAGGATGAGTGAGGTGAAGGGGTTGAGGGAGGAGGGTGGGGGGAGCAAACAGGAGGGAAAAAAGATGGACCGTTCGCGGAGACAAGGAAGGCGAGATGAAAAATAAAGACACACAGATGTAGAAAAAAAGGAAGAAAATATATGCATAGCGTTGCGTATTTGAGGTGCTGAGTCCTGAAATGCAGGAGCTAACTGAGGGCTGCTGGGTATGCAAATAGGAGGATATTACCAGTGCGCCACCAGTTGCTTTTTCCACCATTTGCTATTCACATATATTTGCAAGGTGACTCACTTCAGACAAAGCAGGTGATCAAAGAGCTCTTTCCTTTGCCTCTCGCTTTTTGCCCTCTCTCTTCCTCATCTGAATAGCAAGGAGAAGGAGAGCAGGCATGGCAGTGGATCCACAGCAGCCTCAGCCCAGAAGTCATAAGCCTGCACATTGCGCAGCCCACAATTGCATGCCCATGATTTGATATATATTCCGTCAGCAAACCCATTTAATCCATTTGCTGTCAGCCCCTTAAAACATCGACTGATACGGGGAGGTTTAGGTGCGAAGGAGAGACCATCAAAGAACTGACAACATGCATAGCTAACAATCACACCCCAATCACTGAAGCATTTGAAATGTTCATCTTCACATGCTTTTCACTTGCCTCTCCCAGCCAATTAGCTTCAATTGCTCTCTCTTTGCTGATTCATCTTTCCAATTCAAGCTCATACATTTAAGGGCTGACTTTTTCAAAAGTAAGCATCAACATAAGCTATTGACCTTAACACAGAGTTAAAATTCTGACTAAAAATATGTTCTGCAATATCTGTTTCAAGATCTGCCTGCCATTATCCTTTTCAAGGGTCCCAGCTAAGTGCTTCCACCATCAATGGACCTTGTCCCATTGATAGTGGACAGATTCCTTCCAGCTCGCGATGTAGTGCTGCTATGTATTTTGGGTTGGATCAGAGTGGATTGATTATTATGCCTTCCCAACCCACTGTGGTGCTCCTCATGTTTTATTTTGCAGTTGTGTATTCACCTTTACAGATGCAGCTAC
The DNA here is from genome assembly GCA_033238685.1 of Lates japonicus. Classification (NCBI taxonomy): domain Eukaryota; kingdom Metazoa; phylum Chordata; class Actinopteri; family Centropomidae; genus Lates; species Lates japonicus. Next base: position 7,911,167 of record BRZM01000021.1, on the reverse strand, counting down.
AAGAACATGTCATTTTAATCTGTTTTGTATTATGCAATGTGTGAGTCTTAAAGGGTCTTTGACTTTGTTAGACTCTGTAAGGCTACACTGGTGATGTCTTAAAGATAACATTTGCTAATCAAGCTCATGCAGAAATACAGCTTAGAGTTATGGAATACTCGGTTTCTAGTATACAGTCAACAAAGTAGTGCTGATTCAAATCTTAGTCTAGTGATGGCACTTGATGAATAGTGGGCAAGATGCTCCCTCAAGCCTAGTACCAGCAATGCATTGGTATAAGAGGAAAATTAAAGGGAATCATCAATATTAGTCATCTTAAAGTATGAATGTCATCCAATACGCATTTGAAATATTTCAGCCCTGGACAAAAGTGTGGTGGACTGGGTAACTTCATCATTTACAACAGAGCCACAGTGCTAGCATATTAAACAGCACAAATCAAATACCAAGCGCGGTGGTAGGTCAGTTGTCAACACTGGGGATCTGTGCTGACATGAGCAGCCATCTCGTGAGGTCAGTGGGTCCAAGCAGATATGTCTACAGAGTATGAATATATATTTAGCATATTGAGCAGGATGAACTGATTTACTGTCCTTGACCGGGCTCTGGAAAATCCTCTGGGGCTTTGTCTTGGTGAGATCGAGATGAGTTCCTCCCAGTTCTGTTTGATTTACAACCTTAGCAATCTCTCAGTAAACACGGAAAGAACTGCAGGAATACTTTTATTCATTTAAAATCATGAATTTGTAACATTTACTTTTACCATCATATGAGGGATACAGTGCATAAGAAGATATCTCAATGCACCCACAGCGCTACAAGATTATACCAGTCTCTCTCCCAAGGTCACACTTCATCTCCACAAAGCTGCCATGCAATGTGAGAAATAGTAACTAGCCAGCATCCTGAGGGAAACCACAACAAACAGTGGTCTTCTGAAATCCTGCGAATGGGAAAACTGTCTATTAGGTTTCATAAATCATTCCTACATTGCTTTTATTTGAATTTAGGTCTGAAAAACTCTGACCACTATATGTTTGGAAATGTACAGCACCTGTTCAGATGACAGGCCCAATATTTATGAATTTCATTTTGAGCCAAATTTTATTTTAGGTTAAATCTGGAATTAATCCAAGTCTGCAGGCAACACAGTGACCCATATTTTTTGTGTGGCCAGTTCCATCAGATAACTTGGTTGTTTCACTTCTCCCAGTTAACAGATGTAAACAACCAACATACATTCCTCAAAATTCCCTAATCTATTGTATTTAAAGGAGGTGATCACGTGACTATACATCCACTATACCTTAATTTGTACATCAAATGCTCACGTTAATTTTTCTCTCCAGAAATTGGTGTACCCTGTATGGATATTGAATAATTCAACTGATGCTCTATAACTCAAGAATGAAAGTAAAGGTGCTACAATCCTACAGCCGAGGTGACCAGTGGTGAAATCACACTCCGCGAAACCTTGCTTATGTTGAGCTTCTCCTTGAACCTGGTTCTAGTAGTCAGAGTCATCAATAAAAGATGCTGATATAGAGCAGTATGAAATGTAAAGCGGTGTAACTCCAGGCACAAAGAAGTTATGGCATTTAATTTCACTTCTTTGTTGAGATTTCTTCCTGAGACAGTTGGCGTCAGCAGATTCCTCGCTGTACAAATTCATCAGGACAGATGTCCATGTCGGCACATTTCTCCTCCCTCTAATACAGTGTGTAAAAGGACATCACACTTGTCAGCCGGGGTAAACCGAATTATAAGGACAAATAAAATGGTGTGTCTGTGGCGGGCTTTTCAAAGAAGGATGTCCTTTTGGCTGAACAATGCATGCTTGGCATAGAAGTCTCCTGACCTGACAGATCCCTATAGCTCCACTTTCTGTATGAATGTGTGTGTGTAAAGAGAATCTATGTGAAAAAAAAAAAAAAAGATAATGTCTTTTAAAACACTCTGTAACATTAGCCAGTATTTGGTTTTCTTGTGTCTTCTTTGGCTCTTTCTTTTTCTGCTCCTCCTCTACAACAATTTTTAAAAATAAAAGTTGATGGACAAAACTACTAAACTGACAATGACCTGTTATTTCAGTGCATTGTGGTTTTAAATCTACCTCTGACAGAAGGACAGAGTGGTTTTAGCATAATAATGCAGCTTCTGTACTGTACATTAATATTCATATTTACAGACTCTGCTGCTGCTCTGACAACTTGGCCCCTCTTGCACCTGCCAGACATCTGTGTCACAGTGTCTTTGCACATATGCACATTCGTTCATAAATAATCTAGGTGTTTACACTTTTACCAGTGCGTTACACAGTAACACAAATGTACAGCAAGGACATTGCTGCTGCTCTCTTATACAGGAATGTTAATTTAGAACAACAAGTTTAGGTTAAAATAAGAACAAGTGCACTATATTAGGAACAGCATGCTGACACTGGTTACAGTATCCCTTTGCTCTCAAAACAGCCTCAGTTCTTCGTGGCATGGATTCCACAAAATATTGGAAACACTCCTTTGAGATTTTGGTCCATGTTAACACAATTGCGTCACATCATTTCTGCAGATTTGTCAGCTGCACATTCACACTGCGAATATTCCGTTCTACCACATCCCAGAGGTGTTCTATTGGATTTAGATCTGATGACTGGGGAGGCCACTGAAGGACACTGAACTCATCATCATGTTCATGAAAGCAGTTTGAGAGGACTTTTGCTTTGTGACGTGGTGCATTATCATGTTGGAAGTAGCCATTAGAAGATGGCAAATTGTGGCTCAGATAGGCAGTGACATTCAAACAGTGATTGATTGGGGGTCCAAAGTGTGCCAAGAAAAACCACCACCACCAGCCTGGACTGATGACACAAGTCAAGCTGGGTCCATGGATTCTTGCTGTTGATGCCAATTTCTGACCTGACCATCTGCGAGCCTCAACAGAAATCCAGATTCGTCAGACCAGGCTGCATTTTTCCAGTCTTCAGCTGTCCAGTTTTGATGAGCCTGTGTCCACTGCAGCCTCAGATTTCAGATTCTTGGCTGACAGGAGTGGAACCAGACATGGTCTTCTGCCGATGTAGCCTCAAGGTTGGACGTGTTGTGCACACTCAGATGCTTTTCTGCTCACCACACTTGTAAAGAGTGGTTATCTGAGTTACTGTAGCCTTTCTGTCACCTCCAACCAGTCTGGTAATCCTCCTGTGACCTCTCTCATCAACAAAGCATCCATCAACAGAACTCTAGAGTAGAGAACTCTGGAGACCGTTGTGTGTGAAAGTCCTCAGAGACCAGCAGTACTTAACCCACCCTCCCTCATCCCGTTCTGATACCTTTGCCTCCATCTGTTTTGTGATTGATTCACCTAATGGCTCCATAAAACACATCTAAAGCACTTGACAGCGACAGAGAAGTGAGAAACACTTTTACAGTGAAAATTCACTCATGAATAAAACACTCTATTAAACACTTATTGAAATAATAAGTTGATCAAAGTCTTTCAAAACTGTTAATATGAGGTCAGCACGGTCATGTTTGCATAATAGGTGGGACTTTGAAGATTGCAGTGTGTTACAGTCATTATGTCCTGCACAGCCTCAAACTAAAAACACTAACCAAAGATTACAAGAACTATAGTGCTTAACAGCATTCACACTAATAATGGCCTAAACTGGCGCATAGTAGATTTACTTCATTTTGTATTTGATTGACCAATCCCATGTACAATGACTAACCTGGTGGCAAAAAATACAGCAAAACAATTCAGAGTTTTTCTTCTTTAGATATCTAAAAGTATACTCTCTAGCTGTCAGTTTATCAGGCACACCTCGCTAAAACCAATTCAGTTTAGCACAACACTCCTGCAATAAATCCCATCTTCGTGAATGTGACATGGTTCTGTATTTGTTGTTAGATAAGATAAGATAGACTTTATTTATCCCACTTGTGGGAAATTCACTAGTTTTAGAAAATTGTTGAAATATCTGATTATTTTGGAGGCTGTAGTCTGTGGTTCTTCTGAATTGTACTGCACTATACTGTGTTTCTATTATTTTGTCCACCCCACTTGTATAAAATTGTATTTTTTTTCTGTGTAAATTGGATTGAAATTATTCTGTGAATTTGGTTAATGACACATTATGAGCTGTTACATGCAAGATCAAGCAGACAAAACAAAACAAAAATGTATAAGCATATTGATATGAGGAATAAACCTCATGGCAGAAGTATGTTTTGTAGCCAGGGTTTGACTTATTGAGGTTTCTGTGTCTGCAAGTCTGTCTTTGTGCCACAGCAGCTGCCATTTCCTCTGTCCTCCAGTGCGACTCATGCATCCTCTGGCTCCAACACACACCAACATGTTACTCATATCATCCTAAACCACACAAACACACACATACACCATCTTACTCATTTCATCCCAAACACAAGGCCTGCTCAGACCATATTTCATCACACACGCTATCTATAAAATGGGCAACAAAACAGGGTTACTGAAGCTCTTCATTGCCTTTTTTACATTTCCTTTTCTGTGAGCAGCCCATTCTCCTTGAGAAATTTCTCCATGCATATAATGAAAAGGCCTGTAGATAAAATAGAGACATGAGATACGGTGAATAAGCAGCCTCTCCACCCCAGAAGTCCCACCATGCCAAAGTCTTGTTGATTACACAAAATTTTGTTTTGTGTATTCAATTCATTTGGTCTTTCTCTCATTTAAAATTTCTGTCCCTCTACCAAACCCTTTATTTAGGTTATAAAACTGTGTGTGTTCTAGAGAGACGTCCGGTGCTTGGGCTAGTCTCCCTCCTCAGAATTGTAATGTTTTTACATGTCACTCCAGCATTTCATTATTTGCATTTGTCTTTTCTCTCAGGCAGGAAATAACATACCTTACCGCACAACAACAGGAGCATGAAGGTTGAGAGATGCGTCAGAGGAATCGTCTGATATCCTTCAGGGGGGAGGGTCGAAGACAAGAGGCCCTGCTTTTGTTGTGTAATTGAGAAACAAACGCAAAGGTGATTGCTGTGGAATTAGAATTGGGAGAGGGGAGAGACAACATTTGGGATGTTGGATATCACCGGAGGCTGTGGGGGAACAAAAGGTGGTTTTTCAGGGTTTGCAGATGAAGAGAGACCGTGTTTATATTGCCATGTAGACTTTTCGTCCCCAAACAATCACATTTCGTCCCCGTTTTGATCTATACCAGTTCTCCACGGATGACGCCGGATCTTAGGTATTCGGCAACCTGTCTTGGATGACACTTTTTATTGCGACAGAGACAGTGAAAAATAGTTGGTTCCTTGCATAGATGTCTCGCTCATTCTCAGAGGTGAGCATGGCACAATTAGTATGCAACAAAGACACCTCAGTGTGGCCGCAATCTGAATAGAGAAAATGAAAGTTGTGGAAAATATGATGTGTTTTCAGAGCCTTGGGAGAAAGGAGCTAATATGCATGTCAGTCAAGCCCACTGGCAGCAGATAAAGCCGGAGCGACCGTTTTATGCCAGAGAGTGACTAAGATATTGGTGTGAACTAACTGACCGGATGCTGTTTTCAGAGTCAGTGACCTCCAAACAGAGATTTATGCAGAGCAGGGGAGTGAGGGAGAGGGGAACAGTGATTCTCATTTGTCCGAGACGTCATTCAAATCAGGAGTGGAGTGACACTTCAATTAACTCCCCGTCCTCAACAAAGTTTACCTTGGTCTCCAGAAAGGCACAGTATTTCGTCTCATCCTGCAGGATTAGCCAATCATATTTCCAATCTCAGACCTGTCACCACGGTGTCGCTGCGCCGTGCAGCTGGTAGTCATAATGACAATCTATTCTTCGGGAAGTGAAGAGCTGTTTTCCCTCAATTTTCCCAACCAAAGAAGAACATTGTGGTTTTTTTCTCTCTCTCTCTCTCTCCCTCATAGCTCCCTCTCGTACATACCGTTTTTGCCTGTCTTTCCTCTGTTTATCCATCTGCTTGTCTGTCTACCTACCTTGACTTGTTGCATGTCTCTTCATCTGTCCATCTGTCCCTCATTCTGTCTGTTATTCATTGTTTCTGTCTGGCTGTTTCTCAGCTTGGAAATGCAGACGGTTTATTTTTAAAAGTTTCCTCACATGACACATTTCCCCCAAACTATAAATACAGAGGAGAATTGGTGATTCTTTAAAAAAGGCCATTTACTCTTTCCAAGCATTCCACCTCTGGGCTAGGTCACACCAGAATTTTGAGGCTACATCACAGACAATGTTGGCCCTGGCCAGCCGGCAGCAGAAATACCCCTGGCATGAGACCAAAGCTTTGTGTCCGCAAGCCTCCTCTGTACAGCCCCAGAGAAGTTTTTCTGCTTTTACGGGAATTTCGATCCAACACCTTCCACTCTCACGGAGAAGTAAACTCCATCGTGACGTTAAAGAATGGGGATAAGGGTAGAAGAAACACGCTGGGGAATGTCAGGATTTCAGTGAAGCAGCAGATATGGACCAATGGAAACTGACATTGTTCCAGATGTTGTAGCAGGGCTGCTCTGGCCAGCATCACCTCCCTCTTCTTGTGGAGTAAAGCACCAGGAGACAATTGAGGAATGCAAGCAGATGTTTAGCATTACCGTACGTAGGCCCAGTTTGGCTTGGCTGTCCCATGATGGATGTCATAATGGCTGACAAAGAGTGACACTGCCTCTGCTGCAGCCAAGGACGTTCACAATGATGCAGTGTATTCTCTGTTGCTTGGAAAACATATATTAGAAAAACATAACTGCTGTCAAAACATGCTGCCGAACAGATCAGGGGATGTAGGCCGTCATGCAGCCTACAACAGATGATACTGGAGTAAGCTTACATTTCTTAAAAGGATACTCCACCAGTTTTAACAAGTTTTTTTTACTACTTATTGGGAATTATAGAGTTCTAAAGTTTGTTTGTCACATACACAGGTTATATGTGTAGTGAATTATAACGTGGCACATTTCTGGGGTTGTGATAAAAGGCTAGCATGAAAAATAAGGATTAGAATAAAGAAATGTAAGGGTTAACAAGACTGCAGCCATGCTTGTGGCTCTATGAGGTTTTACACAAGTGAACTAAATGCTAACATTAGCATGCTAAAATGCTTACAATGACAATGTTACCATGCTATTGTTTAGCAAGTAATGTTTACCATGTTTACCATCTTAGTTTAGCATGTTAGCATGCTAATATTTGCTAACTAGCACAGTTGAGTCTGACGAGAATGTTGTTAGTATTACAGGAATGTGGATATAAGGAAAATACACATATTGAAATTTTACGTCGTTGTGGAGCTAAGGGAAGAGTCAGAGGATCACTGACACGATTACACGTCATCCTGAAGGAGACATGAATATCTAAACTGAATTTCATGGCTGCAGTTGTTGAGATAGTTCACTCAAAGTCACAAATGTCAGCCTCACAGAGGTATTTCTGAGGATCAACAAAGTCAGTGAGCTTCATTCTCTGGGAGCCATGAATATCTATGCAACATTTTGTGCCAATGTATTCAGTAGATGTTGAGATATTTCACAGAATAAGTAAAAAGCAAAAAAATCTGGTGGTGTTAAAGAGACAATTATAACTAAAGCCAGTAGGTTCTATGGCAATCTGTGCTTTATAATCCAACTAGCTCTGGTTCTGAACATTGTGGTGTATAAGTTTTGCAGACTGGGATGTATAGATCCAACCTTGTATGTGAGAAATTATGTTTATATATTACTAAATTATTTTCCCAATTCTGTTGTGCTAACAAACATAATTGCCGCCTGGATGATGTCAAGAGGCTGTTTTTTTTGGGGGGGGTGGGGGGGTGAATAAAGCACTGCATTGAGTGTAGGCATCTCATGGGAGTCACAGATGTATTTGGGGTGGATGATAAAAAGCACACCACTCTGCCTCCAGAGACCAGGGTTTGCAGTTTGATTCCCGTCTGTGGTTAGGTTTAGCAACACTTTGATTAAGGTTAGGAGAATACTGTGGTTTCATTCAAGGGGTGATCACACACATGTTTCAAGATTTAAGTCACTGTGGACTTCTTCTGTGTTAACCACAATCTTAACCAAGTGCTAGTAAACATGGTTGGTAGATCCAACTGTACACTACTCAGAGCAGTTTCCACACCTTACACATACTAGGGTCAGGATGTGTTGGCCTGGTACTTCAATTCTGGTACTTCAATTAGTCCCTCACATATCCAACTTTATAGAACTGCAATAATAAATTACTCAAAAGACTTTAAACACATGAAACACATTCATTTTCTTTTTAAGAAGATGAGAGTGGTCATAAAGAGAAGAGTTATTAAGAGAAATAAAGCCCTTCACACTTGTGTCATTCAAACTCAGTTAAGTTGAAAGTTGTGGTTTATTGTTAAAACACTCACTCACTCATTTCCTTAAAATGACTTCATCCACTATTCTACTCTGTATTTCTTGAGGCTGAATATCACAGCGGAGAACAGATGTGAGACACAATGGCTTCTTCTTTTCACTCTGAGTTTACCACCATCAGCTAGCTGTCCCTCATTTCTGCAAAATTAGAACAACTGCTGTGTTATTGTCTTATTTTGTGCTCTCTCTGTTGGTGGTGTCTATCTATTCATTGCTCTAAAATATATGAATCCTTGTTTTTAACTGGTGATTGCACAATAAAGCTTTTAGTGTGAGGACTTAATGTTGCGTTGTAATGAATAGTTTTTGGTTATTGAATGACAAAACACAAGATCACGAATCAGCAAATGTAAAGCTTTTGATGTTCTGTTTGTACAACCAGTGCTGGTATATTAGCAGTTGGGGAAAAATAATATTCTAGATGTAATGTTAGAGTCAGAAGTCTCATGTTTATTTCCCTTTCTCTTCTCTTCTGCATGTCTTTCATTCAGCTGCATTGTAATGCTATCTCTAAACTCTAAATCTCTAAAAAATGGCACAGACAGAATTCATACGTCTTTATTCAAACCTATAATGTATGTGTAAATGCTCTGATTACTTTGCCATACTTAAAATGCTGCAACAGGTTTTATTCTCCCTCAACTGTTTCAACTTCTACATCCAATATTCTTCCATGAACAACAAACAACTCCCCTACCTTAGACTTGCGTCACATGTGATGCTAGATGATCAAAAACCACTGTGAGTCACACTCAGATCCAATATATTTCTTTCTTATTTTTTCTTTTTCTTTATCTGAGTCAAGGTGTCATCCCTGTGCTTGCAACACAGGCTCATTCCAGCTGATGCAAACATAACAAATATTATTTCCTCTATAGCCTTGCGTGGTAGGACATGACTCCTTTATCATTACGCACCTTCAAATGTGCATCCATGGTCATGAATATAAATTCAACGCTCCATAAAGAAATGGGTCTCAACAACAGCATCTAATAAGAATATTCATACTGTATATCAACCGAGACATGCATGAATAAATATAATTGAGCGACATGGTGCAAAGGCAAAACAGAGGAAATGACAGACAGGAGAAATACTGTAAGGAGATGAGGAGATGGGGGCGTCAAGATTTGTGAGCTGAATACTGAGCTTAATGATTGAAAAGGCAAAGAAAGGAAATAAAATGCTACAACAGTTGTTTCTTGTTACAGTACATGACCTTGATTTCAACATTATAATTATTTTTAGTATATTTCTACGTTTTTCATCAGTCTATCGGTGCATCAGAATGCATCACAATACCTTATTGTAGGGCAAGTTACATTAAAATGTAATCAGTTGCTCACTGAATAAGTAATTACTACATAACCAGTTACTCTATAGCTATGGTAATTACTTTTTAAATGAATTTGTATCCTCAGACCGTCTCGCTGTCAGTGTGTGTTTGCTGGCTGCTCTCCCAGTGGCTCACAGGATATTTTTTGCTGGGTGCAGCTCACTCAGGAATGAGCGTTCGTGGGGTTACTGGGCATTGACCTGGCCTCCGTTGCAACTCCAGATCTGATCTGGCTGGGCATCTGCAGGTGCGCTGTGTCAGATCATGGGTCCCAGCCCCAGGACTGGGACTGGGGAAGTCCCATGTCAGGCTCTCAGGTGGGTCAGGTTGTTTTGGATGGAGATTGGGGCTATGGTGATACTGGTTTAAACACATGTTACAAAGAAACATTTCATCTCCATTTCTTCACATACAAATTAACAGTCCCAAAGGTTTGGTTTAATCTGCGGTTTGGATTGAGATTCCATCAGTCTGTCTCATGAGGGGTGAGCTGAGGTTTGCCTATCTACCCTAAACAAGGAGCCAAGTAGTTTCGAGATGACATGGCAGAAATGGCTGGATGACCGCGTGGCCGGATGAGGGACTTGACAAGGGTTGAACAACTCTTTTGCAGTGAAACTGCTTCTTTCAACAACTCATGGCAGGTCTGTCCACGGATGTACTAGAGGATCGGGACAGTCAGCCTCTGCTGGAACTGCTGGTGTTATTTGTCAAACAGGTTCAATCTCCATGCAATTGGATGCTGGACGCTGAGATGGCGCTGCTGTGTAAGTGCTGGTTCAGCGGTGATCCTCTTGGACTGCTTGTTTACTGAAGGAAGCAGGCTGGTTGCAATGACGGTACAACAGTGGTGTGAGCCAGACAAGGAACGTATGGGGTTGCAGGATGACCACGTGGGAGGATGCCAATGGAACAGTCTGAACCTGTTTGAAGTGAACCGGCCTGGTACGGACTGATTTACAGGTGACAGTATCACAAACTCCAACCCAACAAATAATTGGTGTAAAACAGCCTCAAATTTCTAAGAGTTATGGGTGAAATGCGGTGGTGAGGTTCGGGGTGGGGATGTGGGTCTGCGGTTTGATCATTTGTCACATCACTGCAGAAGGTATGTAGCTCAAAATCACATATTGGTTTTCGTTAAGTCTTCACCCAAACAACCATGTCCTGGGTTTGACCCTGTCACCCTAGGGACCACGTACCATGCCTCTGTTTCAACACCACATTTCTACTGTCTCCGAGACAGATTCTTGCACTCATGGATTGACACAGCACTGCACATTGGCCACCTACCCCGTCAGCACCATTTCCTTTGCAACAATCTCAGTCTCAGATCATAGAGCTGCAATTTACATTTCTAGGAAAGGCTAAAGTCAACAGAACAAAGTTATGATATCAACAATTATTCAGCTGAATTGTGCCCTTTAATTCAATGTTTTAAACGTTATTATATTTAGTCAATGAGAACTTACTGTGATTGTATTCTATTTTATAGACCTTTTAACTTAATAACTTTATTCAAATTCGAATTAATACTTACACGTTTAGCGGTTTGCGTTGCTGGTGTGGGTCCATGTTCTATACATGAGAATTCATGTTTTATCTTCTCTTTTGCAAACTGCTGTTTCCCAAGATCAAGAGAAATGAACCTCTAAATTAGACTATGGGGGCTAAATGATTAGCTGTTTATATCTGTATATTCACTCAGTGGTTCATATCCATGTTGTCAGTGTCACTTTCCGGTGGTATTGACCTCTTTCAGTCTCCTCTCCTCTTCTGTCCTGCTGTCAGATGTTTCTGCCTCCTGGGACTGTGGAGATCTGATCATGTGATGACTGGGTCTCCTGCTGTCTGACTCCCTCAGCACTGCTACTGTGATTGGGAGTTAAACATGCTGGCTATTGGGTTGTATTCTCACACGGTTAACGGTTGTGCTTCTGATTATCACTACTTTAATCTGGTGCATATTGCACGTCATACGTTTTTTGTGGACTCCGTGTTGTGCTGTATTCTTCTCTTGCTGTTCTCATCACCACGTCCCCCCTCTCTCAGCCCAGCGGTCCAGGCTGGTTGTTGCCCACCCTGAGTCGGGTTCTGCTCGATTCTGCCTCAAAGGGGTTTACCATTGCCTGTTGTACAGTGCACCTTTCACCAATACATTTCTTCGTCTCTCTCATCCTCTTCTTCCATCGTCGCTCTCTAAAACAAAAATACCAAAGCCACCTTCTTTCACTTCTCTCCTCATCGTATATTAATAGTACGAGGGCGGGTGGCGGTTTGTGGTGGCGTGACGCGCGGCGGCGGTGGCGTGCCGGCGTGGCGTGGCGTGCGTGGCCGTGCGGTGCGATGGCGTGGTGTACGGGTGGCCGTGGGACGGCGTGCGCGTGGCGTGGCGTGGCGCGGGGTGGCCGTGCGATGGCGTGGCGTGCGTGGCGTGGTGGGCGGTGGTCCTTCATCTCGCTCAAGCCTTCTTCATTCATCCTGCCCCAAAACAATGCGTGCCTACCACCCTATCTTCCGCCGTCCCCAATCTCGCATCTGCCGCTCTTTATTTATAACCACTCATCAGGGTGCGGGCGGTGGGGCAGGGCGTGGCGCGGCGGCGGCGGGCGGGCGCGGGCGGGCGCGTGGCGGGCGTGGGTGCGGTGACCTCAGCTATTCAGTTAAAGATTTGGGCAGAGTTAAGTATGGTGCCGTTAAGCAAAACAAATAGTTGTGGCGGAGACTTCGCTGGCATTCTACATAGAATTGCATGAAGTTGCTATCACAATCACTGTCCTCCGCCCTTTCTGCCTTGTACCCACTGCATCTAAGTCACCTACTTCCTATGCCAGCACTGAAGATTGGCGTGGGCGTAAGGGTGCCAATTTCAATATGGATATATTCTCTAGGATACTGGTTAAATTGACAGAACCCTCTTTCTGGTCAAGATCTGGGGTCTGGACAGAATAATCCATATCAGAGATAATAGAGACCTGGGTTGGGACCTAAATTAAATTATCCGTGACCAAGGGTAACCATGTCAAAGTGCTGGTATCTCATCAGCTCTCTTGATATACTCAGTTCAGGGTATAGCAGTACTTCCTAGAAACATCATTCCTCAGATTTGATCCCCACGTGTTGATCCTCTCTCGTGCACAACACCTGTTTCTATCCTCTCCAGAGCAATTTCCTTTGTGTCATAATGCACTTCACTCTTTCCTATTCTCATCACCCATCAAAATCCAATCATTCCTCTCATCATCGCTTCCTCCATCAGCTTCCCATATGTAACACAAAAAACGAACACGCGCTCAGTATGTGTCACGTGCACATGCACTGACACAAACTAAAACACACACATAGCCACATACAGGTTGGCTGGTTTTGCTATGTTTGAGGTGTGACATATTAGCCTTATTTTAAAAACTAACCCCATCCCAAACTTAAAAATACACTCCCAGATTTTGTAGTGTTGATATTACAATATCTCAGTTGACTTTCAATACATCTGGACAAAGTGTGGGGTGCACATCTGCAACCACAATTTCCTAAAATCAGCTCTTTAGTTCATCCAAAATGCCCCCACAACCTAAAATGTCCTCACAAGAATGATGAACTGTCTACAGTCAGTCCTCACAAGCACGGCTAAACCAGACCACACACACTCACACACGTGCAGGCAGCTACCATTGGCTCTGCAAAGAGGGTCCCCTCCTGTCCCATCCCTTCTTGCCTGCAGCTGCTGGCCAGCCTGTCAGTTCCCAGGCATCAAGCCATCACAGATGACGCCTCCTCACGCCACCAAGTGGTAATCACCTGCCCTGCACCTCTTATCGGCAGGGGTGCTATACTCCAAGCAGCAGTGGAATTCGTTAAGATGCTACCAAGAGTGTTTATGGCCCCGCTGATGGAGTTTGAAAATTAGAGTATGTGTGTTCAAGTCGGTACTGAAGGTTCAAGCCACGCAGCAAAGCCACATAATGAGACGTATAATTTAAAGTGTGTGATAAAACCCTTTTGTTGTAGCAGCATGTAAATTAATAAATGTTTCAGAAAATGAGAGATAAAATTGGCAGTATTCTTTCTGAGTGTCAACAAACCCAACTGTGCGTTAGTCCATCGAACAATACTTTCCAACTTCCCTACCATGTCTGTGGCACTCAGCCCTAAGCCCACAATTCGTTCATTTCAGATGAGGATGTAAATCTTTAAAAATGGGTCACAAATGTACAGCTAGGCATGCTAGTTTTTGGAACTCCAACAATCAGTATTCAGTATGTAAAAAGTGCATTTTTAAAAACTACTTTCAGCTGTGGATTGAAAGGAAAAATAACAACAAAACAGGTCACAGACTCAAGCTGTCAGTGTCAGACACTGATGGCTCTCCAGTATTTCACCAAGCTGCCTTTTTTTCACGCTGTGTCTGTGTGTGTTGTGAGTTTGTTTATGGGTAGTATGCCAACATGTTGGTATGTCTCTGACCTCTACTTATTCACTGTCAGCTCAATGTCATGTGTATGAATGTGTGTGCATACAGTGCCTTTGTATTGTGTCTATGTGCACATTAATTGTGTGTGTGTGTTTTTGCGTTTGCGTGTGTGCACATTGGGCTTGAAAAGAGGAAAATCTCATATTTCTGTGCCATAGTTTGCCAGATCCTTGCTATATCCATGACCTCTGGTGTAGTTCAGAGTATATACCTCATATACATAAAAAGGTGTGCATACATTGTGTGTATAATCTGTATCTGTGTGTGTGTGAAAGTCAGCCTGTGCGAGCACATTTAAGCATTAATTTTCTGCACCTGACAACTGGAAAACAGGCAGAAGTCTGGGGATAAAAAGAGGATGAGGAGATGAGCCGTAGGGCAGGTGAGGCACGGGGAGCGAGGGGCCAAGGCGAGGGGGGGGGGTCGACAGCAGGGGGGCTGCACAGTTCACCGAGTAATTGTAGTGAGGGTCATCCAGGTCCGGACCTCATTAAGAGACTTGTCTGGGAAACTTTCGGGGCTCTGAGTAGTCGTCATGTCACCTGCCTTCTTGTCACAGGAGGCAGTGTTAAGGAAAACAGCGGCTTATTAGTGTGTCTTTCAGTTTTTCCAGGGCACACAGTTCAACATTAGACAGTAATATCAACAGACGCTAAAACAAAGCAGTTTTGCAGCAAACACTTTGAGCGTTACAAGCCTGTAATTGACATGCATACGTCTGAAATCTGTGAACTCCAGGCGTATTAAAGGCAGGTACATCATCTCAGCCAGTACTGCTTTTGATCGTCTTTGAACATCTTCTCTTTTCTCTTCAGGCCCCCTCCACCCCCTATTTTTAATTTGTATTCACAGGGGGGTTCTTCGCTGTCTGAGGTTACATAGATGAGAATTGGGGGGGATTTAGGGGATCTCTCTGCAGCAGCTTTTTAAAGAGGGTGAGGTATCAATCAGGTGCTGATGTTACACTGATGCAATATTTCAGCCTATAGACGAGGTTATTTCTGGACACCGTGCCACTTTAGATTAGCTTAGAAGCAGCTAATGTAGTTATCAATTATTCTTTGACACACGATACCGTGAACAAATGTGCTATGAGAGCTACATGATGTTTGATTCTGTATTAATGGGTAGCTTTCTTTTCAGGGACATAATTTTTTAAATGCAACTAACGATCTTTAAAATACAGGGTTGTACCTATGTTCACTCTACTGTACAAATCTGTCAGATGAAGCTGTAGGCTGGATACCACAAGAACACATTTTATAGTGCATTTATAGCTGTTTAATCTCATGCTTTCAGTTGTAATTCAAAGCATTCACCAATGAAACACAACACAATAAAAGGCTGTCTTCCATTTCCAATTGTTATACATTCAAGAGTGCAATTATCTAGTATAAATAGAATAAAACATCTGAGTGTCACAGAATATAATCTCTCTTTTAAAAAATGTCTCTTAACTATTTCAGAGTAGGAAATATAGCATTTACATGAAGCAGAATATATACAGAGAGAAAGAGAAAGATCGAGACATTCATAGATCAGCAGGTGCACAGCACTGTTCCCAAAACCCAGAGATAGAATTATCAACAGTTTGTTCTCATTATAAATATATAAAAATTAAGCTACACATCGTACTGCAAGTGTGCAATCAGCCCAAGGATAGTATGATGTTCACATCCAACAGCATAAATATTACAGTACTTTAAGGATGGGGCTGATTATCCCAGAATAAGGTGCAGGGTTGGTTGGAGTCAGCTCTTATTGAAATTCTATTTCAGCAAAAGGCTTTAAATTGAATTCTAAGAAATGTAAAAGAAATAAAATGTGAATGGAAATAATGGAATAAAAACAGTTTTGGCCAGCAAGACAAAAACATGTTTCTTGATAAAAGAGAAACAGAGCAGGAAGTTTAAGTCCTGGTATGACAAATCTGAATCAGAAATGACTCCACAACCCGGCTTAGAGGTGAAAAGGCGCTACGGGGCAGAGGCTGACTAGTTTGTCTTCTTGCAGTCTGTTGTCTCTGCGTTCTCTGACTCCTCTTTGGCTTTGAGCGATTCACTTTGTCCCCTGACGGGAGAGGCCGGGGAACTTTTCCCCACTGCTCTGTTCTCGCTGGACTCTTTGGTTGTGGAGGTGGAGGTCATCTCGTTTGTTGTGCCATTATCGATACATGCCTTCTTTACCTCGCCGGTGAGGGCGGCATAAGGGGAATAGCCGGTGAAGAGGGTCTTGTAGATGGCTGACTCGAAGGCAGCAAATGGTGATGTGGAGGAGCCAGTCAGCATCATTCTTGACTGAGGGAGAGAAGTTTAAAAGAGAGTATGTGGCTGTCTAATCACTTCCAAATCAGTATTTTTTTAAATTAACAATAGATCACATGACTCCTTGTCTCTGTAGTGATGAACCCAAATAGAATTATCACCCAACTGCTGACTGTTTTGGCGTCTTTCAGCATTGTTTTGGTTTTCTGGCCTGCAACTTTACTGCTTTGGTTCAATCTCGCATCGTTTTTGGAAGTAACAGACAGCTGTTTTCTGGGGAAAAAAACTCTAAAACTCCACTGTGCACTACCTGCTCAGCACCAACCTAAAGACAGGCAAAGCTAGCAACTAGCTAGTGAACGTAGTGGAGCAATTAGCAGCTGGAGAGCCAAATATTTCCTTCAGGAGTTGAGGGACCAAAGCACAGCTAAAAAGTGATTGAATAGTTGCCTTACATCCATCAGGTGGCTCAGAAAAACAACTTATATTGATGTTTCTCTGTAATTGCTGGACGTGTACATAAACCACTGTTTGCTATCAAGTTTGTTGTAACAGCTCAAAAGGTGACAATACGACAATGTTATGTTTGATTGTGCCCAAAAAGTTGCAAGTTCAACCTTTTTAACAAGCAACCATAAAAAAGTGACCTCAGTCACATGATGACACTGGACACATGGATATAATATGTAACCCAACCAATTATGTGATGGTAACCTGGTTCATGCAAGCACTGAGTATGTGGATAACACATTAGTATTTACTTCTCATTAGGGAGCAAATGTATAACTCATCAGGAACACAAAATAATAAATAGCAGGTTGGTCACAAGTCTTAAATCTGATGAAATGGTTGGGTGTTAATTTGACAGATCAGAGTCAGAGGGAGCTAACAGAATGAGAGTTGAAAGAAGACATGGTAGATTTATCTGTGTCTCAGTCAAGAGCACAAGTTTCCCAGAGAAGAGAGGAGAGGATGATGCAAGCTGATGAAAATGATGCAAAAGCCCCAGCCCTACGGGTAATACCGAGCTAATGTGAGTCACCACAGCTAAAACTTCAAAAAAGCAGAGGGAGAAAGGTCATTTAGAAGACGAGCCATCACAGATTTGGAGGGAGCTATGCCACCAAAACATTCATTATACCTGAGTTAAGATCTAATTAATAATCAAAGAATGGTACTTCATAGTTGTCCTTGTCTAGGTAAGCAATTAAACGAACCAAAACACAACTTCCTTTTGAATCTGCATCACTAAATCCATGGGAATATAGTCTCAAGGTCACAGTGTCAGGTATGACCTACACCCGATGCACCAGACTGACCTTGTTGATGACAGTAAACATGGTGTAGAGGAGCATCAGATGGTGCTTCTGGAGAGGCAGGTAGTGGGTCTGCTGCAGAGCAAACAGCACCGCCCCTATCAGGGTGATCTTGGTAGGGCTAGACAAACATGCAATGAGAATTTATCAGTTATGATACGGATGTATAGTAAATTATTTTTTTAAAAGTGCAAATGACAATACCTTCATGAACACACTACATCTTATATTCACAAATAAACTAAACTGAAGGCATACATCATCAGAGCTGTTGTGCAGTCCATCCCTTTAAGAAAATAACTCAGACCAGTTTTAATGCTGCCTTGAGGTAACACAAATGTATGTATTCTGCTGAGATTTGTTTATACAAAGAGGTGTAAACTACATTATATCCTAAGCTTTGTTGAGTGACTCCATGTTTGGTTTAAAGGAATAGTTAGACACTTCGGGAAATACAGTATTCTTATATTTATTTTCTGGACAAATGTTTGATGAGATAATCAATATCACTCTTATGACTGTAAGGTAAATATCAGGGTACAACCACCAGCTTAGCTTAGCTTAGCTTAGCTAAAGACTGGAAATAGAGGGAAACAGATAACCCAGGTACCCCCTGCCTCCCCCCTACCACAGTTCTCATTGTATCTCATGTGTTTAACTTAACAGATGGAGTTTTATGGGGTGTTATTAGTTGGACTATGTTGTGCACAGGAGCAGTTACTTCCAGCCAGGTAACTTCAAGATGCCCAACCAAGAAATACTGTGGCACTTAACCCCTCTGTAAAGCCACACCTTGTCTTCTCATCTGATTCTAGTCAAGAAAGCGAATAAGCGTTTTTCCCAAAATGTCAAACGATTCCTTTAAATTTCACACTGCACTCAGCACACTACAATACACTCTCAGTGTATTAAAAATGTAGTTTCATAAGCACAAAGATAACACAAAAATGTGATGCACTGATGTAACATCAGCTGAGTCCTTTAGAAGACTTACTAAGACATTTTGAGGAGCTCATTAGTCTCTGGTCTCCACACACCCCGAACAAGCTGCTCAAAATTACTTATCAGGCCACCTCCTGCACCTAGTGTGGGCAGAAAAGAGATACATGGTTGATACAGATTAATATGCAGTACATATCAGCTATTAGTTAAAACACTGAATTCTTTAAGGTTATTTACAACCATCAACCATAAACAAAATCCTTGAGTGTGACACATGCACACCAACAGTCACTGACCTTTAGCCCACCCAATGGCAATCATAACCAGCAGGCTATCCTTGTATTTACTGTGAGCCTGGGTGACCCCTCCAAGCACCTTCCATGTCCTGGTCACTTCCTTCATTCCTGACAGCACCAGCCTGAGAGGCAGCAGGGCGGCACAACAGTACACCAGGTCCATGGGGCAGTAAAACACCAGGTACCTGTAGAGACAAAAGTGGCTCAATTAACTGGTGCAAACACACATAAACATTTAAGAAACCTGCTGCGTGGAAACGACTGTGTGTTCAGTAAATATTTTTACAGTATCACATGCCAGTCTCTCTAAGGTACCTGACTTCTCCAGCAGAGGGCAGTGTGTATTTTTTTTTTGAGAGACAAGTGTAATTATATGTGCCACCAGCGGAGGGCGCCAAAGGCTTCATATTTAGAGATGGGACCTCGACAATAACCTCTCTGTTTCACTCAATGTCATCCACATTTCATGCCCCCTTTACAGAAAATTAAGTAGTTCCACATTTCTTCTACAAGAGAACCTGTTTACTTGGTATTTTGCTTCAGGGAGACACAGATAAAGGAAAGGACTGTGTTCCTTTTCCTCAAAGTTGCAGAGGGCCTCTCACTAATCCTGACACTTTCTGGTTCCTTTCCTCTCTAACTCTTTTCTCAAACTATATACTATATATTTTTCATTTCTCAGGTATTTACCAAATGACTGAAGCGAGCAGAACGCTGGTGCTGTTGGTCAGAGGTGCTACAGGTGGTTCTGCCAGCATGATCCCTGACAGCACGGCTCCACCAAAACAGAAGAGCATGGAGCTGAACCAGCAGGCTAAGGGGCTGACTCTGGACACCTCGAGAGCTCCTGCACAAGAACAGAAGTGTATTTATTAGCCTGATTTCCTTGAGACCCATATGTGTAGCATACATACATTCATACATAAGGTATTAGCACTCCTACAGGATGTGTTCTCAAGTGAGTCTGTGAAAGGCATGATTACTATCATTTCATAAATCCCTCCACTACAATTAGAATAAGGAACAGTCTTTGTGGTCTATGTAGTCTAGACTAAAAGTGCAGTGCAGAATGCAATCAGAATAACAGGGCAGTAGCAGACAGGAAGTGGAGTGAACACTGTGTCTGTTGCTCTGTGTGATGCATGCCTCTCCCCAGTCCCTGGCACTGTATAAATATTAACTAGTTTAGAGCTAACAGATATAGGGAACAAAAAGAGAGGAGGGTTCGTCAAGCACAGCTATATCATTTGTGTCTGGGCCTGTGGTTCAAAGTGCAGAAAAGGCAGGACATTTACAGTTACAAACACTGACGATATCAGTTGACTGAAGATTGTAATCAGCCGCTCAATGCTCCCTCTGTGTTTCCACCCTGTTTAAGCAGAACACTGTATTCCTTTTACCATTGAAACCAACTATATGACATGAGCACTCATGAGGTATAGACAGCATGAGTTACAGTAAAGTCAAATCGCATGGGAACTGCTCTTTATTATATCCTTGTCCTGTCCTTATTGTAAATCTCCCCTATGAAAGGAAGATTTTGTGTAATTATTATTTACCTTACTGTCACACAGGTTTTATTCACAAAATTACAACACTTTAAATTACTCTACTTATCTTTGCACAGTCCAGTACTATCTAAGACTGACTTGTCTTATCTCTACCTAAATTAATGCTACCAATGTACACTAAGATATACATATTTCACTTAAGTTCACACAGGTAGAGCTCAGTTAACCCTGAGCCACCTGCCCTGAGTCACTGTGTCCGCACACAGGACCATATTGGTAATCTGAGGATTACAGGCAGATTATAGACTCCTGGAGAGAGATCGGTAAACCAGGAGGATTTATAGTTCTATCTTCCTCCTCTGCAGACTCCCATGGATTCAGGCTGCGTGGCTCACATGTAACTTTCTCAGTTTTAAAAGAATGTGAAAATATCAGATGAGCAATTTCATATACCTCACGTTTAAAATATACTGGTCAAAGTTACAAATTATTGTTTTTAGGTTGTTTTTATGTTTAAGAACAGTACCATTTTGAACAGTTGTGACAACAACCCTGTGACTGATATATGTTTCGTACTGACACAGCGAATGTGTAAGCAGCATTTTACTAATGCAGCTGGTCGAGGTGGAACCAGTTTATCTACTTAAGATACAGGTACTAGATAAATCCGAAGGGGTTGTGAGATGATTAATGGGGCAGGAAAGGGGGGAAAAGCTCTGTACACAAATCTGTTTTCGGTTTTTGGACTTTAATCTTTGCTTTTCTGTGAGATGGTGGTTTTAAATGAAACCATGTGGAAAGTTTAGAGGGGAAATTTCTCTTTGGTGGAAATGCTGACAACACAGTTGTTTTGTGAGGGGTCACAAGCTGAATGGTTGTGAATCACTGGAGCTTAACAATGTTTTGAAAACTTATTGTAAGTTTTTTTAAGTGTAAAATCTTCACCTGTAAAGTAACTTGTTACTATACTGTTATCAGACAAATGAAGAGGAGTAAAATGTACAATATTTCCCTCTGTAATGTAGCAAAGTATTAAGTAACATAAATGGATACACTCAAGTGAAGTGCAAGTACCTATATTTTTTTTTACTTAAGTACAGTTTTTTCTTTCCACTACTGCTACAATCATGTATACTACAGAATGTGCTCTTCCTACACAGCCTTATGTGTCCAAGATCTACCATACTGTCGGATACCTTTTACATAAGCTTATTCACTTGTTTAAAATATTCAGCTACACAAACTTGAGGGAATACAGGTGAAACCATTGACTCGATTAACTGCTGCAATGCACTGGACTCACTGCTGGAATGGAGCTATTGTTAGTGTGTTAGAGTTCACCAGTGTTCTTCCTGCTGTGACAAGTCAAATGCACAAATGGAGAAGCATGGAATTTAACATGTCGGACAGAGACAAAAAGGGAAAGAGGTAGTTAAGTAATATGTAAGTAAAAAGACCTACCCATGTGGCCTGTCTTTATATAATATCTAATGTTGTTACATAAAATACTCAGAGGGTATTGTTAACATTTTAACACATATTCTTTGATGCCTATATGGTCTCATACCTACATTACTAGTTCACTATTGTAACTGAAATGAGGAGATTCAGACATGTTCAATTACATGAACCCATTTTAACACATTAGAGTCAAATCTTACAAAACAGTCACAATTGCACCTTTGTTTCCAACACAGCATTCATTAGTATATACAGTACCATACTGTAGGTGACTGTAATGAACAGTGGTGAGTGATATATTGTGTGATATAGCTTTAACTGCAGCATGAGTGAAGCAGCGGTGTTGACAGATTTTAACTGTTTTTCTGTGCATGACTTGAATTTTGAAAGTGAAAACTGGTGACACAACCAGGCAGTTTCTCTTTTGTGTGCACAGAAGTCTCACCAAATGAACATTTTGTGGTGCTACAGTTACAAGAGGAGGAAGTTTTAAAAAACACTGGCAAGAAAAAAAGCACCCAAACATCAGATAGGGAGGAGTGGTTGGAAATATGCCAATACTCTAGCACCCTGACCATCATACACATCCTCTTCTCCTCTGATAGGCTGCACGAGTCCTGATGTGAATCCTCAGTATTGGTACCATTGCAGCACACAGTTCACAAGCACAGCACATTGTTTACATAGTAAACAGTGTTGCTCTGTCATCACCTTTAGTTCAAGAGCAAAATAAACTGCTGCAGTCAGTGTCTGAGCCTGATTTGGAAAGGCACCAGCTTTTAAGGGGGACAGAAAATGGTGTTCAGTCTTTTGGTGGAGACTGCATCACAGTTTCAGCAAACAGGCACCCAATGCATTTGTAGGTCTGAGAGAATTCGGTTGCTTTTCAGGAAGCATGAAATGTTGAAATGTAACACACTACTTGAACTGTTCAGACATGTTGGGCTACAAACACACCAGACCAGATCCTGCTTCCTGGTTTTGCATTTGAAGGAAACACATTTACAAGTCAAATCTGAGCAATACAAGTCAAGTACAGCACAGCTGTAACACATCATTCTGTGTTGGTTGTATTTTCAAGTCCTCTTTCTTTCTTTCTGTCGTTATCTCCAGTGGGAAGGTAGAGAGTGGGCTAATGTTGCATCTCATCTCTGTTCCCCTCAGTTCTCCCAGGAATTAAAACAAACCAATGACTGTTCCCTTTTTTGGAAATCTCGTAAAGGCCAGCTACAATAATTACTGGAATCTGACTTAGGTTTTGCCTTTTGAGCCATTTCATGGTAAATAAGAGCAAAGACCTCTTGCAACTTATGTTAGATAAGTGTATTTACAGTACTAGTTTATTTGCTTGCAAATGAACACACACAAAGGAAGTATTGTAGCTGAGGAACAGCTCAGTTGTTGCTACTGCAGCAGTGAACGCAGCCTCAAAAATAGTCATTTAAGTCTTAACCAGGACAACATCTCACCAAACACAACATTATCTAAACCTGTAAACAAGACATTCCTCCTCTCTCCTGAAACTCGCTCTCAAGCTGTCTTGTTCTTTATTCCATCACCTCCATTCTCTTAATCTGCATTTCCATAATTCTCCCTTTTTCTCCAAGTCCACTGCTCTCTCTGACACTTTTGTTCTCACTTAATCTCACCCTGAACCTCTCTGGAGCCAGCGCTTTATTTTCCTTTGCCCACTATTTTACTTTTATAGCCCCTCATGGCAGAGCTAGATGAGAAAAAAGTGGCTTATCTCTGGTTATTCTTGGTGTGAAGAGAGGACCACTGATTGACATATAACCACTGCTCCTCTTCCATGTCCCTGCCCTCCCCACTTCCTGTACAATCCACTCACAGCAATGTTTAGAAATGTGCTTAAAATAACTCCACAGTAAACAGGAAAAAAAAAAAAAAACTAAGGTTACTTGTGCATTGAGCAGCTCCAGCACTCAATACCCAGAGTGGATGCACTGCAGAGCAGGAAGGAAAGATTAACACAGGAGAGAGAAAAGCAAGAGAGGGATGGATGGTTTATGGCATTCCTTTCCTTTCTGGGGAAAAGAAGAACTGGAGCTGTCTCCACGAGTGTTTTGTGTCTTGACTCTTATTCCTCTTATACTGAACTTCCTTTCAACTCACCCTGAGATTTAAACCTTTCTTTTGCTATTCTCTTAGTAACATTTTGTTAAGCTATAGTCATCTATCTTCACACACAGCACATGCTCAAACAGGGAAATATGAGTGCAAACACACAGAGACACACACGTTACTGTTTGTATCCTACATCAGATACAGTCCATGTGATTAATTCCTCAAATATCTCTGTCATGTCTGACTTTGTGTTGTGAGGACTTTGTGTTGTGTTTGCTGACCTCTGGCATATTGTTTGTCCATATTTTTACCCTCTGTGTATCTTTCTCTCAGCTACGGACAGATAGATAGGAGTAGAGGACAAAGGGTTAAAAGGTCATGGCGGCTCAGATGCTTGGCGAGGCAAGTTCGAAAATAGACTGGTGAATTACAGCAGCAGGACTACAATGGACTGTGTGTATGTTTGTGTGTGTGTGGAAAGTCAACTTGCTGCGCAGTTAAAAGTCCACCTGTTCCTGTAGCCACAATCTCAGTGACATAACATAGCTGGCTCAGTGCCAGCCTTTGGTCTGAGCTGATACAATAGGCTGTGTCTGAGTGTTACCATTTGTGTTTTAAAGTTTTCCACTCTGCTGCATTTGTGTTGCATGTGTGTTTGTGTTTGTCAGAGGGCAAACGTGATGATAGACGACTGCATCAAACTGACTTAATAATGAGATCAGGTAATGATCTAAATCTCTCCTGGCAAATTATGGGTTTGTGTGCTGCCGATCTACCAACAAACAGTTCAGAGCAGTACATATATATTTTGGTAATTTAGACTGTGGGAAATGCTTTCCCAAGATGGAGACTTACATGTAGTCTTTTTAATTGTTCAAAGGCCTCAGTTTTCACCTCTTCAAAGAGACGCCTACACCACAGGGACGGGTGATATGGCTGAAACCAGCATCACAATACCAATAAAATGTTTTGCCAATATCAAAGTGGCAAATATAAAAACTGATGTTCAACGCAATTAACTGCGCTTCACTGTTACTAGACCAGCTACAACTGTAAATGCTATCTAGATATTAATGCATTAGTAATAATAATACTGTACTGCTTGTTGATAATACTTATGTCTTTTTACCTAAGGTTTTGAATGCAGGACTTCAGTGTGTGATGGAGTGTAGTGTTGCTGCTTTTATTGAAGCAAAGCATCTGAATACTTCTGCCACAACTGGAAAAAAATCTTCACGTGCATAAAACAAAACTTCAGTAACTAACTATACTATTGCAATACAGTAAATTACACTTCATATTGTATAGTATCAAAATAAAGTATAAGGTAAAAAGGCGATCAATGTGATTCAACACCCTGACAGAACAAGGGTTTGCACAGGGTGGTAGGATACCAGTGCATCCAATTATAGCCGCTGCTTATTTTGTTTTAAATAAAGTAATCCAGTTAGGGCTGCAGCTAACAGTTATTTTCAATATTGATAATTAGCTGGTGGAAGTGGAAGAAAAGCATGCCCATCACAACTTTGCAGAGCCAAAGATGACATCTTCAAATATCTAGTTTTGTTCAAAATCCTCCCATTTGAGAAATTGTAATAGGAGAGCATTTTTTCACCACTTTTGCTTGAGAAACAATGAAGTTATTAATTTTGCAGAACTGACAAATTGATCCAAAAATCCTCTTTCTTGTACAACCACACTGAAAAAAAACTACATCACATGATAAATACTATCAGTAGTATTAAATACCGGCTTCACAGGGGGTATTGTTTGTCCTGTAGCTAATAGCAACGGATCTAATGATATGAAATAAATGTCTATATCATATTGACAAATTGAAAGAGTGAAAAATCATAACAAAAGTTTTCTCAGGGCACTTTTTTATAGAGAGCAGGTCTGGATCATACTCATAATATTAAAGACACCCAACAGTTCCCACCATGAGCAAGCACTCGGCGACACAACAGATGTTTTCATTTTGATAGAGCAGACTGGGACATTGAAGTTACCACCCTCTCTGAAAACAACATTGTGGCTGTGTGACATTCAGGGGCAAAACGTGAGATAACAGGAAAGCCTGTTGGCCTGTTACTAAATTTCATCAGTTCAAACTACTGCAAAACAAAGCAAAACTGTCCGTCACACTTTGTTAAAACTGTAAACGTGGTGCCTGAGCAGTCAGTTATCATGAGCTTGAACTTTGCGTCAGCCACTTACCTGGCTGCTCCCTCAGGGCCATGACTGACACGATATAATGCGCCATGTCAAAGTATGGAAACATGGACAAGTTTGCCAGTCCGTGGGACAGTTCGTCCAAATGCAGTAACCCGAACACATCCATTATCTTATTTCTAAAACTCTCCAGCAACGGTAAACTATTCTAGCTAATCCGGGAGAGGAGTTCAAGTCGAGGAAAGGCACCGGTTCAACTCAGAGCATCAGGGCAAACACTTGGCTTCATCCACCGTCTGTCAAGTCTGACACAAGCCTCCAAAACAGCTGTGTGTCCGAGGGGATGCGGCCAAGTTGCTCGCAGCTGGTTAGTTGACTTCAGGGATCGCCGCTCGTCGCCGGGCAACAGTTCTGTATCGCCGGGGGATGGTCATCATCGGTGATACCCCGTCAACGACGCTGTCACCAGCGCATAGGCGGAATTCCTGCTCCGTGTTCCGCCATGCTAGTGATGTGGCGGGCGGAGTCAGAGCGGCCTTGTGATTGGAGGAGCGAGAGCGCGGCGAGCCAATCGCGTGTCAGAGTGTGGCTTTGAGAAGTGATGTTACAGGATTTGTAAACGCAAACAGATCGATCAAATACACATACACACGCACGCACACACACACACACACACACAGCATGGTCAGCAGGATGTTGTCGCTACATGTTGTCTTCTTATATTTGTTTTATATGAAGTTGCTTTTACAGTGGTCTTACAGTGGAGCCTACAGGTAGATATCACACTGTGATATTTTAGGTATGTCAATGTCAGTAGTGGAGGAGGTATTTAGAACCTTCCCTTAACCACACTGCAAAAATATTCAAGTAAAAGTCCTGCACAGAAAACATTACTCAACTAAAAGCATTTAAATAAAATCAGGAAAATGTACTTACAGACTCAAAAGTAAAAGTACTCAATGCAGAAAAATGTCCCCTGTAAGTGTTGCTATACACTCACCAAGCACTTTATTATTAACAAAATAATAATACTGGGTAGGGCCTCACGTCTTCATGGAATATGGATTCCACAAGATGTTGGAAATTAGATTCAGGTCCATGTTGAAACGATAGAATCACATGGTTTCTGCAGATTTGTCAGCTGCACATTCTTGCTGCCAATCTCCTGTTCTACCACATCCTACTGGATTCACATTTGGTGACTGGAGAGGCCTCTGAAGTACAGTGAACTCATCGTTGTGTTCATGAAACCAGTATGAGACGATTTGACTTGCTCTGTGACAGTAACCATTAGAACACGAGTACAATGCTGCCTTGTGAATGGCTGACTGGATAACTTCATGAACAAGCAGGTGTACA
The DNA here is from genome assembly GCA_033238685.1 of Lates japonicus. NCBI lineage: Eukaryota > Metazoa > Chordata > Actinopteri > Centropomidae > Lates > Lates japonicus. The sequence goes on along the minus strand of BRZM01000021.1, from coordinate 7,883,558 downwards.
GGTGTTTATCAGCAAGAGTACAACTATGGCTTGAACATAGAAAAGTTAAGTCATGGTTTATACACCCATGGCTCAAAGTGGCCACCATCCCAACCTGCACTCTTACTAGTTTGGCTACATTACCTCCAAACAATATAAAAGCATCAATCCATACAAAAATGTGAGGGAAAGCAGAAAAGATAAACTCAGAAAAGCTGCAGAAGAAAGTCTTGGTTATCATGAAAAAGAAAATATATGATGACTATCACTTAGTCTATTGTTATACATTGGATCACAGTTGTTTCTTTGTTTGACAGCATGCAAAAACTGTGTTGACACAACAACATTTCTGAACCACAGTGACCCTGTGAGCCTCAGTCCATCAGCTCCACCAGAGAACAACTCATGCTTTTGCAACAGCATGTGGAATTCCACAGATTCAAACTGTATAGCAGAGGGTGGGGCTGGCTGAGTCACTATGATCATTTCAGATCCCCTGGAACATGAATGGTTTCAATAACTTTAAAAATCATGTTCAAACCAATAAAGCAACAATATGATATGCTGACAGAAGTCGAATGGTTGGCTGTACTGTACATAATCTGACCTCAAAATACAGATTTTCTAAAACTTTTGTGCCAGAAATACCCAGTCTTTATTTAGTCATGTGCAAATAACCTAAATGTAAATCAAAATCTAAAATCAAATCCAAAAAGAATTATACAAACGATTAGTGGATGCCTTTTAATGGATCATGCAAACTAATAACTGAAAACCACCTGAAACTCCATCAAATTGGTTGTTTAGTTGTGAGCTATGATGTATGGAAGGCCACTTTGGTTGGTAAAGATCTACCTTAGTTCATAATATATAATCCAAGCCATGCATCCCTAATCTTCCTGACTTGGCCATTACCTGTCATGATATTGTCGGTAATGGACTTATAGTGCTATTACAGCTAATGCCCTGAAAAGCCTGTGTTAAAATATTTTTAAATGTTTCTTATACAGCTGTTTTCTGGCTTGCATGAGCATGACACCTGGTGGTGGCTCCATATGAATGTTATTCCTTGCAAGTCTCAGACAATTTTGTCACCTACAAAATAAAATAAGGTTAACTGCAACTGAATTGCTGACCTAATAAAGGTTTTTCTGTTATCAGTGGGATTTTTTTACAATACACTATAAATGACCAAACTTTTATAAGCCGTCATGAAGATTAAATTGCGCAACACCTTCTATAAAGCTGTAACAAATAGCTGCAGCCAAAAAGTTGCAGTCATCTACATATGAAACAAGAACCTTTTCTCACATGTGAGGCTGTAATAACACCATACTGAATAATCACATGTCAAACTTGCTAATGACAAACGGAGCACCTGCTCTTTATATTTCAGTATGTTGTTCATCATTTAAAGCAGCTGCTCTCACACTTTAAATAATATTAATGTAATAGTAAATAATCTGAGAATTGAAGCAGTACAATGCAAAAAGCTATTTTAAGGAGCTTTCATGAAGCTGTAATGTGAAGGATTAGCCACTGGATGGCAGCAGTTGACTGTCCATTACATATCTCATTATGTCAACCTCTGATGTCATAAAGTGTAATCCATCTGAAACTTAACCATCCATCAACACAAACAGTATAATCATATGTCATGTTATCTTATTAGAAAAGATAAATCAGCAAGTGAGCACTTGGATTATATTTAAGAGATTGTCAAAATGAAAAAGAGTCTGTAGTCGATAAGGATTAGTCATCAAACTTTGGGCTTTAGTGAGGTGTGGATCAGTGAAAAATGCAGGTGTTTTTCACCTTTTGTGGCCTCGGTCTGTTTCAGAGTACACAAACTTTGCGTCACTTGTTACAAATGGAATGAAAACTTCCATTGGAGGTGACGTGACTTCAAAACTCCTGATGAATATGGGCTGATGAATATCTTAAAGACACAAAACCTGATGATGTAACCACGTATTTAAAACATTCAAGGCGCAACTCCACCCGAGACCATTCCTGTGTTTGTGTTGGTAGCTGGCGGAGCGGCGAGATGTGTATCAGCTTGTCGAATGCTGAGTTGTACAGTGTGTCGTCATTGAAAGCTGTGCATTATTTTCCAGGGCCTACATTTTAGATATTACCTAACTATATTATGTGACACCTCCCATAAATATGTTATAGGACCGTGGGTCTTTCAGGGTCAAGGCTCAGTGCTTGTCAGTGCTTTCAACACTCAAACACACACAGTTACACACATATACACACACTCCGCCCCCCTCTACCCTCCAAGCACTTCTCATCAGTATTCTCCCAGTGGTGCAGGATTAAATTGTGTCCACAGCACCAACAGCGCGGGGGACGGCCTCTCATTCCTCAGATTTCTGCTGCCCACCTCAAAACAACTGAAATCTTTATTCAGTTACGTCTGTGGCTGCTAAACCTGTCACCAGCGTGTTACCCCCCCCTCAGTTCAAATCCCCAGTGCTGTCTTCACTGAGGAAGTCAGGCAGGGGTGAAACCAGATGAGGTTGTGCTGGTATTTCTAATAACAATCTACATGGGGAGTTTGCTGGTCTTGGCACAGCTCCTGTTACAATCACATCAAACGATTGAAGATAAGGGGAAGCTTTTCAGTGAATAGAAATTAAGGCCTTTGCACATGGCAGCTAAAAATATACCACACATTTTTGTTTGATTGTGTGTGTGTGGAGAATGTGTTGTCAAGTCAACATTAGTCCACATCAAAACTTCAAAACTAATCATGCAGTAAAATAATAGAATATCTCACTTTAAATATCACTTGTTGACATGGCCTTGTGGTTTCATAAACTACTCTCTTCCTCTGCTGGAAGGTTAGTCTGATGCTATGTCTAATGGTTTGCTAACTACCTATTAAATGCTACACAATTCTCTCACTGTTTTCACAACAAGGTCTCATTCTTTATTTATTTGTTTATTGATTTGTTTGTTGTTTTGTTTCATGCTGCGTTTACTTGTTGGCATGTTCCCTCCACCTGTGTTCCCCCTGATTACTCATGTTTCCTCCCACGGTCCAAAGACACAAAGGACGGTGAATGTCATTAACTTACTCTTTGAATGTGAGCCTGGCTGTTTGTCTGGGTTCACCATCACTGACATTACTGACTTTCTAAGCGTTTCCCAGCCTCCTGCCTGTTTCACTTTTAGACCTCAGACCTAAAAACCATTTAGATGAACAGGAAAAAACATCCCCACATCTTTATTAGATCAAGCTCCTCCCAGATTAAACAACAGATTTAAAAACTCAGCGAGACTTTGTATTTTTCTCTTCACTCCCTTACTGTTTATAGATAACTGTAGATAATTTTGAAGCTTGTTTATTATGCTATTTTAATTTGTGTCCATTTATTTTTTTGACCAGTTGAGTGCAGCGCAACAAGCTGTAAACACAACACTGTATAATACTGTCACTTTATCAAGTTGTTAAAGCAAATGCATTAGGAAACACCTGCCTTTTCACACATTCAGCAGAGAAGGAGCAACATAAGGAGTCAGCTGAAGTTGAGTTTTTGGCCACCTGATGAATGTAAGTTCACACAATTTTAATCCTGTATTTGGTCTCTACCATCTCCTGAGGGAAATACCTGATTCTTTAGCTGCTTAATGCTCCACTCACCAGCTACACACGAATGTTGTCTATGTATTGTTTGTGTTGTGAGCAAAAAGTAGGTTGCAAAAGGTTTTTCAGGCTGCTTGAACTGAAAACAGCTACCAACTGCATCTGGAAACAAGACTTGTCAAAGTGGCGAGAGTGAAACAAAGACATCACAGGCCAGAAAAGCGAAACAATGAGCTGAAAGACGTTAAAATGCTTCTTAAAGCTGAGAGGAACTGAGTCATGTGATAATTGTCTTTGGGCTTGTCACTGCAAGTGACCCCATCGTCATTACTCATGGTAAATTTTCCCACTGTGAAACCACTCGTTATATTATAGCAACTTTAAAGGACACAGTTACCATTTTAGTGTATGAGTATGTGCCCCAAGCACAGAACAGGACTGTATAACTGTGTAAAATGAAGCCTTATTTTCCTCATAATTTACCAGACCTGTCTAACTGTTTCTTGGACTGAATGGGTTATAATACACAAAAGATGGGTCATAATGCAACAACAAAAGACAACCTTTTGGCTCAAAGTTTTGTTTTGGAAAAAAAACAAGCAGAAAGAAGAAGGTGGACACAGACAACATGCCGCACCTTATCAAAGATGACATAAAGAAAGAATGAGTAATCATGAACGTGCCATACAGCTGTTCTGATTCACTGCTGTTCAGGTGTTTGTGTGCGAAACATCATATAAAAGTCTTCTGAAAATGTACCCTGTCACGGACAAACAGGCTGACATGATACACAGGACGTTTTTATAACAGATGATACTGGCACATGAAGCTCTATGCAGTAAACAACATAACTGGTCGGCATGTTCTTGTGTATATGTGTAGCAACAGAGCAAATTCCTTGGTATGGTGAGCAAGATGCAGTACACAAGCCCATTAATCAAACTGAACCACCAAGAGGATCCATTATATGTGTGTGTGTGAGACTCTATGCTCTGCACTAAATTACTTTCCTAGTAATATAAACTTGAGTGGACAGGATTTTTTCCCATCAACACAGACAGACTCAAGCAGAACATCATGGTCATAGTTTCATAATCATGTGCGTAATGAAAGAACGTCAAAGATAATACCTTTGATACTCATATATTATATGGTCCCAAATATAAAAAGCTCAACATCAACTGAAACTTGCTCAAACGTCTACCAAAGAAAGATAAAACCCAAGCCTTCATTTTGCCCATACAATGTATGTTTATCCAAAACCGAGCTTCCATGTAATGCCTGATTCCGAGATTGCCTCACAGCTGTGGCTGATTTCTCCATGCGTTTTAGGAGTCTTGTGAATCATTCATTCAAATGACTTTTTAATTATAGTTTGAAACCCTAATCTTCCTAAACAGCCTGCTTATGTTCCTGCAAACAATTATTCTTCAAAGTTGAACCCTATTGTCAGAGATGGATGAGCTTACAGTAACTGCATTTACAGCACATGAAAACATGTAGCTGAGGCAGTTTAGTCTCCTGCTCTGGATACATGAACTTTTTTTTTCGGATACTCAACATCAGATAAACTGAAATTTAAATCAACATTGACTGTGAGTACGTTATAGAGTCCACTAACTTCTGTAACTCAATGTAATCTTTCATTTCTCTCATCTGTGTTTTTGAATAAATGACTGAAAAAATACTTTCCTTATTCTAAAACAAATTGGCCTCCATTGTAGCACTGAAATGTTAACAAAATTAAACAATGTTGGTTAGCACAGAAAAAACTGCAGCTCCCACGAAGATGTACAATCGTGGCAGTATGGGTACTTAGGTCATTGAAAGTAGGTTTCACCCACAAAACTCACAAAAATCCCTTTAAAATCTTTCTGAATTTTTAATTCTCATGTCTGCTGCCCAAAAACTTTTATGGTGCATTTCATTTGAACTGTGAGGTTGGAATTTCTAAATTCCCAGTCCCAAGTTTCAACTGGAGGGCCCCCTGAAGTCGGATTTCTGACTCAGAAAGTAGAAAGAACCTCACCAACAGCGACCTCAAATTTCTGTACTGTTTACATACACTTCTATCTTATTTGTGCCTCATTAAATCAGTTGTATACGCAGTGCTGTCCAACTTCTATCTGTGGACATTTTGCTAAGGTGTTTGAATGTGCAAAATTCCACGTAATGTGTTGTTATCAACTAATATTGCTAACAATGGCTAACAATGACAACTGTCCTTCTACTGTAATGTGGTCAGGGATGACGTCAATCTGAGCTTTGACTTCTGACTTCTGAGGTAAAACTAGCCACAACCCTTTAAGTTATGGACGCGCTTCTTCTTTTGAGCCATGATGTTTATGGTGCATTCCATTTGGAGACTGGAATTTTCGAGTTCCTAGTCAGAAATTTCATTTTCATTTAAAGTTGGATTTCTGTCTCAGAAAGTTGGAGGAACCGGGGGCGCCCCCGTAGCCAAATGGTTGGGGCGCGTACCACATGGGCCTAAGTGCCCTGAGCAGCTGGTCCCCGGATTGACTCCTGGTTTGGCCAGAACTTTACTGTGTGTCATTCCCCTGCTCTCTCTCCGTGTTTCCTGTCTCATCTCCACTGTCCTATCACAATAAAGGTGAAACCCCCCCCCCCCCCAAAAAAAAGGAAAGTTGGAGGAACCTCACAAACCCTGGTCGCAAAATCCAAGATGGCAGCCCATGAATATGTAGGTCACATGAGAAATGTCTTTCATTAATGGCCAACGACAATGTTAGATACTTTAGATACTACCTAAGACCTATCCTTATCTAAGCACATGAACTGAGCCACATGACATACTGCTGTGAAAGCCTCTGTTCCAAGGCTGTATTTTTAGTTAATAATGCAGTTGCAAAACTCAGTGGGATTTTGAATGAGGATTTTCTTACTTCAGGAACAGGACCCAACCGTTCTGGTTTCACTTTGGCTCTTATGAATAAACATGATAAAGTGTTATTTCAGAACAACATCAGATCCTGTCTATCTGTCCTGAGAGCTAGGGCAAGGTAAAGAGGTTTGTTTACATCCACATATATCCAAGACATGGTGTCTCAGGCAGTGTGACATGACACCTTCACACATTAATCCCCAGCAACACTGCTTAAAACAGAAACTAACCCCAAAATGCTTTGGAACAACCAGTAACATATTTGTGGTTAGCTAAATATGTCAAGCGGCAGTGACATGAAACACCTTGTATAGGGTTACTGCGGTTTGAAGAACATGTGAGGGACGATTATATCGCGCCTTTACCTGGTTGTGTTTGTTTCCACCAAACTTTATTTATACAAACACACAAACAGTTCCTGTTGGGATCAACTTCCAAGAAGAATTATAATGGTAACAAATACAAAACATAAGCAACAACACAAAGCAACGGTGCTTTATTCATCTCAGCAGTGTGACAGACTCCTGAGGTTCATCTCATTCCCATGAGTCTCATGATCGAGCTTCCTCAGCAGGCATAAAGAAGTTGGTCACACAGAGACTCCCTTGTCTTTATCCTCAACACCACGTTTATATCAAAACAGAAGTTCTGCCTCCATAATGACTGAAAAGGTCAAAAGGGGTTCAGGATCAGTTCCTTCAAGTAATCCCAACCCCCCCCCCCCCTTCACTGCCGCATTCAGCTGAATAAAACTACTGCAATTAGTATCAGTCAGGAAGAGAGAAGGATCATTTATTTAGGTTGCATCAACATTGATTTCAAATAGTTAGGGTCATTCCACGAGCGTATATTATGAACCATTTATTTCTTTTACTTGCACTAATCAGGCACATATTGAACTTCTTTTTGAAGCGAAATAGCTTTAAATATTAGAAATGTGCTTCATCACAGAATAAGAATGCCTCAGTGCACACACTAAAGAGATTAATTAAACCCAGACTACATTCACAGACAGAATTTAAGTTAACACCAGTTACACAAAACTGAGGAAATATAAGTTTCTCTTATAAATGTGTCTTCAAAGTGAAATGTACATGTATGTTTTTAAGATTTAAGATTAATCTCTGCATTACTCATTCATATTTCAGAACCTTAATAATAATTTTAATGGGTACTCTAGATTATAATAATGTGATAATGCTATAATGTTATCTTTCATTGTAACCAGATAATCGTTGCCTGTACACAGGCGTATCTCCGGCTGTGTTGATGCAGAAAAAGAACAGCTATACTGTGGGCTGACTGCATGAACAGAAAGCCTGACTATGCATTATGTATATATGTGTGTGAGAAACCTACAGTGTGCACTGTACTGTAAATGGTCCATGTGACCAGCCCATGTAGCTTTTTGGCTGAGGACACAGCATAAAGGAGGCCAGTCCTGAAGAGGAGGGATAAACCGACAACAGGGATAAACCAGAGCTGTCTTGTCATCACTATTAATAGCCAATATAAAATTCTATGTATGACAGCAATATCACCAATAAAACACATAATATGATGCTGCATTGTTAACTACTTAACGTCAGACTAGCTTGCCTGAAAGGCAACAACCACTCATCAGCCTGTCTCTACATCAAAACATTCAATAAAATAAGCTTTTTATCGACCTTAGCTACTTTATTCTTTTATTTTTCTTAGGGGAGATGATTTGGGGGCGGGGCCTACTAGTGCACAGCAACAGAACACCAGATCCGTTTGCTATGGTACTTCTGACTAAAGCTGCACTAATCAATAGTTTTCCATATATTAACAATGGGTCAAATGACTGTGTAAAGTGAAAGAGGTCACTTGTAGTGAGAAATCCACAGATAATTCTCACCCTACTCAGCAGTTCCCATCAGCTCTACAGAGTGTTTTAGCATTCAACTCACTGTTTTGGTTTCACAGTCCTTAACTTTGCTATTTTGGTTCATTTGCGTCTCATTTAATTGTTTTCAGATGCAACAAATCTCTAGTTTCAGCAAAAAGCTCTTAAAATTCACAGTTCACTACCTGCCCAGCACCCAACAGCACATAGACAAAGTTAGCCACTAGCTAGTGAACACAGTGAAGAATTCTTGGAGCTAAAAAGCCTGATATTTCCTTCAGGAGTTGGTTGAGACCAAAATCAAGGTTGAGGGAGCGTGAATACATTTATCAAGCAGACACAGCTTGCCTCAAAATCAATGCTAATATTGCTTCATGTCAGCTAGATGTGTAAAAAGGCACTCATTTGCTAACATTTAACCTGAACAGTTTTGTAAGGGGATAATATGTCAGTTTTGCCCCCAAGTGGCCTGTGTCATTGCTGTGCCTATAGAGGAGGTATGTTGTTTTCTTTTGAAAGTGCTTGAATTGAATCGAACAACTCAGGACTGTGTCACATGGGACAATAGGGTCTGCAGCACTCTCGATGTACATAGAAGGTCAGTCAGTGAGTCAGCTTGTTGTTTTCCACCTCAGGAAAGTAGATGTATGTGGGACATTGGCTGCCTCTGGGTCTGGCTGGAAAAACCTCTCACCCTCCAGACCTATCCACACTGCTCTCAGTTCCCATCTATACACACACACACACACACACACACACACAGCAGCCTAGAGACATCAATGCCCTGTATTCTATCTACGGCATCCTAAACCAAGTGTGTGTGCTGGTATGTATGCATGTGTGTCAGTCTGATCACACAGCGATGCAGGGAGTCGTGTGGCTGGCGTCATTCTGTGGTAAATTAGTAGTCACGTTATAAACAGATTATTTTAGTCTCTGATTACATACCAAATGATGGCTTAGCCTAAACACCAGCGACTCTGCCCAAGTGTCCTCTCTTTGATTACACAGACGAGGTTTTGAGGATAATTATTATACTAAAGAAAAGTTGCACAGAGCGATTACCAAACAGTATAAAGGTATTATAAGAACCATATCACTGAGATTGTTACAGTTAGGATATAAAAGGATTTATGATTGCAGCATCAGATTTTCTCAAGATTTCCTTCCATCTTCTCCGGACGCAGCAGCTGTTCCCACACACAACCAGGAAATGAGGAATGTTAAATGCTCCTGTGTGCCACACCAAGGTTACTGCTAAGGATTATACACGGATCAGCTCAGTTTCTCTGCTGGACCCCCTCCAGTGTGTGTGTGTGTGTGTGTGTGTGTGTGTGTGTGTGTGTGTGTGTGTGTGTGCATCTCTACTCCTTGGAAATTAGGGACTTGTGGATCACAGGGTAACAGAAAAAAAAAGAGAAGAAGACACATTTTGGAGTGAGAGCTAAAGCGAACATAAAACTCAATAGAGAGGTCAAACCAGTATTGACATCTCACATTGACCTTTAACTTGTTGAACAGCAGTGAGAGAAGATGAGCCACAACATTGCACCCTGGGTATGTAGGCCATGTTGTTCCTACAACAGAGCCTCTAGAGCCTCTAAATGATCCAAAAACAACACTTTTTATACTCACTAATAGCACTGTTTATAGTTTGAAGATGAGAAAGATTTGTCTCAGATTAGAGGAACTGGTCCTGACACTAGTTTCATACATTCATAATCAGACCCCAAAAGATGAATGTGAAAAATGGTTTGGAGGATACAGCAAAGTTGTTGAGTGATGTGCAAAACAGTTCTTTTCGGTGTCCAGAATCACTAAAATCAGTTCATTATAAAGATTTGTTGCGCTCCAAGTGCATAGTCCCAGTCACTGAAATGAAACCACCAAAGCACTGTAAACAGAGATCTTACAAAAATTACTTGTTGTGGACTCAACTTGTTTTCACATGAAAATCATGTTTTTAAAATTAGATGGCTTAGTGTAGATTTAAATAGTCTAAATATAAGTTACGTCCTCCGATACTGTATGCACCAAGGGGTTTTTCAGCCCATTGTGGCTAATCTTTGTGGTTAACTCTTCCTGCAGCTGTATCACAGCAAACACCCTTAGTATTGCCATAAACAATTATCTGACTCAAAGCACTTTTCTATCACTGTATTGCTATATAAATTGAATGCATAATATCTATACATTATGCATAATGTTACTTGAAGAAAAAAAAAGAGAGAGAGATATATAAAGAAATCTAATCAAAAGCAGTGCATTAAGCAGAGAGGCACAAGTGGAAGGTTTCTCCTGTGGAGTATCTGCAGAAACTTCAGGGTTGTGTTAATAATGAGTTAACATTACGACAAAGACATGGACTCTAAGAAAAAGATGAAGCTTCTATTTCTATTTCACAATTCATTCTCTTCTAATTTCTTTCTGATTATCTGATCTATTCGTTTGGACCAGAGACCAGAGATCAATCTCTCCTCTCTCTTCTAAAAAAATAACCATTAACAGGGTGTCAGACGTGCAGGTCGACTGAAACAGCTAAACCCACTGAGAGGCTGCCAAAGGCTCTGCTTGCTCTCTGTTTTGCTTTCAGATGGTGGGGAAAAAGAAGTGTAGTGTTTTGTGTGTCGGTGTGTGTAATAAGTCCACGGTGGGAAAACTGGCAATGTTTTGCACTTAGTGAAAAGATATGGGCTCTCAGTGTTAAAATCAAGGCCAAGTTCTAACTGAAGCACTGCAGAGCTCGCTGTCAAGGGCACTCTGAATTAATTATGTCTGCCTAATCCTGAGTGACATAAACATGTTTATGACTGCAATACAACTCCAATAAACAACTTGTTTCATTATTTCATTGACGATAATTAAAACATCACCATCATGTAAACAACATTGTTTCAAGTTATGCCTTTTAAAAAGAACTTAATTCCCTCTTTTTCCATTTCGAGTCCCATCAATTTCCCATGCTGCTTCAGACAGACATTTAGATTAATCAAGCCTGACTTGAGCGGTTGTCGTGCTGAGGAGGAATGCTCCTCTTGACTCCCTTCGTGTTTGAGGATAATTGGTACTGATTACTGCCTCTTACTGTGTGTACTCACTGCTCACTGATGAGGAATGACTCAAAAACACAGATGCTCACAAACACACAGACACACTTTGTTGTCTCAAAAAGAAACTTGATGTGCGGACAAAAGCTCACACACACAAGTTTCCCTCATTATCTGCTCCAGCGCATACCTGCAGAGGAGGAAGCTTGTTTATTTGAGCTGCTGCGTCTCTTAAAGACATTCCAGCATGTGTTTTGTTCCCACACTGAGGGTAGGGATGGTAACCGGTGAGGACTGTGTTGGTGGTGGATGGACCTGGGGCAACAGCCTCTCGGACTTTGTGTTGATAGTTGGTGCGCGAATGGCCAAAAAATGCTTCGTCTGTCCGCTACAATACAATAGGCATTCCTCTGAAACATGTCCAGACATGTTAGAAAAGACCAAGCAAGGACACACACACACACACACACACACACACACACATTTTCTCATAGATTTGGGTATTTAGAAAAGGGAATGTGGATTTTATACATGCAAGTACATGAGTGCATTTGGACAGGGAGGAACTTTAATGCTGCTGGATTACTGTTGATTTTCACTGTAGTTTCTCAAATCAACACACTGCATCTAAACACAGATGCAAAAAAAACTTTGCCAGGCTTGAAAAGAGGGCAGCAACATCAAGCTTTAAAAAAGAGGATGGGGGCTGGATAATCTGTCTATCATTAGAAACGCGGTAAAAACAGAAAAGAAAAACACAAGTGTGGAGCTGCCCTGAACTGTGTGGCTCCAAAATAGATCTTATCAGCGAGGCTCCTGTTAGATAAGACGACTGACAAAAGACAACAGTTTACTGTCTATTTAAGCGCAGACCTGCGTGAACACACACACACTGTTCCTTCTCATGGCCCGGTGCAGCATCCCCAAAGCTCCCATTGTCAACATATATCAGCGGCGTTTTGGTGAAACCAGACTCCTCGGACATCAGAGGGCCAAAGAAACAGAGAAGAGAAAGAGGACCCCCCCCCCTCCCTTTCTTTCTCACCCCTCCCCTGCCAGAGAGGGGGGCAGCTCTGTGCCCTGCAAGATATCTGATTTATACGCTGCAGGTGTCCGGTATGTTCATGTGCATGCACACATAAGCCCACGCACGTGTAACATCAGAACAAATCGCCCCCTTCAGTGGGTTTTACTATTTAGTTAAGGCTGTAAAGTGAAATACTGAGATGAATGCTTCACACTCTGGGTCCGCTCCATTGATTCCACACTGTAAAATGCCGCCTCTAAGAGCCCCTATCCATTGTGTAAAGGCAATCAGATTTAGTATGCACTCTGCAAAGCACATTATAAATTTCTTTAGAGGCCACACACCAGTGCACATCAACTGCTGTTTATCAGAATTAAGTGCTTTCTAATATTTTCTTGTTAAAAGGTATAAATAATAATAACAGCCACAGAGTTTTTGTTTGTGTAATTTAATGGACTCCAAAACCTATAAATGCCAACTGTATGCTGGCTGTGTATTCTTAGATCAAAAGCAAGGTCCATCTATCTCCATTTGCACGCTTGAAAGAAATAGAGAGCAACTGTCCTGCAATGCACATGTACATTTACAGATTGTTTTATGTACAAGAATGTGCTGTAATGTGTATGTTTTTTTAAGAATAAGACTCATTGTTAACAAATCCCATGAAAAGACCAGAAGCAACAATTAATTGATCCCTAACTAACAAGTATTGTCTGTGTAGCCAAAGCCTGGAGTAGCATATCTCCCCTTTGCCATTGACCAAAACACTATAAAAAACACTTATAAGTCCCACACTGTTGCACTTGGTGACATTTCCTTTCATTATCAAGAACACACACACACACACACACACACACACACACACACTGTAGTTGAATCAATCCCATATACACCATCCTACTGCTTTAAATACTCCCAAGATCAAAGACCAAATGTGTATTAATCCGCAGCTGAAAACAGTCCCTAACAGATGCATTTTTACTCAAGTTTGAGAATGATTTACTAAAAACTGCAGTGCCCATGTTTTTAGGAAACTAATTTATCTTTTTCTAAAAACCTGACCTGATTTTTTAGGATTTAGGACAGACAGAGAAGGGAGGTCAGAAAGTATTGAGAGATGGACTGACACGTTGACATATGGTTTTGGCCATTTTATGGGATCTAGTAATGTCAACAAATGTTTCCATAATGTTAAAAAGAAAATGGTTGTGCACATATTGTTAATACTGTGTTTGTACTACTTAATCATTCTACAGTTGACTTGACATTTTCTTATGTTGATTTTGTTGAATATACTTTGGCAGGCAAACACATATACCCAAAATAACACAAAGATAACATATACTATGCCCACTTTAAACACATTTCTTGCTCCTAAATCACTGCAGCTCTAGAGCAATAAACAGAAGGATTTCAGTCCATGTGTAAACACTCAAAACTGAGTTCCTGTCTGCTGAAAAATTACAGGCATTGATGCTGTGAAATACCTGTTATACCTTCACAGACAATACCTGCATGTCTGTGAAGTTCACTGGAAGCAGATTGTGTGCTGTGGGTCTGTTGACACAGGTACACACAGGTAAATGTGCTTACGATGTAAACAAACACTATGTCTTTTCTTTGGAAGGTGTTGACAAGATTATGATTATTAGATTCAAAGAGAACAGTTGGCAACAAAGGAATCTTTTTTTTTTTTTTTTTTGCTTGTATAAATCAAGGAAGGAGTTTATCGATTGCATTGTCTTTATTTTACAGCAGTGCCCTGTTTCTTTCTGCAGTTCTCTGCATGCCTCTCTCTGTCTTGGTTCTTGTCTGAACCAGCCCCTCCCTCCCTTTAACATCACCTCAGAGTCCGTCTCTTCTTTCAGGTTCCCAGGCAGATAGTCTTGATAAAGGGTATACTATTAAAAAAGACCGAAGGGAAAAAAGGATGAGATGATGAGACAGAAAGGCAGTGGGGTGGGCAAGAGGGTTTTGGGAGGGAGGGTGGAGTGGGGCTGGTGGGTGGGGTGGGGTGGGGTGGGTCAGGTCAGTCCAGAGTGCTGAATCAGCTCCTCCTAACACCTATCAACGGTCTATTCCAGAGTTTCCCCAGGGAGCAGTTATGTTCTCAAGGCTCCACGCTCTATATAACAGGAACATTCATAGGGCAGACAGCACTTAGTGACAGGGATCACATTACTGAGATGGGGCAGTAGGTGGTAGAAAGGCCCCACATAACTGTGAACGTACATAACAATGAGTCAAAGCATAAGAAATGTTGACGCCCACATGATTTTAAATATAAAGCTCTGAACATCCTTGAGGGGAAAAGTACATATAATGGTCCTGTGATATCTGGTGAGTTTCCATGTGCATGTCTGCGAGGTACGAGGTACACTGGTGGGATGTTGTTTTTAGCTGTCACCATGCAGTGTTATTTCCATCTGTCCCAGAAGGACCACATGAACTTATTTGAAGTCAGATACATTGTAATATAATGTCTTTCCACGGCTGTCAAAACAGCACTGTTTGACCTCGGTTCCATCTTCCTCAGGTTGCCACCACTTCAGCCCACTCAGTGCATCTCAACATTCAAACAATAGAGAGAAACCGACAGTAAGTCAAGGCTGTTATAGATATCATTTAGAAGCCAGCTGAGCTGACAAAACCACCCAGAAACTGATTCAGAATGACTCAGACGTTTCTAATTGGCTGCCAGGAAGGAAGCAGATGAATACCAGGAAGTGAGGTTCACTGAAAAGACCCAACCGTTGCAGTGGCTTTGGTTGCTTGCGGCATGAAACATGAAAAATTTCCTGAATCTGCCCGAGTCTGGCTGCTGTTGCTTAGCAACTCTGATTAAGTTTAATCACTGAGAGACCTTTATCTGCCTGTGACTGCAAAGTGTGCCCTGCCCTTTGGAGAGGTCACCCCAGATAATGTGTGTGAAGTCATGATATGCTGAAGTGTGTCTGAATATGACTCCATCAATGAACTATTCTATTCTATTGTGTTCTATTCTATCATACTATGTTGTAATCTGACATGAGGATCAGTAATATGGGGGCAATCTGTCACGGAGTATGTAATTTTACAGTGCAACACTGATATATATAGCAATGATAGCCTTATATAGTACATTTTCGGGACATTCAAATGAGAGAAGATTGTATTAAAATAAACTGGGTCCATCCAGTGAATTAAATACCTTACAAATCAAAGACCTTTATCATATTGATGTAAAAATCCAGTAAATACAAGTTTGCCATACAGCAAGCATGCTCACTGATTGCTAGAAAGAGATCAATATAACCAGAGATATTAAGGATAGCTCCATATAGAGGAAAAAAATGGTGATGGTTGACACATCTCACTGTATGTACTGTCAGATTGTCTGACCTTTGTTATGAATAAGCAAGGCCTTGCCATTTAGTCATTTGGTAATGGCACCAATTGTGCGTTTGTTAAGCCTCAGTTTCCCCCCTGAGTTACCATTACTGTTCAGGCACTCCACACATGCAGTTCACAGTGATAACAGTGGCAGATTTACCACTGAAATTCTTTGTAAGTTTTGAAACAATGGGTCCTTGACTTCACACAGTCAGTTTTGCTGACTGAAATGACAACTGTGTTGGTTGAAAATGCTGTCTTCAGCTAACTTTTGAATATCTACAACAGTTATAAGACAAGAATCTGGTGAAAGGGTTCTTAGATACCCTCTTCATGGCTACATATTGTGTTAACAGAAATGCTGCATGTCACAGGGAAAACTGGCATCCTCACATGTACTGTCATTTTGCTCATAATCATATTCAATTGGTACCTTGTGCACTTTGGCGTTCAACGTAATGCTGGGTTACTACTGTAGGTAGCTACCTAGTTAGCTGGGCATGCTAATGAGTGCTGCCTACAACCCCATACACCAGTTCATTGTGCTGAAAAAAACAAATTAGGCACAGCAGATACGCTAAGATATGACTGGACAATCATTGCTTGGGACGTGTTTAGCAAACAGATAATTCACACAAATGTTACAGAAATAAAGTGGTCAGGTGCACAAACATTAGATTTTTCAAAGGATATCATACAACTAGAAATGAATGCATAAGTGAGTGCACATACGCACAAACACTTTCCTGTAGGAAACTGTCATTCTTCTCCTGGCCATGTTCATAATCCATTCGTCACAAACACATTTATTAAGACCGTCTGGGTCTCCACAACACATTTCTCACAATCAGCAATCCATCTCAGTTTTCTTTCTCTCACACTCTCCCTTTATCTCTGCGCTTTCCTTCCTATCTCCCTATTCATCTGCTTTCTCTTTCTCTGCCTCTCGCTGTGTGTGGTTGTGCCTCACCTTTCTTTCTCCTCCTTATTCAGTCCTTATATGGAAACAACAGGTAAAGGTTTTTCTTACAAGGTTCCCTGGCCTTAGGGAGAGATATAGGGGAGAGTGCATCCATATAGAGGCCGTAAATGATTTATTACAGGTTTGATACGTGGTTCATTTGAAATTCATCTCACACAGGGTATTACTTTCTCTTGTACTTCTCATGTAAAGGAGAAGGAACAAAGCAGATGAAGGGAAAGAAAGAGGGAGGACAGTGTTTCATGTTTTTGAATGAGTATTACAGAAATACCACATTTTGCTCTATTCCATCAAAACCACAGTTGTTTCAAGAGTTCTCCAGCATTGCCCAAGAGTTGCACAACTATGTGAGCCAACTGAATTTCCTGCGTTATCGTGTTAACAGGGCGAAACGATACAAGAAGGCATATATAAACTGCTGTGCCACAGGACAAAAAGAGACAGCTAACAAAACCACCGCAGTTATTAATCAAACCACTGATACGAGGAGACAGATGGCAGGATGTGTGTGTGTGTGTGTGTGTGTGTGTGGATAAGACAGCTGTGACTGTCATACTTGCTTGACGTAGACCTTCCCAGGTGTTGCCTCCTGGGCTCCACTGAGGGAGGTTCGTTGGGCACTGCCTTCTTCAGTGTGTGTGTGTGTTTGTCTAGATGTGCAACTGTCTGAGGGCAAACCAACACTTTCATGACTGTGTGTTTTTTCTGCACTCAAGTTTCGGTGCCAGTGGACAAGCGTACGTGTCATTTCATGCCTTCATCAAAGCGAGTGTTCACAGTAAATCTCACGCTGTGCCTCAAAGCAGTTGGCACAGGGAGAGACAAAGGGAATTTTCTTGAAGCTGAAGTGGCTCACACGTGCGCATTCTTCTCATACCACGAGCCAGCCAACGCCAAAATTAAACAAAGGAAAGATATCTTTTACTTTATGCTTATTTATTCAGGAAGTCCCATTGAGACCATGAGACGAGCACAAAATAGAAAACAGGAAAATCAATAATGTATGAGGAAAGGAAGACTTTAAGAATGCTTTTAAAAACTGCACATGAGTATAAAAGCACATTTATGCCATGCTTTCTTCTTCCCTGTCAAAGCCTGCATTACCTACAATGCAATGTAATGAAGCTCACTCGATCACACAGATTCAGGTGTGTCATGCCAGTAGCGGTTAACGTAGCCTCAAGCCTCTAACTTGAAGCAGAGATGACAGGCAGGCTACAGAGGTCTAGTAACCAACTGATATTGCCACCTGTAAGCACACAGTGTGTAAAACTGGTGGCGTGCCCCTTTAGTCCCTGGTCACTGTAATTATCAGTTACAGTGACACATTAATGGATTTTTTTTTTCTTTTCATTTTGACAAACCACATATGCACAGAAAGTCATAATATGTTAATGGCCAGTTATTTCCTGTTAGGATGAATGTATATGTAAACAAATGTCACTAAGAATAATTCACTATGCCTCGAAAATGCAAACCTATAGTCACATAACATTGATTAGTCATGCATATAACCTATGAACAATTTGAAAAGCCCTGAGTCAGTGGCCATGTGAGTCACTTTAGACACCAGCTCATAAAACCAAACAGTGACTGTGAGTCTTATAGACTATTGCCACGTCATTCATTTACATTTTTATCATCATCACATTCTGGTAAAGAGTTGATCATGAACAAACACTTGAGCACAGTGAGGGAGGAAGTGTGTGTGTGGACTACAGGTTCCTGTGGGCATGATGTGACTGGACCTTGAGGAGAAGTTAACTGTCACTTGCTGGCATCACACAGACAGGAAGCAAATCACAGGCTAAGGAAACAGGAAGTCAGACTGATAAGCAAGAGTGACCACAGACAATGAAGGACGGTTAAATATATTGGTAGAGAGGACCACTATAGTGGGACACTCATGCACATGCTGCATGGTTGGCCTTGGACTATGAGCGCGAATATGAAACATGATTCATGACCAAAGAAATGCTTGCACTGTTTTTTTTTTCTGCGCCTTGTACCGTAAATGAGCTTATTGTTTCGCTATCTGCTGATAAAAAAAACACACTCTGCAGATTCCCCGCTATGACAGAAATTTATCACATTTCCCACAAAAATGTTTTCTCATCAAAAAAGGGCTTGATGGAAACAAAGGCCCATATTCTGTGCAACTGGAATACTTTCAGTTGAACTGCAGCAACAATGTTAGGAAATAATAATGCACACTGGCACACATTCCAGGATTGATCCAAAGCTCAGGAAGCACCAGGAAACCTTTGTGGCCTAATTTGAGTTCTACACGTGGTCTATGTGTGACTTTGTAACCTGCAGTAATCTTTAGCAGCAGAGTGGTTGTTTAGTTATTCTAGACAACAAGTGACACTTGCTGTCTTTGTGTTGCATTCCAGTGCTGTGAGTCTGTCTCCCAAGGGATCTGGATGCCACACAGTTAAGGATGTCCTGCTGGTAGCGATGCTTCCTCAAGTAAAGGAGATGAAAGGTCAGCACGTGATGATGTTTTTGAACACCAGAGATGGGAAGTCAGTATCTTGTGTGTGTGTGTGAGCAGCTCTGGGTGCCACTCTGAATGAGGTCGCGGCCAGAATTTGTTCCTACTCAACACGATTTAAGTAAAAATTACTTCAACATATTGAACTTGCATTGCCTGCATTACTTTACCAATCTTACTATATTTTATTATTATGAAGGGATCATTGAGTTCACAAGCATCTTTAGGACTTAAAGCAGCACTACGTAACTTTAGCTGGGTAGCAACAACAGTGGCCTCTGCAACCACAAGTGGTCAGTACAGGACACTGGAGCATTAAATTCTGCTGGGCTCAGAGTCCGAGTGGTTATCAATCATTCAGGCAACAAACACAGAATTCATTGAAAGGGTTGATATATTAAATAAAGAATAACTGAGCTAGCTTCTTCTGTGTGTGAGGCACAGTGTTATGCACCTTACGTAAGCGTTACACACATCTCACGGGAGCGTACCTACTCAGTCCAAGTTACACAGTGCAAAAAAAAAAGATTGAGAGAGGCACAATTCTCTTTATTAGAAGTCAGTGTACCATGACAATGATTTTGAAACTGTTATGTTAAGGTAAATCAGTTGCATAATGTTGCTTTAATTTTTATCCTAACACAACTCCTTACTTCACTGCAGCACTTTGCCAGCTTCTAATTGGCTAATTTACTCAACTTGTCTGAGCATGATCAGGGGTTGTTTAATGACAAAGGAAAAAACAAAGGTGTGTATCTCACTAAAGGCCCCTTCAAGTTGTCAGGACTAGCTAAGTCAAAGACACTACTATTTTCTCTGTTTTACATTTTTACATTGTCTGTTTCATTTTAACATGCTAGATATCAAATTTGCATTCGAATCTCAAGCATTTTCACCAGCTTTTTTGGTTTGGTTTTGTTGTTTCTGCTTCCTTTTTCTAGTGTCTTTTTTATAGCCTTCCCAAAACCAAAATCACAAGAGTGCGATTATGGAATGGATTAAACTGTTGCACATTCTGGACGCTGTCAGAGTTTTAGGTAATATTACCAGTTCTGTGGGAGTTTACACCACAGCAAACCCAGCCAGTTTACACAAGATAGCATTATTTTTTGCAAACACATCTTACTCCTTATCCTGAAATTCCCTTTCAGGATAAGGAGCCCTTTCACCAACTTCTCCTCATAAATGATGAGTCTGCTTTTGTCTGCCTGTGTCTGAAATCAAGGACACATTGTGTCAAAAATTACTAAGAATTTAGAGCGGTAAATCAGCCATCGTTATCGTTCAAAAACAGAAAGCTTGGCTAGTTTCCCCCCCCCCCAAAAAAAAAACAGGCTCAGTGGTGTGTGTGTGCATGAATGTGTGTGTGTGCACGCAAAATGAATCCCTCTCCTAAACAACACCTAAACAAAGTGCACCTCAAGTTCAAGAGAGTGATCCAAATACTTCTGCAGCCCAAACTACAAAAAACAAACAAACTAGTGTTCTGCATTGGTGACAAGTCTAATGACGAATCCTATGGTCATCCCTCTCCACAAACTCTTTCTCTCTCTGTCTCTCTCTCACAAACATTGCACAGACTCACACGTTTCCCTCAATACCACAAACAGAGCATAGCCAATTAAATAAGATGAGCTGCAAGGCTTGGGGTTACTGGAAGCACACAAAAGGCTTTTGTAAAGCTGCCCCAAACTGACACACACTGGTTGAATCTATGGGAGTAACCATGCATACATTACCATGTGGCCAGCAAGTGTGACTCACAGAGACTGTACCTCCTTTCTATACCTTCGCACTGCATTACAGTTAAGTCTTTCAGACTGATTATTTTGAGAAACCATGGGAAAAGAGGCTGCTCTGTATATTTAAATGGCTGGTGACAAACTTTTAAGCATTTCTGTCCTTCATTTAAAATGCACAGTGAAGACAAAACATTGGGACGAGACCTTGAATCTTTTTCAAAAGAAAATTCTTGCGCTTTGGTGGAGAAAATACTGCAGTTTCTGCAGCAAGGAGAGGGCAGACAGCAGAAAGGCAGAGAGAAAACGGAGGAGGAGATTAAGTGACGCGAGGGGGAAATAGACGGAGAGAGAGAGGGTTGGACAAAGACTGACCCCTCACACAGCGAAAAAGAAAAAAAAATCCATTGTTCTGGAAGAAAAGAATCGTTATTAAATGAGACAAAGAAGAGGAAAAGAAAAGGAAAACAGAGAGAGAAAAGAGAGAGGAGTGGACATGTCTTGACTCATCCTGACAGACAATAGTTGAATGATACAGTGTCTAACCTGATAATAATGCAACATATTGTGTGTTTGTTGGTAAAGAAGCTCAGATAAAGTCGTGGAAGTGGTGTGAAGCAAAAATCAGGATTGTGGTGGGAATTCTTATTTGAAATGTCACACACAAGTAAAGGCTTTGTAAAAATCATTACACTCAAATACACACAAATAGTTGTAGTATATGTGAATTAAATAGTATATAGACAATATCAGTTGTGAATACTATGGATAATTAGCTCATCTGATGTAATGCTATAATGTCATCAGTGGGGATTTGGTTCTATTTTTATGTATTTTATTCAGTATCCAGCCTATTCTTTATTGAGCTATTTTATGTTTTATTATGGCATACCTCCCACTTCTGAAAATACATACATGTATGCAACCACACATGCATGTCAACACAAAGAGATGCTGGCATGCATACAAATGAAGGCAGTTGTTTTGATGCTTTCACACCCCCCAATGGCAATATCATGCTCCGATCTGCGCAGGGTTGTATGAAATTGAATAATTCAGCAAGGAGAGTTGCCTTTCTCTGCACATGCACACACACACACACACACTTACAGTATGTGGTCAATGACTCTGTGCCTTCCTACTGTCTTTAAGGGCAAACCTATCTCTATTTGATGAAGACTTCAAGAGATTTAAAATCAAAAGACTGAACATATTGGAGCAGCAAGATTGTTCAAAGGCTTGCTAACCTTTCAAGAGAGAAGGAGAATTATCTTTCTATGAAAACTCCTGTGCATGAACTCACTGACTGACCAACTGAACAACATAAACAAGACTGTGAAACATTTTGCCCAGCTCTGTACAAAGGCAACAAAATAGATCTAAGAGCACCTCTAAATCTCATATTACATATTGTTTGATTAAAGGTGTTATATTTTTGCTATCACTACATAGGCAACAACATCATCTTTTCAGACTGGATGCTACCGTGATTCACTCACAAAATTGTATTATGAGATGGGACAGACTGGGGCTAGCTTGTTAGCATGCTAACTTCAGTAGAGGAGAAGAAGTTACAGAAAAAGAGGCAAAACAAGAGTTCACATTGGTGTTGCTTTCCACTGCTGCAGACAGTTCTTGACAAGTAAAGGGATGAAGTTTGATGCTGAGCTCGCAACATAAGTAAATAGATGTTAATGCAAATGTTGCTATATGTAAGCAAAAACTTACATATAGCACCTTTAATCTGTACAAAAACAGAAGACTAAAAATGATAACTTGTGGTTTGCCTGTAATTTTATATTTAATATTTCTCAGAGTTTAAAAAAAAATTAAGCATGTTTCCCAAAACATCAAACTGTTCCTTTAAACACAACCATATATATCACATGTAAGGATGTGCCTAAATAAAAATTGAAAATACATTAGTTAGGAAACAAGATACCAGATAATAATGCTCATGATTGAAAAAGGGAGGTGAAACTAGTGTTCAGTTTACTTGTTTACTTCTTTGACATGTTTTGGCATTTTTTTGAGTCCAAGTGTGTAGTTCTACCACACTGCATAAAACACAACAAAACTTGGTAATCAATAGCTAATAGATTTTTTTCTCTTTGCACACACAAACATATAATAAATTTTTAATGAGAAGTATCAATGATAACACATGGAGTCTCTTGGCCTTGGTGTATAAAAAATGAATTTAGACACACCAGGACACTACCAGAGAAACATATATCATCGCACATATTCTTGATATGACGCCATCAGTGTTAAAAGTTCAAGAAAACACAAGAGGAGACATGTGTCCATGTCCTGTTTTTGATTTATGTGACATTTACAGGGAAGTGTTATATCTGCCCTTGAGACAGTTTGAGTCCTGTCAGATTTTTCAAGTGCAACTTCAAGAATTGGGGGTCTCGGGCTCCTCTTTGATGGTGACAGTGTCAGTGTGGAATGCAGATCTAATCATCACCATTGGGAGAAACTGTTCAGAACAAAGTAGTTATTACACTTTCCACTTTCTCTTGCTCTTACTGAGACTTCAGTCCAATAGAAAAAAAAGTTCAATACAAGATCAAGATATAACCATTCTTTGAGTTTTCTACCTCTGAGCAGTTATTCTGAGTCAGTGACATCTTTTATGTCCCTAGATCCCTGCTTAAAACATTTTTTTTTTTTATCAGAGAGCCTATCTTGAATTCTATTTTATCTTACACCACTGCAAGTTAATCTTATGATTAAAAAAACAACTGAATATTCAAACAAAGGTTTCAGCATGGTTTTGCCATTACAGGCTTTCCCATTTAATCATTTACTCAAATGTAAAATGCAGCTTTTAGGGGTTCAAAGGTCTATATGGTCTCACACATAGATGTCTAAATTGGGCCTTAATCCAGACATCACTGTTGGTAAAGTGATGTATAGATTGTGCATGTCAGTGTCTTTTTACTTGTACTGTTTACTTGTACTTGAATGAGGACAACTTCCAGTAGACTGGTTTAATTTTCTTTATCATTTCTTGAAATAGTGCAGCTTCTATTAAATATAATCTCCATGAACTGTCTGATAGAGCATAGCCTGTTGTGGCTGAATGCGATGTTTGTTTGTGATTTTGAAGGATTTCTTGATAAACACTTGTGGAGGGCATATTGCCATTTTGTCCTTCGCAAGCCTATAGACTTCATTAAACACTGCCATATTAAATATAACAGTTTTAGATTCATCACACATTCCAGACAACAGAGAGCTATTGGTTGTCAGAATATATATATATAATCTTTAAGTGCATTACTTTAAACACTGAAAAGTGCTCATTTTAAATAAATGCTTTAATGTAATAAAATATAAAAATGCTGAAAAGTATTTCCTGTAAGCATAGTCATCATTTATACATTTCCTTTACTGCTTGTCTGCATGAAACCAAGGAAAACTGCATGAATTCATGTGGTATTCATGATCATTCAAATATGCTGAGCACTGGGGTGCATTAGTGTTCACACAAAAATATTCATCAGCTCACACATACACTCACTCTCTCTTTCCCTTTCTCTCATTCCGTTTCTTCCTATTTTTCTCACATCTTTGGTGATAACTGTATAATCCTCCTTTTAAAGTGCATCACACATGGCATAAGATGATGGCATAAGATGTCAATAAGAGGAAACGTATTGAATGTGTTAATTGGCTGCTACATTGTTTGCAACTATTGTCATCCAGCCAAGGTTTCTGAGCTGAGCATTAACCAGATTTATTACTTTGTAATACAACAAAAATGTTTATGATATAAAGTCCAGGCAGCTTATAAAGCAGCTCTGAGACTGAATGTCTAAGCAATAAAAACACACTCAGCTGCATGTGCATTAGATACTGTCTTTGGGTGGACTGTAAGTTCTACCTATGTCTGCAAAATGAGAGAAGCCACACTTCATCAAACAGCCCATTAATTGACTGCTCTGAAGAAGTTTACGACTTTAGACTCAACAGGACAGAACGTTCCGGTTTGACTTCAGAAAATAATAAACACTGTCTCAGGTACACCTCAGTGCTTACAGCAGTTAATTATTGAAGAACATTGGCTTATTGTCTGGTTGTGGCTTTGCAAAAGTGTTACCAACAGCAAGATCTTACTTTTACTTTTTTGTTTTATGTAGCAAATGATTCTGAAATTGCAAAACTGAAAAACCCTGTTTGTATTATTTCCCTGTTTGAGCTGGAAAAACAAAATTGTACATTTGTGACCAGGTCAAATATCTGTCCAGGTATTTACGTGGTCATGGACAAAATGAGGTACAGCCTTGCTAAGAAATAAATAATAAAAATGTCAATGTGTTTCCTCATCCATGAGTTGTTAAAACAATTAAGAAGAGAGTTTTTTTCTCCCCTTCTCCAAACGGCAGAGTCAGTCTCTTTGTCTTTGGATAATCTATTATTGCTGGAGGCCAGTGTAATTGCACACAGCCCATTTTCTGATTCAGCACTTCCAGTGCAGTGTTAGAAAAGCAATCAGAGTTGTCCCACAGCGATCCGCTTTATTGCTCTGTTCGCTCCGTCTTATTTCAGATGATGTGAAGTGAAACACAGAATAACACTCAGTTATTCTCTGAGGCCAAATCAGGGGAAAGTTTTTCTCCATCTTGTCGAATTACTGTGTTTGCGTGTGTCTGAGGTCTTCATCTGCGAGGGACATCCTTGCTGCTGAGGTTTGCACAACAGGAAAATCTCGTCTATTGTCTCATCACTCAGGATTTTCTTTCTTTTTCCTTTTCCTCTCCTCCTCTTGACTCTGTCCTGCCTCTCTTCCTTTCTCCTCTCTCTACCTCACCACTCTGTTATGCTTATTATCTTCCCCTTTTCTTCCATTATTTTGTTCATTGTCATCTTGTTTACGCATAGCAGGCCTCAGCTTGTTGACTCCTGTGGTTTAATGTTACAAAACAGAACTAATATTTTATAGTGTGAAAATATCAATATTGCATTCATTAAACAGCTATTACAAATGTATTCCATCTTTTTTGGGGATTTATTGAGTGGGCCTGGTACATACTAGACTCACTTTATTGATTATGTCTGGAGCATTAGAGCAAATCCAGCTACAGAAAGAAAGCTCAAAATCTGACCCACTTATCTATTTTAACTCAAAAACAAAGTAAACAGATTGATTACAAGGGTTTCTATTAAGACCTGATCCAGGTTGACACAAGATCTGCAGGTAGACCAGAAAGTGGTTCCTGAAGATTGGTGGCCTAGGGGACTACTCGCAGGGCAAGTTGCTGAATTACGTTGCACCTGTGGACCTGTGTTTTACAGATTTTTGAGATCACTTGCAGGTTGCATTACAATTTCACCATGGGAGCACAAGTTGAAGTCTGTGAAGTTCACTTGTCAACAGGCCCTGGGTGACGCAACCTTTATGTCAAGGATCATCACTGGTGATGAGGGGTGGGTCTATGGCTATGATCCAGACACCAAGAAAGAGCAGTCTTCATGGTGGAAGAGCTTACAGTCTCCAAGACCAAAGAGGGAGCTTTTCGTTGTGCAGCTTGACTCGTCCTCCAGCATGAGACTGTTCTACTACTGCACCGCTCTGAGGCGTCTGAGGGAGAACATTGGACGCAAATGACTTAAACTGTGATGCAATGGCAACTAGTCACTTTAGAAGTTTTTTGGCCACAAGAACACAAGCTCTGCTTGCTGACTTTAGCTCCCTGCTACTTCTTCCTCTCCCCCAAAATGAAATTCAGTCCGACGGGGTTGCCATTTTGACACGGTGGAGGAGATCCAGCACACGTCACAGATGGTGCTTGCTGCGCACCATCTTGCTGCTGCGCAGAATGGGACCTCAGCATGCTGTAGATACTTCTGTCATGAAATAGCCAAATCTCATTCAAGAATTCCTCTATGAAGTCAAAATAACATTCCTGTTCCCTCAAAATTTTCCACTGTTCCAGTACTTTTAGGTCTTTTAAATTAAATCTTAAGACCTCGAGACTTAAACCATGATAGTTTTGTAACATGTCTGTCATTTCCTGGTATTTATCTAAGCTGCCTCACTGATGACTTCATTGTGTTTTTGGCATCCTCTGCACTCATTTCAGAGGCAGATTTTTTTTGCCTCCCTGTAGCCAAGCCAAATTAGGCTGCCTCCATCTTAAACTGCCATTTGTTCCCGTATCTAATTCTTGAATAACTTCCCGACCGAGTCTAAGAGGGGAAGAGAGAAAGACTGAAGATGTTGAGAAGGAACACAAAGACTCAACTGTACCCAAACATTTGCCTCTGAAAGGACCACGGCCGAACTGAACACGCTCCGAAAAAAAAGCAATAGAACGGGAAAAACCTGCACCTGTGGCAGTTCTGTCAACAAATGACAAGCGATCAGTGTTCTCCATTCATGATGGGGTTTACCAGACACACAAACTCACACACAACACACACAGAAATCAGACAGGAATTCCTACCCCCCCCTTCCAGACAGGTGCCTATTAAGATCGCAAAGCCTCTCTTTTCTTCTTCTTGTGCCCCACCTGGAAGAGGTCAAGAGACTGAATATGAGAGAAGACAGAAAGAGAGAGATGAAGATTTCTTCCAGACCACCCACCACCGTTCCCGGGATGTCATCTTCCTCTTTCTTTTCTCTCACATCAGAAACCAGGAACACAGATCATCAAGTTTTCCCTTGTCTCACCAGTTTGCCAACTTTTTGTTCTACAAACCCTTTACAGCTGGGGATAAATAAGCAATGAATGTAGTTTTCTATTTACTAGCTAAAAGTAGATAAAACCAGGGCTTTGTCAAGTCTCAGAGTTTCCTGGGAAGCTGTTTTGGAATTCCCAAACAGATGGAAGGAAATCCTTATAATTCATAAATCCTTTGAAACCAGCTCAGAGGATCTAAAATTTTTTGTCTTGTTTTAGATGAAGCTGCTGCATTTTACATTACGTTACGTTTACAAGTTTGTTTCTCACCATTATATTTCGTGGCCTGATTTTGTCTCCCTTTCTCCCTGATAATAACAAGGACAGCCCCCTGTTCTGCTGAGCACAGCAGTCCGAAGCAAACTCTGCTTTTAATATTCCTGCTATTGTTGTGGCTTTCCTCCACCCTGCTGTTAATCTGGAAGTTGTTTGATATGTGAAGCCAAAGCACTCTGGGGTTCTTGTGGTGGGTATTGATGGAGAAATGGTATGTTCTTTATGAATCAAGGATCAGTTGTGTGGGAGCAAGGGCAGCACTTAGATAGATAGATTGGATGTTTGTGGTCATTTATTCTGTGGGTTGTTTTTTTTTCTCCTTATGCGAGCAGCAAGAGTTCGTTCAATGATAGATCTGACATGACAGCAGCGAAAAAAAAAAACAGAACTATGTCGGGTGTGTGTTACATTAAATTGCATTACACTGTATGCGTGTGTGTGTGTGTGAGAGAGAGAGAGAACCGCTCCATATTTCACATGCTTCAAAGAAACATTTGTGTGTCTTTGGGACTGTACTTTACAGCACTCATTAAGCTTGGTTGGATGGTTACTGTAACTCATTAAATCCTAGTTTGGCATGGCCCAGTGCATGTGTATGGACCCAGAAAACCAGTATAGAAGCCATGGAGGGATTAGATTTACTTGGCACAAACTGAGGAGATGAGCAGTGAACAGAGGGTAGCTCATACCACATACCACAGTTTGATATTGAAATACTTGTCTGTATGCTAATAAAGCCAGTTAGCTCAGCTTAGCACAAATGAAACAGGGGAAACAGCTAGGCTAGCTCTGTCAAAAGGTAAAACAAAGAAAGTCAGTGTGCACTACAGGGATAGACCGCTAAATATTGCTGCAGCTTCACATTTAGTGTAGAGACATGAAACATGGCAAGAAAACAAATGAGCATCTTTCCCAAAATGTTGCACTATTCCTTTAAACACTTACTATTTTTTTCATTCCTTTCTACCATTAAAACATATCCAGAAAAACAAAATACTGTGCATCATTGTGTTTATTATTAATAATATTATTAATTATTATTATTAGGAGTTGTAGTAGTAGTGGTTTTTGTCATTACTCATACTAAATTACTATGAAACTGGAATCATTTAATGCTGCATTCCAATATGAGTTTCCTCCTATTAGAGCTTAATCTCACTCCTCATCTCATCCTCCCTCAACACACACAATTATTCACCACATTTTAATTTAACACCACAGACTCTGACCTCCATTCAGTGTCTGATAATAACTATGAGAGTGAGCAGGTGCTCTCATCATCCTAATGCACTGGCTGGTAATGCGACCTCCTGGGTAGACAGGTTGTAAGCGAGTGGTTTCCCCCTGTCATCTCTTCAAATCCCATGGGCCAAAGAATTATGCTCATCTGAATTATTAAAATGATCATAAGTCTGAGTGATTTATCATCTTTTTTTTTTTTTTTTTTTTTTTTTTTTACCTTAGATTACCTGTTTGTGATATTTCTGATTTCTTTCCTCCCCTTTATCTTTATGGAGAAACCTCTCCCCAGAATTCATTTTTCACTCTAACCATGACTAATGTGCTGCATAAAACCACAAACCACTGTCAATGTTGAGGAACTGTTCTCCCCCAGCTGAGAAAAAACACAGCAAGAATGTTTCTTATCTGTGAGGGGAGGAAAAAACTTAAGTGTCCAAGTGTGCAAGATTATCTGTGCATGTTGTGTGTGGTCAACCATCAGTAGTATAATGGCACTGAGTGCCAGATGTGCCCCTGTTACATTATAAATGATAGTGACAAACATAAGGTCTGCATGGGGTTTCCACACCAGTGTCCCTTCTTTGTTTGATCTGCTTTGAGTTAGTGGCTCTTTTAATGTGTTTTATATGTTTATTTATTGATGCATTGCAGTTTCCTTTAGACTGATTTCTCTGCATGGCGAGTCATCATCATTTCTTTAACAATCATGTCTTTCCCACACTGACTCAACTGACCGGCCTTAGAAAATAGCAGATACGTATGATGTAAATGTGTATGTTAAGACTCAAGACTGCTCTCCTCTCCTCTCTCCCTTTGTTTTAAATTGGTGGGCAGGTGTTTCGGGGCAGCAGAGGTTAATGCATCATTCTCCCAGCTCCTCTGAGACCTGCATCCACAGCCCTGTGTCATGCCATTAAAAAGTAATTGTGATTATTAACGCACACACACACATGCACAGGCACACATGCGGTAGAGTCGTATCATGCCCATTTAATTAAACTAAAAAGGTATGTGTTCCTTTACAATAGGTTTTTGAATATCTGATCTCTTTCACTCCTTTCACTCCTTCTTAGATCACTTTGGCTTAACTAGGACATTTGCCAGAAGGATGATTATTACCTGGATGTTGTCTGTCAGTATTAACTGGAATAAATTGTTTATGTGGCTCAAAGCTTCCCATGAATGCCTTAAGTTATAATGTGAAAAACACCGGTTATATTTAGTATATCTGACTTGTTTACATCTAGAGAAGAAGACCAGACAAAGCTTCAAAGGAAAGCACTTTTTAGAGACGATAATACACTTCATACATGAAATACATGTATACGTGGCTAGCTTTGATAGTATTTTAGAACAGTTCATATGTGAAATTGATGATGGTGATTACAGTTATCATGATAATTATCATTGTAATGATGATCATTACAGAGATCGTGATATTACTATCACAGCTGCTGATGAGCAACAAGAAGAAAAGACAACGGCTGATTTGAATGCAAATGAGACAACCTACTGTGAGAGAGGGAAAGCTAGAAGACACTTCTCTCTTGGAAATGGAAAATAGGTTTACCAGTCATGACAGGGCTGCTAGAAGGAAATACAGTGGATTTCTTACCTCTGATGCCTCATTAACAATCTATTCTTGTTTTCTACACTGTGAACATACCTGTGTTGATTCGTGCCTGCTCAGAAATGTTTTATTGCTACAATGCTGCACTGTAATAACCCTCCCCTATCGATTTCCTTTGAATTTGGTTAATATTAATGCCACTGTGGCTGTGTTTCCTGTCTCACAGGTAGTGCTTCACTGTAAGACAGCAGTGTGGTTTTGCAGTGAAGCCACTTTTAGCAGTTAGATGTTACAGACCATTTCAGCTAATGTTGCTGCAAACATTCTGCTTTTCTGTGGATGCAAAGCAGAAACAGAACTTTTATACATATTTTTGTGCATGTTTGAAAAAGACTGTTATTCCTGTGCACATTTTATCCGATTACACATATGAATTTGACTATTAAGAGTGTGCAAAATGTTCTCTAGTTCCTGGTTTCCTGGTTGCAACTCTGCCGTCACTGTTCTTAAGAAGAGGTGTGTAAACACAGACACATGCATGCTTAACTGAACCCTGGTCTTTTGTCTCTGGTTCTGGATCAACACAAAAATGTAAGAGAGGGAGGAATCAGTGAACTGACAAGTTCCCTGTAACTCGAGCTGACTTTGTCTAACGTGAGGAATTTTAAGGTTTAGTGATTGAGTTGCATTTGAGAAGCCGACAAGATATGAAATGTTGCACATCCCTCACACTGATCTCACAAGTAGACTGTAGAGGGGCAGTTATATTCTGCCAAAAACCTAACTGAATTGTACTAGATGACTCTTTTGAGTATCATTTCAGGTTAGTCGTGCAACTTAGCAATAACCAAAGGCCTCGGACTCAGAGATAAAACTTTTTTCTGACTCAGTGGAGATATTGTAACTTAGTGCTGCCAAAGCAGACACCTTCATTTCCTCTCATGCAGCACAGTTGACCACATCCACACTGATGTATTTGAAGTGAATGCAGCTGGCAAAAAAAAAAAACAGGTCATTGTGGGCATTAAAAAAAAACGTAGAACTAAACTTAGAACAACCACCATCAAACTCTGCACTCTCATACAGATATAAAGTAGCAATATAAACACAGCACTAAACCGCAGCCTCTGAATAAAATGAGAAGTAAAGCTGTCCAAATCTGCCGTTTACATCTCCTCTCCCCAGACAGACAAAAGTTATTTTCTGAAAACATGACTATTTGTCTATTTTTACATGCTGAGAATGTCACCGTCTTGTTTACTGATTCTGTCCCACTTCACCACACGCCCTCCTCTCTTGTTCTACTTCTTTATCCCCCTCAGCCTGTGCACTTCTTTAAACCACAGATTTAACAAGTGAAGATTAAGACAGAAGCGAATCACACCCAGTTGCTGATTTTATAAGAAGTCTCTTTCCTTTATCTGCTGTTATAATTACACAGCACTCTGTTCCTTCTCTCACAAACTGGTCTCCTTTTTTCTAGTTGCCCTCAATTTTCATCTATTTTTGTCTTAATCACCGAACTTGTTTTTCTTCCTACACCTTATTTTTACATTCCCACCTCTGTTCTTAATATTCTCTCAATACACTGAGCCTGAATGTTAATGGTGTGTGCTGCACCAAGCCACTGCATTAAAAAGCTGACAGTTTAATATTACAAATTGCCAATGAAATAAGATACTGTACATACATGTAGCTGGTGAAATTGAACTTCTGCTAAACTTGGCCTTCATCTAATCCACCCAACTCATAAAATCTCATGCTCCACAGTTTGTTGCAGACTGCTGCCAGACATTATGGCTGCTCATTTGCGTGCTGAATCTCTTTTCATGTGCTAAAAAGTAAATGTACTTCTGCATCCCTCAGTTAAGGAATTGAGAATAATAATCAATCATTGATAATAATCAGGATGATCATTTAAACACAATCACTACAGGTAACCTCTCCCCCACTCCTCTGCTCAGTGTTTGGATGACACTGGAGTGTAAATTACTTCTCCACCAAATACGATACAACTAACAGTTAAAACTAGAAGATGCATGATTACTTGTGAATGTTTTCTGACCATAAATCCTAAGTGTTCAAATGTTTACTACAGTCATACTCTCATAAAATCTATACTCCCTACAACATGTGCTCATAGCAGCTAAAGCATGTAACTTTGTTATGTATATGTTTAGGGCACTGGCTGCATTTGGATAAAGTTAGGAAAAGATTGTGGTCCTGGTTTACTATAGAGAGGATTGATGGTTACTAGAAGCACAGGGCAAAGCTTGTTTATTAACATTTAAGAGAAATCACAATCTTTCCTTCGTCTTAATTTTAACTTAAGCGCTTTAGTTGTCTAAACTTGACCACATGTGGGATGCAGACAGGAACCACTGGCACACCCATCACCTATCCCAGTCACCTCCTTACGTCTTTCATGCAGAAGAACTTTGTTTGCTGGAAAAAATGTTCCTACTGAATATAAACCTAGCAGGAATTATGACCTTACAGCCATTTAAAAAAAGAAATTTGATGTACACAAAGGTAACTTCAAGACAATGATATTAGGATTAGTAAACCAATGCATCTGGCAGTGGAGAATCTTCAGTGCAAACAAAATTTCTCCAGGCATTAGTTTCTATGTTGTGCAAAGAGAAGAGATGTTCCTGCAACAGTATATGTCAATCAACAGATATGTCTTAGCAGAAACAAGCTTATGAAAAACTTCAAATGAAAGAGTGAGGATTTAATAAGATGATAAAAAATGCTTATACACTCAACACACACTCATAAAACGAACGCGTCAAACACAGATGCACTGTCAGCACCAAAGGAATCCACTGCATGCACCGCACACACAAGGGCTGGTAACCACAACTCTTTTCATCAACAAGTCTTTGGTGTTTGACTTGATATAAAGACACACTGACCTCCGGGAGGTCACCAGAGGGCAGAGAGGCGAAGGGAAGCAGGAGGGGGGAGGTGAAGTCTGGAGCAAACGTGCGTCTGGGAACCAAGTGTGATTCACACGCTACTCATCCCCATACAGCTCTGTTCTATACTGAGCCTCGGGCACTTCACTTAGAGGGGGCTTTGTTTGGAGTTCTCTGAGTGTTTATGAGTTAAAAAGACCTCCTGTGAATCAACAACTGTACAGTTTCATTTGTCTCCTTCTGACTAATCAAGGGTTCATCGTTCATTCTTTTACTCTTTGACAGCTGGCCAGAGGAATCGATCAGATTTCAGCCCTTGTTTTGGAATGTGTTTTCACAGACAGTGCACAATTAGAAAGTCGTTCACTTGTGATGTGTCCCTACACGTGGCAGTAACTGTATAACACGTTGAAGAGGGTTGTTATTACCCACCAAAGAGCCAATGAAGGAACTGGTCCTCTGCCTCTTTGTTGAGGACCTGAAAGTGCAACAACACAGTGGTCACAAAGTTAACAACCCCATGCCAACGACATCATTCACACTTCTTAAATTCTTGTTTCGGGCAGGTCTGAATCCTAAAGATAAAAGTTTTGATATAATGAGGTTAAAATAGGAATTCTGTAATTAATTTGATCTTTAAATAACATGCTGCTTAATGGATAGTGGGAGAGGGCGAGGGGGGGTAGGGGGTAAAGAGAGAGACACCGCACATCCAGTCAGTCAAAGTCAGTCAGACTGACTGTGAGGACTGTCTTACTGTGATCACAACACCCAGGATGATCAATCTTTTTCTTTATCTTCTGCGAAATCTTTGAGACAGACAGAGGGAGGCTGCATGGTGAAACAGCTAAAATCAGCAAAATGCCAGACAGTGTTGCAAAAATTTGTGATATTTCAAAATAGCTTATCGAAGTTGCATTTTGATGGCCTCTGAGTCACAGCACTGCTGTTTACAAACAATATGAACCCTGCAGTTAGTTTTAGAGTAGGATGTAAATGCTTATTCCCCTTGAAGAAAATGGGTTCATTCTCTTAGCTTGTAGAATTGTGGGATAAATAAGTAATTAAATAAACCTGAAGATTCAGACAGTGACATATTATTTTTGTTTTAATGAACTGCATTGTTCATGTCATTACCTGTTTGCTGTTATATACTGTGCAATAAACCTATGACACACTGTCAGCACCCCAAGAGACAGTATTTCTAAATAGCCTAGCACCCTGTGACTTGTGGTTTCTCTTTGTTTCCTTCTGCTTTCTTTTTGTGTTCTATTGCACCAGATAGACAACTGTTATTTAGGTCTATTCTGTTGCCTTGTCCTTGTGAAGTCCTTTTAGAGGTGATTTTACGATAAAGCTGCATAAATAAACCTGACTTGACTTATTAAGAATTTCCCAGGCTGGAGCTGGTGGTGCCCTTACTGTTAATGAAGGGGTCTGATGACTTGGCCTTCGCCGAGGGAGACAGAAAAGGGGTGGTAACAAGTCTAACCATGAGATCTGACTCAGTTGTGAAGCAGGTGTTTCAGCCATTTGTAGGCGGAAAAAAAAACAAAAAAACAACATTGATGCAGTCAGTTCAGCAATGCAGTCAAAAACCAATAAGACACGAATGGAAAGAAATGAATACATTTTTAGTAACTGAAGTGCAGTTTGCATTTTGATCTGAACCATCATGACAGTATATATTTCTTATATTATTATTATTATTATACTATATATAGCAATTAGGAAATTCAGAGGCTTACTCTAGCAGAAACCTGACAATATGGCTACATTTTCAGTGATACCTGAATGAGAATATCCAGCCATTTTGCATTTATGTCTTTGGCTTCATTTCACTGCTGTTTGGTTTGGCTTTGTCCCCTGCTGATACATACTGGGAAAGGCTCCAGCCCTCTATCACAAGGATAAGGAGGTAAAGAAAATTAATGAAATGTGTGGTTTGAGGCTACATAAAGAGTGGACAGTGAATTAGGGGCTCTGTCAACATGTATTTGGAATATATAGTATCTTAGAATATATTAATTTATATGCAGTGAGGTTCATGGGTGACATTACATTATTAATCATGTGTGTCCTCATCTTCCCTTTATTAGAAGTTTGTGACTTGACTTTTGACATCATCAATGATTTAAAAAAAAAAAAATTTCTTAAAGGGGCTATTTATAAGTTTTCTCTGCCATTGAACATACTGTGGTGTTTTGCCAGGAGCTTCAGCCATCACTGTGTTTACAATACATGAGATTAGAATATGGCCTCTGAGCAGCACTACTTCTTCACACAACAGTGAGTTGCTATCAGAAAATAATGAGACTGGCCAGCTGGGCTTGGGCTAGCTGGTTAGCATGGTAACTTCAGTAGAAGGAGAGAGGTTGTAAAACTAGAGGCAAAACATTGCTTTCGCTATCCACCGCTGGCAACAGCTCTTGGCGAGTAAAGGAAAGATGTTTGATGCTGAACTTGCAACGTTTCTTCTAGACTGGTAAGTAAGCTGTTGGTAATGCTAACGTTGGCAATGTAGCAAGAGCAACATTTATAAATAGCTCCTTTAAATACATATATTACTTATTTATTTATTTATTTTTGAGAAATCTGATCTTTTGAAAGCTTTTTTCTGTTAGCTACTCCATTCCAGCCCTGAACCTATTTCTACTGAACCACTAAGGCACTGAGTCAAAACAGCCAAGTCTTGTCAGCTTTTATAGCACATTGCTGAGAGGAATAAATCTGAACCAGAGTCAATTTTGTTTCACTTAATATGCTTCTTCTGCTGGTTTTACCATATATTAAATCTTACACAGACAACAGCCATAGAGAAAACAATCATAGTACAATGTGCTGCATGTCTTTCTCTGTGATTCGTGCTTCAGTTTTGAAAGGTTTGTGTTAGACTCAATTTGGAACAAAAACTTCATGGCAGAGCTCAGCTAAAGGCATTTGACAGGTGTTTAACCCTAAACAATACATACAGCTAAATAGAAGGGGTTTTTTGGCTCCTACAGTTACGTGTGTGTGTGAGAGAGAAAGAGAGAGAGAGAGAGAGAGAGCCCCCTCTGAGAAAGGAGGGCTTCTTGGCTGATTTGTTAAAATTATCTGGGCCCCCCATGAACCCATGAACTCGCACACTCCTGGCGCCCTGCTATGATAGCTAAGGCCTGGCCTGACCTGGGCATCTGTGGATGGCAAATGCATCTGGCAGATGGCTCTGTGTGTGTGTATTGGTGTGTGTTTGTGAAAACTACCCTAACATTCATGTTTGTGTTTATGTGTGTTAAGTATTCAAGCAGGGCAGCAGCCCAATCCTAGGACAAACAGGTCAGCGGTGTGCAATAGGTATTAGTGCAGCTTGTGTGTGAGCCAGATGAACAGCCTATCACAAACTGACCAGCTGCTATGTCTGTGTATCACTGCCTGACAGACATGTCTGCCTGATAGAAAAAATCTATCGCCTTTGAACTCTGTGGATTTTAAAAGGAATTTGACTGGACACTTTATTAACATATAACATGTTTAATGCTTCTAGTTATCATCCTGTGTAGATTTCTCCTGTAAATAATTAAGTATTATACCATAGCTACAGAAAATATTGGATGATTGGCTAGCAGATATCCATTAAAATGATTTTGGGGTAACTTAAACTATAGTCCTGTGCTATAGTTTATTGATATCTTCTATGTTCTTCAAAATAGAATAATAATAATAATAATATCGCTGCCTCTGCCTCCATTGCCATGTATAAGCAGGTCAGAGGTACAAATCAAAGCAAAGTCAAAATGCTTTTTTGTTGCAATTGGGAACAACATGTCACACCATAGCTAAAATCATCTAGAAATGTATAATTGGGTTAAAGGAACAGACTTAAAAAACAAAAAACAAACCCATTATATGCTTTTTAAGAAGCATAAGAATTAGATGAGAGGAAGAACATGTACAGAGGAAATTAGCTCACACTGTAGGTTAGCATAAAGAGTCGTAGCAGGAGAAACAATCAGCCTGCCACTAACACCCCTAAAAATGAAATTAAAATGTTATACCTCATTTTTTTCTGATACAGAAATATAAAACTGGAGATGGTTTTACTGGACATTAGCTGCTGTAGCCAAACTCTTTTTTTGGCAAACAGGGAGTCATTATGCTTGACGTACGCTAAGCTGAGCTAATCGCCTCCTGGCTCTAACTCTGACATGAGAGTGGTATTGATCTGCTCATCTAACTTTCTGTAAGTGAATTTCTCAAAATTCTGAACTATTCTTTCAATATTGTTACTAAAAAGTTTCTCTGGAGTCATAATTAACTTCCTTCCTTGTACGCAGGCTTGAGCCTTTGACTTCTTATTCAAAGAAATGTTTATTTTCTGAAGCAGTTGTTCATATTTTGTACTTGTAAGTTTCAAGTCTTCCAAGCTTTGAGAGCATTTATTTTTGCCAACAGTCAGCGTGGGGCCTGGCTGGTGACCACTGGAGAAATTAAAAACCTTCAACTGTGTTGTTGCTACAGTAACAATACTTATTCTTCACACTATATGGCAATTAATTCCTAACTATGGCCTACAAAAATCCTCTGTCTTTTCCTTTACTAAGTGACATGAGTGCCATAATGCAATCAGTGTTTGGAGGAAAGGTTTATATAGGAAATAATAGATTTTCTGTCCCTACTGTTTATGTTCAGACAACTTGTCCAGCATTATTGTATGCTAAATGTAAGTATAGCTGTTCTACTATTATGAGTAATCTGGGTAAATTAAGGTGAGATGACATAAGAAACCTTTATAAACAAATTATGTGCTCTATTGATGGTGAAATAAAGTGTCTCAGTGTTTTGTATGTGTTTCATAATCCGAGGTAAGCCTGTATGGACAGGTCCAGGAATGCAACGATGGAGGCACGGGAGAAATATCATCATCGGAGACTGTGTAGGTGAAAGACAGTATACAGGGTGGGATTGTGTGTATTGTTTGACATGTGGTGTGTGTGTGTGAGAGAGAGAGGTGCGGCTATGCCTTGTGTTATCGTTGCATTCCTAACCACACCAACTCCTCTACACGACTGCCATGGCAACCCAGAAGGTAAAAGACACTACATCTGACACCTACCTCTCCCTTTTATTTACACACACACACATACCGTCCAGTCAACTTAGAATCTGTTTCAAAAAGAGGATTGAGCCATCATACATCAAGTGATCCCCATATTTATAAGAGAAAGAACATTTCAGAATTGAAATAGAACGGAAAAATTGACAATTTGCCTGTCGCAGTCACCATAAACGGAGGCCACATCAAGAACAGTGGTGTCAACTTTTTCAAAGAAATCACCCAAAACCAGTCCAAATCCACTCCACATGGCATACAACATGTATGAAAATTTGACTTGGGGTTTAATTATTTTTCACTCCAAACCGCTGCCTGTCGTCACCGAAAATTGTTTTGTCAAGTTTTTCAAAGAATTCACTGAAAACCTGTGCAAATCCACTTCAAATGACATTAAACTTGCAAATGAACAATCTTCAGGTTTTGAGTGAATTCTTTGAAAAACTTGACACTCTAATTCTTGATGTCCATGACAGGTAGCGGGTCATCGTTTGGAGTGAAAAAATGTCAAAATTTCAGGTCCAGATTTTCACCTGAAAATGACCTTGTAGGGCATGTTGTATTAATTGAAGTGATTTGACACAGAATTTTGAAAAACTTGACACCACAATTCACCTAAAAATGATTCAGGGGCATGTCATATGTCATTTGAAGTGGATCTGGACAAGTTTTGAGTGAATTATGACCCTCCACCTGTTGTAGTCACCAAAAAAGGTGGTGTCAACATTTTCAAACACTTCACCAAAAACATGTCCATATCCACTCCAAATGGCATAAAACATGCCTTTGAGTGACTTTGAGGTGAAAAATCTGGACCTGATGTTTTGAACGTTTCTCTCAAACAATGACCCACCGCCTGTCAAACCAAGAAAGGTGGTGTCAACTTTTTAAAAGAATTCTGTGACTGAGGACTTAATGAGGCTGTAAGAGATACAAGGGTAGTGTTACAGTAATTTATTTTAAATGTTTAGAATTAAACATTTAAAATCAAGTGAGTCTCTACTGGTGAGAGTGGGTGGGGTGGACCACAGGGTTGACTTGAAAACCCTGTTGGAGTGCATTTACACACATGATTCTGAAAGTTTGTCTTTAAGAATTTATTTTATTGTCTTAATATTTTCTGAGTATGCATTTAAGCTCCCTATTCATTTACAGAAAACACTGGTTTAAGTTATATTTTTATACATTTGTATTGTTCTCTACACTGTTAATCCCAGTAACAGATTTGATCAGCAGATAACAAGTTAGGGTTGTATGTGAAAGTGAATGTTTTTTGTTGTTTTTTTTTAGACATATTCCCTTCAGCATTTCATCAATTGCTAACTAGGGCCTGCAATGCTAATAATACAGTAAAAAGCATACTTTTGGCAACAAATTGTGATATTTTACCCTTTTCACCTATTTAAGTCTATGTGGCCTTGCCAAAGTGGACCCAACCAGTCAAATGCCATGCGGAGAAGGTCTGAGGCATTTGGATTGGTCTTTGGATATTCAACAGAGGGCACCTGGGTGTGGATAAATAATGTGACTCTGCATCATGGGTAGAGCTTTAACACTTACTATGTAGCGTTGTTGTAAGTTAATTAAAGAACCATTGGACATTTAGGGTATGCATCTTTACTTTATTGCTGAGAGTTAGATGAGAATACGATACTGTAGCATCATCACAATAAATGAAGCTAGAGACAGTAGGTGATAGAATTTAATTAGCATAAAGATTGAAAGTGGAGGAAACATCAAGTTTGATTCTGTTCCAAAAAGTATCTCAGAAAACTACAACTTGTGACTTTATGTTTCTGTTTGTGTACAGATCAAAAGATGATCCAATGTGTTAATCAGGTAGGTTTAGAGCTGCAGGTCATGTGTGTGGTTTTAAAAAGTTTGGACAGAGCCAGGCTATGTTTCTCCTGTTTCCAAGTCTTTATGCTAAGGTGTTAACTACCTGGCTCTAACTTATTTAAGAACATTTATGAGAGTGATATTGATCTCTCCTCAGCTAGGTGACATTTATTAAACCACAAGTTGTATTACTATATTCTTAGTAACTAAAACCTGAAGGAAGGAGACTCTCAAATGTATCTGATTAATTAGTTTTGATTTAACTAAGTGGACAAATCAAAATGTATAACTGTGGATTCGTCAGTGATGTCTGCACCATCAGTCTGTTGACATCCAAACTTTGTCTGATATTAACTAGCAATAATTTATGCAAATTAGAATAAGAATGTATAGCAGAAATGTACTTCATAAAGTACATACTGTTTAGATCTTAAAGTGTAACCTGAGTCTTGCTTTAGGTACTGGATAGAAAGTGGTTTGGAAACCTGGAGTAGAGACTGAAGACTGTATAGGAATTTCAACATGGACAAACCTTGGACGCATGAAAAAGAAGATACCTACAAACACACAATACCTTATGGATTAATGAATGAATACATGGAGTATGCTAACAACAGTGGTCATCAACGTTGTGCTTTAGTTGCTAATTACCTTCTGATTGCGGTTTACTATGTAACTTACAGATGCTGTATGAAATGGTATTGTTTTTGTCCCATGACTTTTCATCCAGCACTATCATCAAGTCAAATATTCTGTTTGGTCTGGTTCTGTTTATAATCGAACACCTGCAAATGAATGATACCTTGGGTGTGAAACTATTTTACTTTGTATACTTCATAACATTGATGAAAATATTATTTGTGACCCCTGGCTGTCTTTCTTTCAAAATCTCTAACAGATCACAACTCAGACTTATAGATGATTAGAATATCAACTTACCACCATGTGTGTGTTGGAAAGTTTGAATAAAATGAACTTGTCATTAAGTCCATAGATATGCCTTTCATCTCAATATACTGGTTGTGAACTAGTAATGATTTTAGCTAATGGCAGGTCACTTTACATCTAAAACAGAGTGGCTTTCAGGAGACAATTTCAATATATGAGAGAGAGAAAGTAGGAACACATGAACACACATCAAAGACATTTTTGTGATACTGACAGAGCAGCTACCTCATACAGATAAAATGGCTAATAAATATCCTTGTCGCACAGACAAGTGACACAAAACCTGTGTAAAAACCTGAAGATATGAAGATCCTTAAGAAGCTTAAATAACAGTGACAATAAGTAAGACTTTTACGAGACATTTTCATCTGAAAGAGAAATCATCTAGTGGGAATGAAAGTGCATGCGCGCACACATACACACACACACACACACACATTGAGTCCCAGTGCCTGGCTCTCAGAGGCATACAGTTACATGAGGGGGTTACCTTTGAATGTTCAGGTTTTAAGAGGGACAACCTGTGGAGAAGAAAAGTGAGTCCTGAGGGAGCTGCTGAACATTCTACCCCTCTTGCTCTTTGTAATGTTTCCGACAATCAGTAAACAGGCTGCCTGCAAAACAGAAGTTCCTCCATTCTTTCATCTTTCATTTCAAGCACCTGTTGAAAATGTTCAAATTTCACTTGAACCTTAAGTTGAGCTTTCTTTCCTTTTTTAAAAAAATTTCCAGCGGAGGAGAATCAGGGAGGAGCATTGAGTTTCAAATGGGAAGTCTAATGTCTCCAGTGACTGACTAAAAGAGTATTCTTCACATGCAGGCCAAATGCAAACAAAGACCTTTTGGTGTCGTGACAGGATATCTTTTATGGGGCCTCCTGTGGTAATGGGAAGTGACACACAGAAACAGACAGAAACCTGAGCAGCTCAGTACCTGGTTTGTCAATTAGCCCAAACAAACAGTGTGAGGGGGCAAAAAACTCTGAACTTCTCCTTTTGGGAAAGAGCTTGTGTAACGTGAAGAGGGTTCACATTTAACAACAATGCCCACTCACATAGGCATTTTACATGGGGTAGAGATTACGGTATCCACTACTAGGAGAATAATGCTCATGTAAAATGCCAAAAAAACATCTCAATGAGTCCACATAGGGGACACAGTTGAAGTGCAACAATAGCTGTAATAGTATCATGACAAATTTGTTTGCAATGTAACAATAAAGCCTAAAATAACACTATTTTGCAATTAGGAAATTACACCTGTAGCCTCTGGTCCACATTAATTCAAAACATATTGTTACAGGTTCTGCTTTGTTTCACTCTTCTATTAACCGGGACTAGTTCTATAGAACTA
The DNA here is from genome assembly GCA_033238685.1 of Lates japonicus. Classification (NCBI taxonomy): domain Eukaryota; kingdom Metazoa; phylum Chordata; class Actinopteri; family Centropomidae; genus Lates; species Lates japonicus. The sequence continues at coordinate 7,840,609 of BRZM01000021.1, read as the reverse complement.
AGTTTTGCACTGCTCATAGAAGAGAACATACTGAACGCAATTAATTGAAAACTTTCAGGCTGCTGGTGATGGATCGTGACTAATCAAGCAGATGTGTCACACATCACAGCAAGGCGCCACAAAACATAACTTACCACCATTTTACTGCTGCATCTGCATCAACCAGGACAGCCAATACTTGTGTGAGGAGACAGTGAGAAAGCTGTTGGACAAGTGATCGCGGCCCAGGCTCTCATTATGGGAGGTTGGAGTCAGGAGTTAGAAACAAAGAAGCAGAAGATTTCAGTGTCTGGCAGAAATGGGACACAGCAAGGAAAATTTAAAAGCTGGAAACAAGGTGTCCTGGTAGCTGAATGGTTTAGGTGCATACCATTCAGTACATGTCCCTGGTTCAATTCCAGCCAGCCACATGTCAGTCGTTATTAAGTTCTAAAGTGAAACAGAGCCACATGTGAATACTGCTTCAACAGCAGCAAAGTGTTCACTATGCTCTGTTATCTAGTCTTAATTGGACAGACAGAACTTCGGACAGTCTTTCAACTTGATACAGGTTAGTCTGACTTTGCCCATATCTCCTGAGTATATCATTTCAGATATCATTAACCTACATGCCTTTGCCTGTTTACAGGAAACAACAAATCCTAGAGATCTGAAATGTAAATAAGTGGGTGCTAATGGAGTGAGCCGACTGAAATTCAAACTAAACAGGAAACTTAGCTTCCATATGGTCAATTTCACTCAAACTCTTACTGAGAAACATTCCAGCACTCTAATATTACCTACTTATCATGACTGACAGTGGAATCTGGGAGATGTTATCCTATCTGGACCTGAGTAATGCCTCTAATCATTCAAGAAGTCTGTTTTTGCTACTTTGCATTAAACCCACTTTCCTCACTGAATTTGAGAGATGATTGTCCCTTTAATAATTCATCAAAGCTGAGGGGAAAAGAGAAGATTGAGCTGGCAAAGCACTAAACACTGCATGTAGGCTTAGAACTTAAATGCATCTTCGTGATTAAAGTTGGATCAATCTATATTATCAGGTTCAGAATTTATTTTTCATTAACTTCTGTGCTTGTGTGATAGTACTGTAGCAGAATTGCAGGTGTATCGGGAGATGCAAACAACACACACATCATCATGTAGGGTTGTCAGGAGTCCTGCTCATATTTCAGCATCCTGACGCTGGGTACCCAAGGCCAAGACATGGGCAGTTTATGACCGCCCTCCAACAGCATCCTTGTGTTGCAGTGTGCAAAGAAGGTTGCCTATCCCAGCGCTCCCTCACTTCCACACACACACACACACACCACAGCAGCCTGCAGTATGTCAACAAACTGCTAATTCATCAGTGTGCATAATGTGGCACAGACTCATGGCCAACCAGCATAACATCAAGGGCTCTGTTCCTCTTCATAATTTAAGGTATTTTAAAGATGTTTAAAAGATGAGCAACTCCAAGTGTTTTATGGGACAGCATTGCACACAAACAGCTTCAACCTAATGCCAGCATGAGCAAGAACTGTGCAAGTCTACTGCATGGGCACAATATGCAAACTAATGGCATCTATAATCTATCAGTGGATCAGTGGTGGATATAACGAGTAACAATCTTGCCACATAAAACAATATTTCACACTTTTAACTTCTTTGCCTCTAACTAACCCTTGTGATTTGTCTCTAATGCATCAACTGAAGAAGCAGGGAAAAGTCTTCCACTGCACTGTTCATAAGTACCCCACCCCTCTTACTGTGCTCCTCTAATTTGGATGTTCCCAGCATCTCGGCACTAAAAATCTTGTAACAGAAGATTTAATTTGTCTTGGATCAGAGCAGGAGGAAGCCTCCAAGTAGTTTGCAGACTGACACGACATTTAGTTAAGATAATTTCAGTACAGATAGGTATCAGTGCTAGTGCAGGATATGCAACTTGCTGCAAGAATTTAATGTAAGACAAAATAAACATTTAAACAGGCCAAGTCTAAATAGCAGAATGTGTCTAGAAGCTTTCCTCTCATATTTTTATAAAGCACAATTTATTTGAATTACCTCCTATTAGCAGAATTATTACATGCAGTGTTCTCAAAATAGATGTTGATGCAAAGTCTTAATCCTCTTGAGAGGATTGTGACACTCTCCAATTCAACAGGTGGTCTTCAAAGATATCACTTTTCCAGGACCTGGTCTCTGCTGTGCCACTTATGCTGATTAGTCCAGCTCAGCCATAAATCCTCTACGACGCTCAGGAAACTGGGCGGGTTCTGTGTCCAATTGATTCATATGTATGGATGTTCTTTCACAGAGAGTAGACTAGACCAACGGGATGCTCGGAGAGGAGGAAAGAACTACTGGTTTGGGATTGCTGTCTCCCCTGCTATTTTTTTCCCCATCCCATCAAGGATTGTCTTAGCCTTGGCGACACAATTAAAGAAAACCGAGAGTAGCAGAATACGTAACACAGCAGGATCTGAAGGTGTTTCATGTACTTGTTTAAATAAGTCAAAAAGCCAATAGATAATACCTGTTTGAGTGTTATCACTGAGACATGAGAGGACATGTTCAGTGAAAGGTTAATCTCCATGGATGGTTGCCTCCATCCAACACAGCGGTTGTGTTTGTCACTCTGTGAGCTTTGCCTTCCTTTGCTGCCAGTAATGGAAAGCAGCAGGAGGTCCGGGCCTGGCTCAGTAGTGAGAGTGTGTTTTTCTATCACTCTGTCAGCTCCCCAGCCATGACAATATATAGAGCAGACCAGGGGTGGGGGTGCAGCAGGAGGAAGAAGCAGAACAGGAAGTTGGTATACATTCACCACAAAGAGCTTCTTGACTGGAGACTGACTGCTTTGTAGAATAAAAGCTGCACAACCTAGTGGTGTTTTAACTAAGAAGTGTTTTTCCCAGAGATCTTGCAAATTTTGTAGCTGCAACTTTAAATACTGGGGGAATTTACAATTTCATAAAACAGCCATGTGTAGTTTCTGCAAATGTTTAAATGAAAACATCGTTCTGACAGTTTGCAGGACAAAAACAGAGCCTTAGTGAAAATCTGTGAGTGTGGCTACGGCCAGACTGCATGGTCTGCGAGGGAGTTCCTCCCACCCTCCTTGTGCTCTCCCCATGCCTGCTGCAGAGGAGCCCTGCTCCGCCTCAGCACTCCACCCCTGCACAGTTACAGCAGCAGCAGCAGCGTGCCCGGCTGACCCGAAACCGGCCCTTGCAGCAGTATCAGCGACACACAAACATACACACACACAACCTCTTGGGTCAATAACCTGTCGCTTGTGGGATATGTGAAGACAGATCGCTTCATCGGCTGCTGCGGGAACTGTGAAGAGCAGCCCCCGACACAGCTGTGTTGTTTATATTTTTTGTCTACTTTGAGACCTTAGGTTGCCAGGGAAGAGAAACTCCGACAGGTAAGCAGTCAGTTAGCAGGCAGTACATAACCTTGGCTACTTTAGCATGGTTACGTTATAGCGGGCGTTTTTCCTTTTTTTCTTCTTCAGATACACCTTTTTTTAATTGCTCAGCGATACAGGTTGAGTCAAGTTGTTATAGTTGAAATTTCCATGCATGTGTTGTATCACAGCAGTAAAAAATATACAGCCATTTAGCTATTTTACAAATCCTGCTAATAAATAACTCTGTCGAAACCAAATTTTGGCAGCAGATGTTCAGCCAAAATTTCAGTTATCAAATCTAAAAGGCTATAAAAACAACAATAAACAAAACCGAAACATGTGTTGTGTTTAGCTAACGCTGAATGATTTGTTCAAGTAGTGCTAGTGAAACATTCATATAATATATCTTGTTGGTGTGAGTTCTTGATATTTGTCAAAAGGGCACATGGTTTTATGGAAATTCCTTACTGAGTATCGAGAGAAAACAGGTTGTCTTCCCTCTGAATGAATGGGGTTTGTGTGTATGGGAGTGTGTGAGTGAGGCAGGCGTGACAAATATTGGTCAAAAGAATTTGTGTTCAGAGGGCTGACACATTGATGTGACCTGGTTATCAGAGCGTAATACGGACTATAGGGTTGTCTAATTATTTGGATTGGCGGAGGATTTTTCCACCCAATTACACCCGCTCGTGAGCTTTGTTTTGGGGTGTATGCAGCAATTTAATAAAAAGCCTAGAGTAAAGCCAATGCAGTGAGTTGTTAAACATAATAACAGCATTGATGACCTGTGTCATAAAAAAAGCTGTCCCACTTGTAGCGTGCATGTGTGTTTGGGGGTGGGAGGTGAGGTGGGGGAGGTCATGTCTGTTGCTGCTGTGAAGCAGGTTGTTCTTTGCAGAAGGATTCAGGACAAAAGTGCAGTTTTAGTAGCTGTTGAGGTTCACAAACCCTCAAATTTTAAACTTAATTACCTCTTGGTCACTATATCCGAGGGCTATTTAAAACTGCTGCCATCCAGTCTGGACCATTGCATCCTGACTGCATTACAGCCGCTCAAAGCGAGTCCTTAGTTTTTAAGAATAGCAACTAAGCAATTTCAGCTTCTAGGAGGTATGACCAGTCTATTGTTCAGGGTGTCTCCAGATTAGGGAGAGAGTGGATTTTAATTTCAGCAAAATTTGGATGTGTTTTGAGACATCTAGTGGCCAAGCAATCATGTGTATGTACAGAGGTCACAGGGAACGTGAGTTCATAATCTCAAATGAAAAGTCTGCATTGCAAATCTATGTCCACTCAACTCATTTCCCCTTGCGCTCGTCTTATATTTCTAGCTCCCCCCGCCCCCTCTAACGTGCTCATGAGATATTTTTCATAGTCTGTATATTATAATGAAGGCAGGGCTTGAATTTTTGTCATATGGCTGAACTTCTGGTGGTTCTGTGTGTGTGTGTTTTTACAAGGAAGTGAGGCCATTGGACCTTGAGCTTGAGAAGGTGTGGGAATGACAGCAGGGTCTATCCTGTTCAAACAAGCAGGACTGAACATGTCAACAAGAGCTAGAATAATCCCAAACTGAGGCGCGGGGTTGATGTGCTCTAGTCTCGCCTGAGAATGTAGACGGAGCATAAAAATGCTGGATAGCTCAGATGAACCTTCATCTTGCCATCCCTCTGTTTTTTTTGTCAGTGATTCTCAGCAGAGAAAGTGGAACAACAGAGACTAAACTGTCCCAGTTGCGGGACTAAACTGTCAGTTCAGTAACTTAATAAATTTACCACACTAGTGCTCTGTCTGTCTTTGCCTGTTATGTCCGATTAACCCTGAATACCCTAGACGTGTTCTTGACTAGCAGTCAGTCTGTCCTTCAGCAGTAGGTCTAATAGCCTAATACTATGTGTATCTCGATCCAACATCACTTTATATGACTCATGCACAATGCCATAAGATGTTAGGCAAGGTCAGCCTCTGTTGTCGAGAGGAACGGTTAAACAAACAGTGGGCTAGTGGGGTGCTTTTCCTGCCCAAACTGAGTCAGACAGAACAAAGAAAATGCAAACATGTGCATTATCTTTACCAACAGGAAAACACCTCATTCCTATAGGATTAGTAGACAGCAAGGTTGTTATGCTGGAGCCATGAATACCAGCAGTCTTAACATAAGTCTCAAGCATTTGTTATCTTTTTGTTCTGACAGCTTTTTAGTCAATAAGCAAATGTGGATTTAGAAAATCGAATCAGGCTAAATGAATGCCTAATGCAACAGGAATATTAAGGCTGCTTGAGTGCATGTAGAGACAGTTTTCATTGTCTTAGGGAGAATTGTTCATCCTCCTGTTTTCAATTTTTTTCCAGATAATGAGTCTAGAAAGTGAGTTAAGTTGCTGTGTGTCATTGTGGCACCTTGTTGAGAGGTACTAAAGCTTTTTAAAGAACATAAAGAGAGGGGACACCCAGATGCAAGGAAACAAACGATCCTGAAATGTTGTTGATCTTCCACTGTCAGTCCAGTTAAACAGGGACACACAGAGAGGCAGGGGAAGAAGGTGTGTTTTGTGAGAGAAGGAGAACACATGTGGAGTGAGGTGTGTGTGTGTGTGGGGGAAAGGGGGAAGGAGGTTGTCGTGGGTGTGAGATTCACCCAGGAGACTTTGGCACATTCCTGACATCTGGACTGACAAGCTTGAGGTCTGGCTCTTCTAGCATGTCGGGGGCTGCAGAGGACCTAGAGGGCTTTTTATGTCACTAGGCTCACACCGCAGGCTCTTTGTTGAACAGAAACATACCCTCTGTAATTTAGGAGGCCATGGGAACAAGTAGCACAGCACACACCGACTCTTCTTAAGTTACATCCGGATGACACTTTAAACCCCAACAGAGGTCCCTATGAGCTTAGAGACACTTGTTAGTCTCTATCACTGCCTTTACAATTTCAAGTAGATGTCTGAACTTCCCTTTTTTTTTTTACTTTCGTGATTTTTTAAAAAAGAGAACAGATTCAATCAGAAAATCACACACATACAAAAAATAAATAAAGGCAAAAATTAGGATGGACAAGTCCAACTTTTTCTCTTGAGACCAATTCCAATATCTCGGCTCAGGGTATCTATCAAGTACAGATCTGATACACATGTAATTCTTTTTCCCTGTTAAAATTTGATATCTCATTGTGGAGCTAATTGAAATCATTTTTACATAAGACATAAACATTAGGCTAGGGATTGCTGTGGTACTCAATAGTCAGCAATCTGCAATCAATGAATGAATGGGCAGAACATTGAGTTACTGAGATATTGGCTGAAACTGTGTTAAATGGGGATTACCATGTAATGGTCGAAACCTAATCAGCTTAATAAGATCAGGGTGTTTGTCATTCATTCTCTTGGCAAATGAGCAGTCTTTGAACAGTTTGATGTTTTAGTAGAATAGTTTTATATTTGTAAAGTATGAAAATATGATGGATGATTACAGTTTTGTATGTAAAACAAACAGTATATTTGGTCACAAAGACGCAGTAATTACGACATGATATAGTTTACGGCAAAAAGCAATTATATTGAGTGCATGACATAATTTTCCAACCATGTACCTCATTCTTCTTTCTTCTCTTTCTATACTGCCTTGTGATCGACACTTTGTGATGTGGCAACCTGCTGTGGCCCAGCCATGAGAGTTCATCCCTTATCTGCCAAACTCTCCACAAGTCCACATCTGACCAAACCTGATTTAGCAAAACGCATGTCATGTGCAGTGACTTTGCAGAACACGTGTGTGGAAACCTGGCTCAGGAAGAACTGCTTCCACCTGCTTAGCTGGCACAAGACTGTCGGCGGCCCGATGGCAGCGTACAACCGCTTGTTTGAAGAGCAGCCTGGGAGGCGGCGCGAAGAAGCTGGAGTGACGACGCCTCGGGTCTACAGCAAGCCAACCATCGCTTTCGTCAAACCCACCATGATGAGCCTCGACACTAACGTAGTCAACAGATGTTAACATGAAATATAAGTTATGGGTGAATTTCTGAAATGTCTTTTCCTGTATCAAACGTTATGGGAGTTTCTTTCGTCTGGATATTCGTATTCGTTTTAACGTGTGCCTGCTTATGTGTGACAGAGAACACAAGAGCCCAGTTGAGCATTTGGGCCTGAGGAAACTCTTTTGGACCCGTCATCACTGTATATTGATAGTAATGGCTGCAATAAGGCCCATATAGATGCGGTTCTTCAGAGTCCTGAACCAAGATGGACTACAAATAACTCCTTTTCTTTTCTCCTGGTCTCTAAATATTCTACCCAAAGACCCATGATCATTAGCAGTATCTTTGTCACCCAGGAAGAGGGTAGAGGTTCTCAGAATTTAATAAAGAACGCCAATGGAGACAATTCAAGGCAGAATAGCACAGCCGCTATTAGGAACCAAGAGCACTTATAATGGAAAATGGCATGACTATCGTCAAATTATCAGGGAGGCCCATCAGGCATCTAGGATATACTCGTCAGTGGATGCTGTTCCTTCCAGTCCAGCCACAGTTCATAGTGCAATGGTATGAGCAGTGGAAGCACTGCTACTGTTACCACTAAGACTCAGCACTTCTACCACTTTCCCACCACAACCTTAAGTGTGACACCATCAGGCACAGTCCCCTCCAGTGCTCCACTCTGTCTTCTGTCCTGTCAAAACAGACCAGCCTATCGAACCCTCTTGTTCTTATCAGTAGTACAGATTCACTTCCCGGGCACAGAGGGGTCAGGAGGAAGACAAGTCAGGTCAGGTTCAAGTCCACCAGCCAGCCCGGAGCCGCCTCCCAATCACCCATTGACAGCCAGACCAGAGCCCATTTATGCTGAGAGTACCAAGAAAGCGTAGCCGCAAGGAAATGGAGTGCAAACCCATCCTGAGTCCCTCAAACCAGAGTAAGAGCTCCTCCTGCTCTGAGCCTGAGCTTTCAGGCGAGAAACCAACGGGCCACCATCACTGTAATGGCTGCTCACACAGAGGAGAACAACAGGACTTTTTACCTGAGTAGCCCAGATTCAGCAGTCAGCACCCAGTGCCACTTCAGCCCCACAAAACGTAGAAGACCCCAGCAGCCCAGCCTCCGCTTGGCCCAGCCCAGCCACAGCGCACCCTCTCTGACCACAGAAGCCAGCCTCACCCCCACTCTCCAACCCCAAGCTCAGTCTAGCCCACCCATTCCCCCAAAGAGGAACAACAACCGGCTTCCCCAAATCCGGGCACACTGCTTCTCATCATCCACATGTCCCTCCAGTCCCTCTTCCTGAACTCCCTGCTGGTACCTCCAGCCTCAACGTCCATCTCATCTCCTGCGGCCTCTCCCTGAACTCCCATGCTTTTCCTCGCTCCGCTAGAGAAGGGCACTTCAAGGTCCATACAGAGCACCATGAAGAAAGCATCTGAACGGCCAGCACAAACTCACCACCACAGTTCTGGCTGGAACTGCTGCATTGAAGAAGAAGAGGAGGATGAGGAGAGAGCGAAGGACAGGAGAAGAAGAAGCTGGCTGCCAAACCTGGGAACAACTACACGGTGACAGGCCTAGTCAGTGGTGCCGCTGTCTGAAGGAGGCCAGGGACTGAAGGCCCAAATCCGGGCAAATCAAGGTATGGCGGTTTACTGAGTTGGCAGTAGGGAAGGAACTGCCAACAATGAGCCCAATCCACCACCTCCCACCTAAGAAACTGCACAGGTAAGAATGACAAAGAACTTTTGTTTGGCATTTAATATCTGAAGATATCAATTGGAATAGAGCACTAGTACTGTATCTGGATAGAATTAAGCATTAGATAAATATCAGAAAAATAGATGTTTATTTTCATTATTGATTAATATTTTTCTTTAGTTGATCATGTTGTCAGTGAGACAGGTTTACAATGCTGTAACACTGACAATCGGACCAATAGATACATCAAGTTGTTCAACACGATATGAAGCAGTGATATATAAGCAGTTCTTGCTAATTTGGAGGCTGTGTTAATAAATGAGAAGAATTTTCTGCATCATTATTTAGCATCCCCGAGTAAATGCTAATGCTAAATGTTGTTTTTATTTTTCGTGCAGCTGAAAACATCTAGCTGTGCAAAATCTTCTGTTTATACCTCTAGTTTCCTACCTATTATACATTTCCTTATAATACTGTTTATGCTAAATAAGGGCAGAGCACTGAAAAATACCAATAGTCATCCTGAGCAAGAGGAATTCTAAATATTGTTTACAGAGTAAGCCGTGTAAAAGTAAAATCTAGAAGTTTAATGACACACCAGCACATTATATTAATTAGCAGTAAGATGAATGCTATGAATATCATATTTCCATTATAGCACATACCATGTGCTTGTCCTCGGTTTCCTACCATGACTTGCACTGGAATTAATGGGACTTGTTATTCACTCATGACACTGTGGTTTCGCTTTATATTACATAATTTAGCACTCACGCACTTAGTCTAATGCCATAAATGTGCATTTTTGTCTCTTATGCTCATATGGGATAGTATATATATATATATATATATATATATATATAAATGTTGGTGCTGCTTATCTGCAACTGTGCTATACATTCATCTTACTGCAGGTATCAGGTGAATCGCACTGTGCCTTCTCCTTCATAGCATCATTATTCAGCTCCTGAATCAGCCTCCATTCAGCGCCTTGTGATCATTCAAACTGTTCAGGCATATTCCTCAATGCATGCCTTTGTTCTATTCATGCTAGTAATGTGACTTTTTCAATTTAATTACCACGCAAAATGGGTCTGTTAAATAGTCCCCTTCTGTGTCATGTTGCTGTAAATTGTTTCTGGTTGCAGCACAATAGACAGAACTTGTAAAAAAGAAAAAAACAGGCCTTGTTCCAGCGATATTGTCATATAGGACAAGCTAAGTCATTAGCAGTATGCTCAGCTGCATCTTTTGGCATCATTTTCATTTAATTGTTGGCATGATTGTAAGTTTTTAAATTCTTGCAGTTGAAAATGGTGTTCTACATTTTTATAGGGCAAATATTACAGCACTTAGAGGATCTTGCAGAATGATAAATTTTCACCCTTTGTTCAAGACTCACACTACGTGACTTACTGTACACAGGGCTTCTAGCCATATAGCCATTTATTAGTGGGAACATTTGCACACATGCTTTAACCTGAGTCTGCAGGAGGTTAAGAATACACACAGTCTGAGTCAGCTACCCAAAGTAGAAACAGAGAAGGGCCTTGTGTTGCAAAGTTATTAAAGCATCAAATGATCTCTCAGAATAAACTTTGCTTTGTCTGGGAGAGACAGTAAGGATGAGGTGTAACGCAATAACTGTACCTCTCAAGACGAGCAGATGTTCTGCCATCTGATGTTGGAGTCAGTAAAAGCTGGACTGTTTACTATCAAAAACTCAGATTGCTGATCACATTTCAAGGGTCCTTATGTTTGCGGGTAATTTAGTAAGGACTCCATCTCTCCTGTTATGACATTGCTGACATTCTGCGCTGGTAAAACACACCCTTTGTTGAGACATGGGAACACGCCCTGCCAGCCGGCGCGACAGTTGTGTGGCTTTGTAGTGTTCCAAGTTTATCATGGGCTTAGTGTGTTTAATCAACAAGTGTCCCCTGGCACCAGACATGTACTGAAACCTGATGGCAGTGCTGCAGGAAAATGAATCTAAATATTGTCTGCAAAGCAAACCAAACTTCATAGAAGATTAATTACGACAGAAAAGGAACTCTTTTGTGTGGAATGAAAGGAAAACAACAGCACATGCACCCCACGAAGCAGCATTTTGATGTGCTGAATCACTTAAAAGCTACAGATGGTTTGAAAAAATCTGGCCTCAGAGCCTTTTGATCACAGAGGAAAAGACCAAAATTTCTCTTTGTTCCTTGTTGTCAAGCCAACCTACATATCATGTGATGGGGTCAGCCTAAGACAAGGTGTGTGTTTGTGTGCATGTATCTGTGTCATGCACGAGTTTGTGAGTAAGTACTCTTTAACAGGGAAGTGCGTCAACAGGTCAACTAAGGTTGCCAAAGGAGGCTTAGCTAACAGATTGTGCCGTTCTGGCAACCCTAAACTGTCCCAGTCTGGCAGTCGTTTGCCACTCTATAGAAGTAGAATTTACAGATCGCCATGTGGATTCAAGTCCATTGAGTCTGACTTGGGTGTGAATTGCCTTGCTCTCTTTAATCCACTGTTCCAGACGCAGCCCTCCTCCACAGAGCTATCCTGATCCTCTCTGCAGAACAGATAGCATCTTGTTGCCATCTGACGGATCATTGAAAGCTGCTTCTAGTGAACCACTAGGGTCAATGAGTGAACGCTATGTTTGAGATATGGGTGCTGAATTTCAAGGTATCTAATGGGTGCTGCTGTTTTCCTGCTGAGACAGACTTTAAATACATAAGGACTCACATGGAACCAGGGTTGTGTTACTACGCATGGCGGGCTTTAGAGAGCCCACCGGGTCTGATCCAGGGACAGTTTGCGCCCAGCCCGGGACAAGCGATCTCTGCCTCTCCAGCATGAGGTAGGTACCTGATGGCAGCTCCTTTCGCATACGTCCTCAGTTAGACGCCAAAGTTCACCAGATATCTATCATTAGACTCACGGAGTAGAAGTAGTGACGTTTCTTATTGACACAGGAAAGTGGTGTCAGGATTTGAGCTAGGTCTCAGGAAGATCAGACAAACCACAGTGGAAGGCCATAGAGTGCGCCCGGCTTATTTTCATACACCTCTGCAGGCCAAAATCCAGAGGTGCCTTAGATGGGTGCAGTGACAGCATGTGGTCAACTTTGCTAATTCTGTATTTCTCCTCTGTGACATACTCTGCCTTTTTGCTTGCTAATTCTTAAATCCTTTTTCTACCAAGACTTCCTATTTTTTTTTTCCATTTTAACCCATCCAGAGCCTAGATTAGAATAGTGGTAAAATGAAGAGGATAAGAAGTGAAATAGGGATTATGGACAAAGTGTGTTAGAGAGGAGCGACAAAATTAAATTTGCAGAATTTAAAATGAAAGTGGGTTGTAATGAATAAGGGAAGGAACTGGCTGTCAGAGAAGAAGATGACAAGTGGGGGCTGGAGCAGGTCGTAGAGATAAGGAGGACTAGTGTCAGACATTAATGGATCTTTGGGTTTATAAGGGGACTATATAAAATATGGTAACTATCCTATTAACCTGGGAAAGAAACAATGGTACCCTTCTCTGTATTATATCAGAACATATTGAGATTGGACAACATGCATGATAGAATGTAATCTAATACAACAGCAAGCCAATACAAAAAATATGACATTTTAAACATGGCTGTAGGGGATTGTATTATACTGTGCCAGGTCTTCATGATGCCACCTCCTCTGTATGACAGTAAAATTCAAAATCTGATCTGCCCATTTTCCTGACTTCACCTCAGTGTAACAAAACTCTGAATTAACGGTTGGGTGTAATTAGGTTATGTTTCATTTCATACTCTTAATGCTGTATAAGCAGCTTTAATTTGGACTTGTTGCTATGTAAAATAGCCCTGGTGCTTAACGCATCTCTTTAACCTCCTGCTCTCCAGACACCCCTCTCCTTCGTATTCAGATACTTTTTCTTCTTACTATTATTCAAAAACAAAGATAACCGCTCTAGAATCACGAATGTCATGCACAACAACAAATCCTACTACACACAAACACGAAGGCACATTGTCGGCCACTGGGCTTGACCCAGAGGACAACACACGAGGTTGCCACGTGTACATAAGCACTTACACACCCAAAGGATCTAATGACCGACACTGAAGTATTTGTCTCACAGATGTCATACTTTTTACATATTTACCACAGAAAGAAAGCCAGATGAAATCACTTGTGAACTCATTCACAACAACAACAACAACACACTGTAGTGTAGCTTTCAGTCTCATTTTAAACTGTCACACCGCTATCTGTAGCTACTTAGCTGTAACCTCAGTCTGATCCCATTTTAAATATTCCCCCAGCTCCTTCCTCACTCAGCTTTTTTATACCACACACACACCGCCAGGATAGCATATGTGTAAACAGATCCAGTGTTACTACTGTAGCATGACTGTTTACATTCTAAATCTGTTACTGTTGTTGCTGGTTGATTGCAGAATGCAAAGCTCGCCTGACAGGTTTACCGGCTGGTCGTGATATCCTTCACATGACTTTGTATTTTAGCAAAGGAAATCATTAATCTATTCTATGGAAACTGACTAACTAAGATGTCTATTAATAGATGTTTAGGCTATAACAGTGACAATATCTTTGATGAATGGTGCATTTTGTGTCATGATAACATGCATTATATATGATACTACTGATACTACATGAAGCTGAAATCATTTGTTTTAATACTGACTGTGTGGTTGGTGATAAAAGTGCTTGTACTGTTGAACCTTTAGTCAATTGATTGATTTGTTGATCAACAGAAATTTTACCGCAAATATTTAGATAATCACTTATGGCTTATATTTTCCTTTCTGACATTAAATGAATAGAGTATCTTTTAGATTTCTGGCTGTTTCTAAGACAAAAACACAAATTTAAAGACATAACCTTCATTTGATGATGATCATTTTTCACTGCACTCTAACATTTTATATACCAAACAATTAATCAGTTAACTAAGGAAAGGACTGGCAGATTAATTGATGATTAGTATTTATTACTTTGTGGCCCCCATGCTTTGTATGTTTTACATGCAGTCTTTATCAAAGAAAATGTCTTTTTTTTTTTCCTTGATCAGGAAGGCTGATTCAGCCTCTCACATCCTCTCACAGGACATAAGCAGTGACATTCTTTCACCACAGAAAATCTCGTGTGGTTTTTGGACACAAATCTCAGAGATCTAGAGGAGACGTGCGTAGGTACATGCACACATGCACATAGACCCATAATCCCTGCACCCATTAATATTTCTCCTCTGCCTCAGCATTTCTGCCTTTCATCACAGCTCTTTGTCTGTAAAACGATAGCGATCCTTTAGCTAACTGCCACAGAGAATACCTAACCCTTTGTCTCCTCCTGTGCCCTCTCTTTCTCCTTTCTCTCCTCATCTGTTTGATCTGCTGATTTATGGCGGAATTGAAGTCAGGGGCCAGCAGATAAATGGATAGAGGAGTCATTTTGTGATGGAAGAGAGGAAAGTCAGATGAAGGGATGGGATTGGACCATGTTTCCCTGAGCCATTAGTGGCTGTAATGAGACAAGTGAATGGCTGTCACTCAGCCTAATTGGTCACCTTGATTAGATAGTCTACTCATGCACAGTGTTCATTGGTATTACAAGCAGCCATCATGGTGGACAGGCAAACTGAAGAGAGGAATGCAAAGCGTCCAGTGAATTCAAAGAAATGAACAGTTTTTGATTAAAGCAAGGTTATGTAACTTTTGGGAGAAAAAAATGACACAATCTTCCTCTTAGACATGAAAAGTTGAATTTATAAGAAATAAAATGTACCCCTGCTGAATTCAATATACACAGGGCTTCTGCTTCTACAGCTTTACTTGTTCCAGTACCTAAGCGTGTCTAATGGTAGCAAATTTTAGCAAACTGTAGATAGATAATATTTCTATGTATTTGGAAATAAGAGTTATTTTGCTTGCTCTTTACTTGTGCTACTGTTATACTTTAGCCAGAAGCAGGTGAAGATTTAAATCATTTTATCAGAAAAGTGAAACAAATTGTAACCATATTATATCTCAGCAGGAGACATATTCATTGTTTCCAGGTTACGGTGTGTCTTTAAGGCAAATAACGGTCCAGGGAATCTTGGGAAATAGTCAGCAAAATGTACATGGTCTCACTCTAACAGTATATCATTAGTCAGATGTGAGTAGTGATATACTTGCGGCAGTTTACTGTCTTCAGCCAATATCAGAACCAAGCAAAGTTGTCATATCTGTTGGACTCACGTCATAAGGGGATTTAGTAAGGCTTGACTGTTGCAGCTGTAAGTTGACACTGAATCAAGAAGTGCGCCTCTCTAATATGGAAGTGAAACCACTCCTAACAGTATTTGTTCATCATTTAAAATGCGCTCAATCTCATGGACTTATTGGTGACGCATAGTCCAGATAAGAAAAAAAATCAAGGGGAAGTGAAGTGGTTCCACATTTATAAACAGATGCACAAATAATATTCTATCACTGCGACAGACTGAAAGACCGCCTCAGGATACTGCACTTGGCTGGGCTGATGTTTTCGAAAAGTTGAGACGCGTACACAGGCAGACAGCAATGCAGACACAGAAGAAAATACACACAAAATATTGCCTGAATGCATGTTTGTTTGTATCTTGTTTAACCCATCATACTTGCTTTAATCCTTTGCCTGTTTTCTCCTTTTTTCAGAGTGCGTCCAGTAAGATGAGTGGCAGCAACATGGAGCTGGACCGTTGCAGCCAACAAGGTCAGCAGAGAGTACTATCATCTCCATAAGGCAGTGGCAGCCTACCTGCTGCTTCTACTGACAACCTAACTGGGCTGACACTGGTAAATACCTCTCACACTATTTTGGGCCCAGGTTTATTAAAATATCTGTGGTGTACAGGTCCATTTACCCAATAGAAACTTTCACAGGGACTCTAAGGATTTAATCATCCACATTAGGGTATTATCTGATAGCTAACAGGCCTATTTGTGCAAGTCACTGGGAAATCCATGACGTTAGCTGTCTTGTTGTTCAAACGTTGTTTCCTCTTCATTTTACTATGAAACGCACTTTGTCCAGAGGAAACTGAGGACAACACTAAAAAGAGGAAAGGGAGTGCTGTGAGGTTTTAAGGCAGAAGTCTGAGAGCTTATCTCTTCTTTTCTTTTCGCACAAGCGCACATGCAGATTATTTTGACCCAGCGTTGATTTCACGTAAAACTGAGACGTGGCTTGAAATGAGTGGTATCTGTCCTTGGTTTAGAAATTACTGTCATCCTCGGCATATCAGCTTTTAAACCTCTGTGACGCCCAGAGTTTGTACTGCTGGAACTTCCTGGGCAAATGTTGTTTTGAAGAGATAATTATATTTGATAACGAGGGAAAAGGGCTTGGCTATCCTACTTTTTTTTTTTCCTTACAGTCTTCCTCTGTGGAAAGTTGTTATTGAAGACTGCACCACAATTATCTCAGTGCATTCGTCTCCTCTAGTGTAATGTCAAGTTCCAACTGAAGCCTTTAATTGACAAATGGACTGGCAATTGATAGAAGATGTCGAGTGTCAGCTTTGAACACTGGATTGTGGAATTTCCAGCCTTTGAGGAAACGAGGTATGTGTTTGTACTAGGCTGAGCAGTAGCAGTGACAGAGGGGGTGTAGTAATAAATCAAATTCACAGCTGTCAGCCAGAAATAAGGAAAGTGTGTACTGTTTAGGTATGGGAAATTAACTCACAAGGACAGTGAGAAACATAGGATATAATACAGGAATTCACTGAGGCAGTGAAACGAAAGCTGCCAATAGCTGTATGTCTCTGTCTGTATCGCTTTCTGCTTTCCAAGGTGACATGTGTCAGTTGATTATAATAACACTATAAATATAGTTTTTGTCACACAGTTTGTGTCAGCCACAGCTGTCGTCTTGTCAACTGCAGTATTTCTCCTTTTTTAGAATACTCAGCACCTTCCAGGAAGTTAATTCTCATACAAACAGTACACTGTACCTCTGACCTGCTCATGTTAAACACTTACTTCCATTTTTAATGACTGATTGGCAGACCTGACGTCATTTAATTTTTTTTTTTGCTCTCTCTCTCCTGTTAGATTCTCGGATGCTACACGGATGTCTTGTTCCTCTGCCACTGTAGTCCAGCTGCCCCAGCCCAGGGTCCTCACCCACCTCCTCAAGAGAGTCATAACCAGCCGCCACCACTTCCGGAAAAATGGTCAACCGCACCGTGTCGGCTCCTACAGCACAAACGGGAAAACCTTTGTCCGAGCCTACCGCACGCCCCTGCTCACTGGCTCCGAGACCAACGTGTGCTCACCCACTGAACTCATCTCCCCGTCCAGTTTGCTCTCCAGCCCCGCTGGACCCAATGCCCATTTTCTCCTCCAACGAAAGTCTCTGGAGCGCTTGTCATGCCCTCTGCCGGTCTCAGGTCCTGACACTGGATGAGCTGAAGACTCACGGGCGCTTATGTCCACTGTCGGGCGGCCACCTGCCCTCTTCTCTCTCAGCTCAGCTGCCCTTCTCGGCCTCAGAACCGGGTCCAGCTACTAAATCTGCTCCAGCTCAGCCCAGACCCTGAGCAACATTGACAGTAGAGAGGAGGTACTCCAAACTGGGAGGCCTGTACGAGAAGCCTTACGGCGCCATTTCAAATGTGAGGATCACTCACTGGCCCCAGAAGAACCCACTGAGGTTTGAGGAGAGCAACTGGTCCTTTCAGGCTCACATCTAATGTTGTTGCAATGCAGGAGATGCTGTACCACTCTGCTGCCTGTGCCTCAGACCCCAGCAACTCCTACGCTTTTCGTAAAGGTAATCTTTAAATAATGGGTCAAATATGTGACAAGGATTTTATACAATAAATTTGTTAAATATGTGTTTATAACTATGATCATATTGTCAGTGCTAACTCTTGGCGACAAATACATTGTGTTGCTTGTAGTCACAAGCTTCACAATAAAAGCCTCCACACCACTTGAACACTTTTAATTTGAAGCAGCTGCAGTGTGACACACTTGGTTTGCACTGACAGTAACTCACTTAAGCTCTGATACAATATCAGGAGAATACAAAACAAGGGTTTGATGTAATGAAAATCTTAGTAGTAATAGAATGAACACTGAGTACAGAGCACAATAAGTATTAGACTGTAAACAACTGTGGGTTGGCACTTGGTTACAGTGGCCAGTGTTTATCTCCAGTCAGAGGTTTTTAACACAAGAGAACAACATGTATCTCACTGAAGATCATCTTTACTGTTGTTTGAGGAATAATTTGCACAGTGGTGGTGCAAACTGTTCTTTTAAGCAGGGATTTGACAGTTTGAGAATAGAGTGATAAGATTAAAATCGGGTGGTGATCTTGTTTGTTCTTAGGCTACAGATCGGATGTCCCCACTACAGCACAAACCTCAGGGCATGGTGTAAACAACCGCTGAGAAAATGAAGGGTGGAGTCGGTCTCACTGACCTTGTCCCAAAGTCGTTAGTGCTTACAAAGCAGCAGCCATTTGTACAGTATGTTACACACAGCTGTGGGTGCCTCACACCTGCTTAATATCACAAGGCCCAATTAATCTTTACATTCCAGGCAGGATTTACAGTCAACTTGTTGTCAAGGCCAAATACACACAAATACCACACCTATCACACATAATGTGCTATGAGCCCATCCTGCACAAATAATTATTATAGTATAATCTGCAACCAGCATTGATTAGTGTTACACAGTATGTTTGTTCAACTTTATGTATGACATGTTAATCTATGTGTTGCTAGCTGAAACTTAAACCTCTGAAAGTAGATTTTAGTCCAGTTAATCTCAAAGAAGAGATTATATTTGAATCTGACCACAACACACAATGAGAACAAGATAAATTTCATTGAGACATTTATTTAATTCTGAGAAATATGATTGGGAAAAATAGCTATAAAAAAAGAATGTCAGACACTTGAGAGGTGTGTAGTAGCGTTTCAATAGGTAAAAAATCTTTTTTTTTTTTTAAAGCTTTCACTGAGAATTGTTAATTCGCATCAAGGATGCTGATTTCATTTGAATTAGAGCAGGAGCTGAATTGGCACTGACATTGAATCTCTCTAACAAGCATTCTTCTTGCCTTTCTTTGCCCCTCCCTTCCTTCCGCCTGTGCGTGACTCCTCTGCCCCCTTCCTCCTCTCTCTCTGTCCTTTGTGTTTTGTACCTCCAGATCTGTAAGAGCTCATCCATGGAGGTCAAACAGGGTCTCACGGTCTGTCAGTGCAGCAGAGCATGCTCCCCACTTCAACCTCCAGCAGGACTGTGGACACTCGCTTATGCCCCCCAGAGCATGTTGCCCTCTGATGAAGTCTCTCTGGCCCAACCCGCCCGCCTCCTCATCCACGCCCAGGACAACAGGCAGACCGAGAGCGAGTGGTGGTCAATACCCTGAGATCCCAGCAGACTGCAGCTGACTTTGTTCGGGAGTGGAGTATGCCCATAAAACTCAGCCAGAGGTAAAAATGAAAGGCCTGCTTCCTCCTGCAGCCTGCAAACGGGCTCAAGCACTTGAAGGAGCATGGTCACGCACCATGACCTTGCCTAGAGAACTTGCTGTTGGTGCCTCATCACCGCAGGGGCCCTCCCAGTTCCCCAACAGAGCAATAATGACAGCAGCACCAGTAATGGTTCATGGTGTAGACAACGCGCCACCTTCCCCGCCTCATCAGCACCGCCAAGGCCAAACGCCGCCCTCTGAGGTGATGCTGCCTCAACTGGCGGAACCGCAACAAACGCGACTCAAGCCAGGCTGGCACCTGAGATCGCCTCGGCGGCACAGTACCGCAAATTTGACGAGTTCCAGACGGGTATCTGATCTATGAGCTCCTCCACCAACCCAACCCATTTGAGGTGAGAGCCCAGCACTTAAGGAACAAGACTACTGCTGTGAGGAATCGCCCCTCATCCTCTGGTTCCGCTTTTTATTCAGCTGGCCTCCCGAGGTTGTAGCCCAGCCCTGCTCCAACCTGACCCCATTAAACGGATCCACATCCAGGAGGCTGCGATTCTGCAGAGCCTGCCTGGGGCCCTAGGAAGGACCCATGGAGCAGCAGCTGGAGACACGGACATGGGAGGAGGCTTTGTCGATGGATCCCGACATGAGGGCCTCTCAACTGGCTGGACGTGAAACGAGCCCTGCTGATGCTGATGAAGTTCGCCGAAAGGCCGCTGGAGCCTTTAGGGAGAACGTAGAGCTGGAGGACTGGCTGTGCTGTCAGTACTTTCTCGCCCACCCTCTGTCTCTGCCATACTGCTGAACTCTACTCACTTCAAAGTAATGGCTCACCTAGGTTGGGTGCCGTGCAAGGGAGCACTAAAGTGTGAATTTGTGAACGTGTGTATGAGAAAAGACCAATAATGTCTATACTATGGATGGTCCAGTGATCCTTGGAGACATCAGAAACCTACCCAGCTGTTTATGCTACTGCTACGTGTACAGGAGCCATGATCAACCAAGCTGGCCCACTCTGAACCTTTTTACACAAACAGTATTCTGCCACAGACTGTCATCAAAGACAGAACCGAATTTGAAAACCTGCTACAGCCATAGACATGTGGACAAAATCACTAAAACATTCACACCGACCACCAGAATCATGAAAGCAGTGATGCTAATAAACACATCGGTTATGGAAAAAAGAAGAATATGACAGTATTCATAATTCTATAATACACTTACCAAAGTTTCATGTTTGACACTGTATTTATGTATTTATTAAATATCAAATGAGACATTTTACCACTGAGAACAGGCTAATAATTCATAACCTTATGTTGTGTCAGCTAGCTTCGCAAAGTAATGTCTTGTCTAAATGTGCAGCTAAATTAAATTCCAGATATCTGAAATATGAGGTCACTAGCAGGATTATGGTAAGCTGCCACTTTTCCGTCACACGCCTATTCATGGGCACATAGTGCTGTACTGTAAACAACACAAATTGTGGATAACTGGTTTACTAGTTGAATGATCAAGGCAGCTTTCCTTAAGCGTGTGTTATCTCAGGCCTTGTTAGACAGCACTGCATAAATAGATAAAAATTAATGATAATCCATACTGTAACACACAACTCAATATTAAATGACAGACTAAACAATTTTCAACATTAGCAACTGCTCTCTCACTGAATGGTCAAGCCCTTGTTTTTCCTTATGCTTACTTTTTAGCATATATTTAAATGTTTTGACATTTGCTCACAGTGCCTTTGTTCTTTGTATATGTTACAGTGACTGGAAGCCAAATGTAAATATTACCAATCATTTGTCCCAGAACTGGCCTCACAGAATGTTCTAGAAACTACTTTGTACAGTTATTTCAGATGATATTAGAAAAGAAATTGTTCCAAGCAGGTCTTAAAAAAGCCATGAACATGAGCAGCAGTTAAAAAATATTGATATAATTTATATCCTGTAGTAGTCACTGGAATTTCTCTGTTTATTTCATATGATTATCAAGTTAGTTTTCGCACAGCAGCAGCTGAGCCAGGTTTTTTTCTCTCCTGTGTCCCATGGTGGCTGCAGGAGAAAGCTTCAGTTATGAGCTTTTATCTCCAACAAAGAATTTTTTCCACAGTCCAGAGAGATGAATTTAACACCCGTATGCAGGTTTCTGTTCGCGACTGATATTTCTAATGATGAAGAGAAAAAAGAAAACATGAATTCGATCTCACAACTAATACATTATCGATTTGAATTATTTTTGTGCCCTACTTACTTGCATCTATCAATAACCAGTATATATTTTCTCACAGTATTATCCTGTATCTTGTTTCTTTTTGATGCTTACATTTTAATGGTGGAGCTTATTATTATGTTGGTGTTAGCATTTCCAGCGCTAATGAACCTCTACAAAACATGTATTTCATCTTGCACATTCATTCCTTCCATTAAATAAACTTCAGAGTCATTATTGTAAAGCAGTGAAAAGAGAGGAAATGGGACCTAATATGTCTCAGACAGAGGAAATGTAGGTGTTATTTTGATGAACTTGGAGCAATGACTGCACACACTAACTCAGTCTTTGTTATGTTTCTTGTCTTACCTTATTTTCAGCTTTAGAATTTTATTGCCCTAAAGTATTATGCAAGACTCTGCAACTATTGTAAGAGAATGAAAAGTTTAACCCTGTAATAAGAATGCACTAGAATGCCATCGGCATCAGGCAATAATACTAAGTCTGAGCAGGAAGTTACACCACAGTTGTCATACATCTTTGTCCAGTCTTTTCTGTTGTTAGTGAAACACACAAAACACAATTTTTGTGTTTCAACAATTTGATTACTTTGAAACAGTTTATACATGAGCTGCTGCTGAAGCTATAAAAGCATTGTTAATATGCCGCTTTCTAAACTGAAAGGAACATTAACAGACATTAACTAACAGCTGGAGAAAGCTATAAAACTTAAATCATCCGACTGTAGGAGCAGCATCTGCTGTAGTGGGGAGAGAGAGTATATTGCATGGATCAACACAACAGGTTGTATGTGTTGTGGAATCCTTTTCAATTTGAGTTTGGAGCCCTCAGGCCAAACAGACCCCAGACCCCACCCCCACCCCCCAGCGCCTCCGCCCCACCCCACGTAGCTTGCCCATCACCCTTCAAACCACTGGCTGCTCCCTGTCATAGGTGGAACCATGGCGGTGTTTTGACCAATGGAATGGCATTTCCAGGAACGCAGGCTGCCCTGTCTCCTCTTCTTTCTCACAAACACACACACACACACACACCAATGAGTGAAGCAGCCTGTTGAGCAAGAATCCAAATAACCCTCCCAGTAACAGCAAGGCTCTTTTCTTTGTTTGTCCAGTGAACACCGGGTCAGGAGGTCATACTTTATTTGGGCAACATATCCCAGCAAACCCATCTTCAGCACAGGACCTAGGAGGACAAAAACAAAGACACCGCACTCAAACCTCCCAACTTTAGTACACATATGGTAGAAATGAACTGCTGTGAGAAACAATTATTTTAAAGTGATGTGAGGAGAGTTAATGGAAAATCCACTTGAAAAACTTACTCAGCCTTTACTATAGTTGATAATATCTAGGGTCCATTAGCATCTCAAAGCTACAATCTTTTATTACCAGACATGAATAATATAAGGATAGATTCAATTACAGGATTGTGCTGCATGTGGATCCATGTTTGTTACCCACAACGCTTGGAATTGTGATTTTGACTAAAATATTCCAGTATCCAGCCATAATTACTTTGCACTTAGACCTCAATATATGTATTACACTGTCTGTCTGTATTATCTGTAAATGCTAACACGCCTTTTATTGCATACATGCACCACACGACACACAAATCACATCAATAGTGCTGTACCACCCGACATACGTATACTATATCTTTATATGTACATGCCAATATTTCACTTCCCCCTGAAACCACAAATCATACAGCATGCAAGTAGGTATACGTAAATGGGAATGGATGGTACACAAACTGGCACATGACATATTTAACACAAACTTCCCTTTCTAACTATCAGTCACCACTTTTTTCACATACTTTCCACCTGAGATTGTTGGCTGGCTCAGCTGGTTAGAGGGAAGCTATCAACTAAAGTTCCCAGGCAAAGTTTCCATTCAGGACTTCACGTTGTTAAAGCACAGCCGGCGGCTGATTTGACAGTAGCCTCGAGGGCTCCCTGCTCCATCAGTTCAACACAGCTGCCCATTAGAGTGTGTTCGCATAGTACTGGGGAGAAATGCCAAATGAAGGTTACCGGAGATGTGGGACAGCTCGGATGTGGGTGTCCTCCCCCTCATCTTGTCCTTGTTGTTTCGGTTCCACGTTTTGACCTCAGAGCCTGTGGGTTTCCTGCCAACTGCTGTTTGCAACCATTTGCCCACACTAGTAAAGCATATGCTGTTGCTGCATGAACTGCAGCAGCATGCCTCACTCCTTGACAGATTCTACATTTAGGTTATGGGTTAATTACTTCCCTGAAACACAGCTCAAAGCTTGAAGCCAAGAGTAAGCATCACTGACATGGTGGCATTACTCTCTAATTACATACAAAGATAAAGGTGACACTTCATGTTACCCAGCATCCCCTCGGACTGTGCACCTTGAACAAACAGACAACATACAGTTACAGCTGCAGGTTTCTTCCAATGATGACCTTGTTGATGTATCAGTGTGCTAGATATGCCAGGGGCACCGCAAGGTCTTCTCTGGCCAAACCAGAGACTGTACTGTAGGGCTTGACAGAGGTCATGCAGGACAGAAGACTTCATGGTTTACACAGGATATATACTTCCTTTGTCTCTCTGGCGGCCTCACCTGAAGAGGCCCTGGAGTCCTTTGTGGAGTGCCACAGCTCCAGTATCACATAACTGATGCCCTTACTACCAAACGCAATATCTTACATAAACCTCACGAGCAAGAGACGAGATATCAAGCTACAACAGGAGGCTCCGAGAAGTTTAAGGACTTGCAGCCTGTTCTGCTGCCTCTGCAACCCTGGTGTATAGAGGTAGAATGGCTTGAAAGTGCTAACTGAGGAACTAGATGTCTTCAGCATCCATCCTTGTCCTTCACACTCCATTTGCCTTTGACCTCTTGTCAATACAGGTGCTCCTGCAATTTTTGTTGCCTTTTTGCACATGTCCTTGAATGAGCACCATAGATAAATGAGAAGCATTGAAAATCACATGTATTTCCTGTAGTATTCTGACATCTAGTGGCTGAATCCTGCAACTACATTCAGATTTCATGTTGACACTGTACACTTGTCTCCCCTCTCCCTGGTGCAAAAATCTAACTGTATTTTTGTTGGTAAATTTAGCCATTTAAAAAGACCTTATTAATTAATAATAATAATAAAAACTAGCATTTTGAAAAAAATATTTTGTACAGTCATTCTAATACAGACATTAATTCTGTGACAGTCTGCGTGAGGGAAACTACCAGAATTACTTGTCAGGAATGTTTCAGAAAACCTCACTGGTTTAGGTATGAAATCTTGTGCTACAGCAGCTATAAAGTCACACCCAGAAATGTCATGAATTGCCAAACTTTATTTTTAGATCAAAACAAAGCACAGCATTAAAACATTTCAACACTGTCATGACATCCAGCCACCGTCGAGTGTGAAAAAGATGCGATCAAGCACTTTTGGCTTAACATCATGCTCAGAATTAAAGCCAGTCTAACTAATTTGTTTGGTCATGAAAAAGACTTCAAACCCTTTAAATGATTTTACATCACTATCAAAAAGTTGAATTTATCATGCCAAAGCCTAAAGCAAGACATGGGTGAAAAGAAATTCACTGAACTTCAGAGTTTGTGGTGTTGAAAAATGCATTCATTCATTTAATTACGTGGTCAGAAGAGTGTGTTGTTTTTTTTTTCAGATGACTTGTTAGTATGCAGCCTGTAAATGCAGTGGAGCACCAGGTCCCCAGGAAGGACACAGGTGAGATCAGCCCAGGTAGAGGAAGGGATGGGGGCGGGGAGAGAGAGAGGAGGAGGAGAGTTTGTGAGGGTTCTTGGAGGTGGGGTGGAGAACAGGGTTCAGGTTTCAGCTACAGGGAAATATGGGGCTGGGGTGGGAGTAGGGGTGGTGGGGGGCTGATTTCGAGGCTTTGTGTTCATTTCTTCTTGGGTTTTGCCTCCAGGGGTAGACCAATATCCTTCCCGCGCAGTTTCAACCCTGTTCGTGGCAGATTAAGGGGCGTACTGATGAACACGTGGGTTGTACAACTGACAACTGAGGCATCATAAACATGATCAATCTGTTATAGAAACAAGAGTGAACAGTTTTCTTACCAATTGCTCTCTCTATCTTGCCCATGACCTGGTTGTTGGGAATTGCTTTCCCGCTCTCATAGTCTGCAATGACTTGAGGCTTCTCATTAATTTTCTGAGGAAAAGATTTATGATACATAATTTATCATTTTGTTTAACCATAGGGTCTAAAGCCAGTAAAACTACCCATGCATGCAAAAAGGGTCTTTCATTTAACTACATGATGAAAAGCAATGACAGTAAGGTTTGCACAGGAAATAGCTTAATAAGCTTCATCACAAAAGCAATGGTTCTGTCATTAACATGTCAATATTATGATTCATCATATTTAATACTGGATTATCCAGAGCAGTTTGAGTCTGTTGGCCAGGGAATGCAACAGAATGTCTACTTGAATCTCTCTCAGTGTTCAAACTCTGGATGGCCTTGCATCAAATGTGACTGTATGCTGGTTGCAGTACCAAGATATGTGACGTTTAAGCTATGTGTGACAGTAACTCGATTGTCTTCAACTTCAAATCCATCAACACACAGTAAAAGGATGTTTTACCAAAAACAGACAAGAAGCATCTTTTCCAGGAGCACCACCACCTGTTATGTGTCATGCACATGAGAAGCCTGTATACTCACAGTGGCCAGGTCTTTCTGGGTCAGGCCATTATCCTGTCTTCCTTTTTGAATGACCTTGCCCACCTCCAGGGGAACCCTTTCATGGTGGAGCTCCTCTGTTTCCCGGTCCAGTTTGGCCGTGTTCTTCGTCACAAGATGCTGTTTGTTTTGCCCTGCAGACCCTGTGCGACAAGCGGTGGATCAAGATAATGTTAGGCCATAATTCAGAGTGGTTGGCATACAAGAACAGCAAAATCACATCACAGGCAATTCAAATCATTTAGTGCTTGTCATGTTTGGCCAGAATTACAACTTGGATGAGGAGAGGAATATCTAAAAATGCATCAAATGATCTGTGGTTTTACTAAATGTGTACAAAAAGAATCAGAAATTTACATTTCTTGGTTGTCTCAATATCCTCCCCACGTCTCTGAGCAGCCGTGACAGCCTGGAGAAAACATGGACATGTGCAAACCTTAAAATTCAAACCTTAAATTTCAAAACACATTCCACTTTATTTGACAGCAGATTGCATTATGACCAGGCTCATGTAGCTTTTTAGTTTGCTATTACAAATCCTGTCGTTAATAAGTAACGAAACTTCGGCGCATAGGTCAAACAAAAAATAACGTGAGCACAAACAAGCCCACTCTACAGCTGCTGCCCCTAAACGCCCCATGTCCGTGCAATAAAAACAATATTTTATCGTCATATGACAACAGTCGTTAAAGTGGGTGTATGCCTTGTTTATGGGATTTCAGAAATCCTGAAGAAAGGCTCTAAAACATGATGTGGTGAGAAGCAACACATTTTCCATCAGTCATTACCCAATATCTACATGGAGGTTGCATTTCACATCATATCCTATCCCACACAGACAAACAAAACTAAAAGTAATAGTACCGTTACTTATGAATAGCTAGCTATAGCCAACTAAGCATGTGCAGGTTAGCTGGCTAATGCTAGTTAGCTGCTATTTTGGTCACCGTCAAATAGTAGCTTCCCCAGACTAAGTTAATAGTTTTTTGAGCGAGTCTGTAACGTCAACAAATAAAATGCACAGGTGTGTGTTGCGGTTTAGATGTCTAACTGAAGTTAAGCTTTGTTCCTACTTTGAGTTGTTTGTAAAAGAGACACACGACAGTCTTACAGCCATCACAATCGCTCACTCTAGTATAAAACTAGCCAGCTAGCTAACGTCCGACGGTCCGTAACGGTTAACTGGTCCGGTTCACTGTTGTTATTAACTAAACTCAGCTAAACCACCAAGCATGTGCGATGTTTACTTGACAATTCAACCCTCAAACATGTGCAGAAATCGCCGTTTCACTAATATATTATTCACTAATGTTCAGTTTCATTTGAAACGCATTTTGAGCCCATTGTGAGGATCGACTTCCAAAATATGCTTAAGACAGAAATCAGAAACACTGACGAAGTGAAGGGTTTATGCTAACCTGCTTGGATTTGGCCTGGGCAGCAGTCGGCCCCTTCTTCCTCAAGACAGTCACGGTATCCCAGTCGCTTTCTGCCATGTTTCCAGGGGTTCGCCCGATACCCGTAACGTTTAATATAGATACAAAAATAAGTTCAACTCGCTGTGTTGAAAAATGATCCTTTTAAAGAAGGTAGTGCTACTTCAGCGAATCAGACACTCCTTCCAGAATCATCACCCACGCGTTCTGCCAAAGCTTTATTTAAAACAACGTGCTTAACAATGATATAATGGAGGCGTCTAAGCAGCGACCTCTATTGGTGGAGCATAGTGACCTACATCCACATCGACATGATTTCAAACGTGTGATCACACATTACATCAGACAGGGGGGAAAACACTTGTCTAGTTGTTGAATTTGCGTATTCCATCTGTTGGCTGTTTTTGAGAACAAGGTGCAAAACCCTACAAAGTCCAGATGTAAATAAACTCTTAACAAACTGCCTAGAAATGAGTTTAAACATCACTTTGAATAATGTGTAACTGTATGTACCTGAAGCATTTTCTGTTTCTTTCTTTTATACAAAGGTGGCATGGACATACTAACAGAATTGGGAGGCCATACCTTTATTTACAAGACAATAAAGGACACAGAAAAAAGTATTAAATTACATGTAAAACTTATCATGATAATGAGTGAAAATGTACCAATAAAAATGTACCAATACGTGCAAAGACTTTTAATTTCAATCATCAATTTGGTGGAAGGTAGCTGTACAATGTTTTGCAATGAACTGCATCCTGGGTTGATACATTGGCCACAGGCTACCAGGTCACCAGTTACAAGACATTTCAGAGGCAGCATCACTGTTGCGTCGTGTGCGGATGGGAGACCAGCCAAACTCAGACTGGGCGTCGTCAACCTGGTGAAATCGTGCCCAGCGGTAGCTATGTTTGGAACCCTGTTTCCCTGCCCATGCACGAGGCTTAGGATTCATCTGGAAACAGATGGAGAAATTTGCAAAGATTCCAAAGCATTGTACATTGATGTGTCTCTAGTGTGAATGCTGTTGGACAGCCCTGGTTTATTACAATTCTCACACAGATAATCACACATGATAATTCAACAATCGATTACACAACTTAAACTGTTTCTGTACTACGTTCCTTTTGTGCTAGTTGCCAGAATCCCTGCACAAGTCATTCACAGGATTCTCTCTCTGTGGATTCATAACATTTTAATCAAACTCTAAAAAACTTCCAAAACTACAGGTGTTTGCCAGTGTTACAACAGACAGACAAGGAAATTAGTGCCACAGTGAACGATACATGCACAGAAACCCTCTTAGGTTTGCCCCAAACCTGTGATTACCCTGTAGTTCTGTTCAGACCCACAAGAAAAAAGAGGCAGTTAGTTTTCTCCCTGCTCCTAATGAGCGTCCCTGTAGTATTCTCTGCAATTAGAGAAGCTTTTCTGGAAAATGTGTAACAGATCACCTATGGGGAGCAGAGTTTTAACCAGCAGGTAATCCCCCAGATTTAGAACATGCTTTAAAAGTAAGAAATGTGTTTATATGCTGTAACCTCAATTTTTCTCTCAAAGAAACAAAACATTCTGGTGGCAGCAGGTAGCCCAGCACATCTGACTCATAATGTCCATCAGTACACTCACCTGAACAAAAACAGTTGTGTTCATGTGAAGAGTCTCCACTCGTTCTGACAAGTGATTCAACCATTCCAGATGGTCAGCGATAGACTGGCTTAGATCATTGTTGCTCTGTGTAAGAAGAAAATAATGTCAAAATAGAGGAGAGCTCAACGAAAATGAATTCAGATTAAACAATTGTCATTATGGATGGCATGACTAAATACCTCTGACAAGTTGTCCTTCAGTTCAAGCGCAGCAAGGCGAACATGCTCCAGTTTGTCAATCTGCTCTTTCAGTCGGTCATCAAGCTCCTGCATCATCATCAGGCCTTCATCTGACCTCACGCTGCCCTTGGTAGCCATCCTGAGTCAAAGAAACACGCCTGTTATTCAGAGAAGCTGGAAAAATGCTGGCTTCTGAAATGAGACCAATAAGAATGTAGTGGCATTGACAAAGAAGATTCTGTGATGTAAATGTGTTGCATTAATTACATTGATCCACCATGAAAGCAGCCATTTGTGACTTACTAGTGGCTGGAATCATGACTTGAAAAGTTGAAATATGTTTTAAACAGAATCAGAAACAGAATACTCTCAAGCATACACTTTTCCATGAAGTGGACACATTTTTTGAGAGGCAGTTCTTTTATTTACTGACCCTTAAGCACAGCCACCAGAGGGAGACACAGCCTTCATTACATACACACATACTGCATACTCTACATCCTGCAGGGGACCACTCTGTGTTGCACAGGAACAAACCTGCTGCAATGTTTTACAACTGTAAACCAATCTCAAAACTTAAATACAAGAAGAGACTATGGGTAACACATATATCAGAAAATGATGATTTCGCCAGCAACTCCATTACTTGCAACTCTCATGTTCTCAAGGAGCTTGCTAGCTTAAATCCAACTTTAGGGAAACATTGCATACTGTAAAGTAAATAATATTGGGCAACCATTAAATAATCAGTATATTTTTTTAGCATCACTTTTAATCTTGCTCTTGAGCAGCATTAGTAAATGGACATCACTTTTTTTTTTAGCCCCCATAGATGCATGATACTGGGGTTCTGTTAACAAAAACTGTTTTCACTGATTAATGTGGTGGTAGTGTTGTTAATGAATCAATTAATTGTATATAGTCCATAAAATGTCATCATAGTTTCCCGCAGTTCATGGTAAGGTTCTCAAATTTTGTTCGACCAACAGCAACAAAGTAAAACAGAGAAAACAGCATACTACTACATACCTACTTTGGCTACACTCGGGATGTTTTGTGTTTTTGCCAGATAACTGACTATCGATTATGATTATAGTCTACGATTAATGTATCTAATAGAGTAATTGACTAACAACACGTAATGACGTAGACAAACGTTAACGTAGCGAGCCATAAATCAAATTTACAAACAAGAATTAGCTCGACCCCAGGTTAAAGATGGATGACATATTTTCCTCCCTGGGACGACATGCCATCTACCCATGACTAAACTACAAGGATTTTTCGGATATGTAACTTTGAAAAGCATCGTTCTGCTAGCGTGCATTTTTGCATGCAGGGATTACAATTACGAGACCCTAGTGTTTTTGGCTAACAACACACCATGGTCGTAGCATACATTATTATAAACCCAGTTTACATTTAGTTAAAACTGAAGAAAAAAGTTCCCAGTTTCAGAGCGACTCTAAACCTAACGTACTGTTAACGTTAGCGTAGGTCGCGCGTGCAACACACCAATCTGGACATCCCGCAGGACAACTGCTCTGTCCAACGGCAGGGGTGATGAAAAAGTAGAAAACAGAAGTGAAGTTACCGTGTTTATCTGAAGTAGAAGCACTCAAAATGCGTGAAGGAAAAAAAACAAAAACAAGTAAGTCTTGTGGTTGAGTACACGACTTCCTTACTCCACAGTCACAAAGGAGAAACTTTCTTCGTCCAGACAAGCCTCGTCTTTGTCCTGAAAAAATCCCTGGAATTTGACACTTCCGACGTCACGTACCCTGTTTTTCACAGGTGCGTTACTATTGTGGTATTACGGTAATTTTATCAATAAAAATGCCTAGTGGTCAATCAGTGGAGAGTTTCCATGTCAATTTAAAGGTAATGAGAAGTAAACTTTATTATAATATCAGGTGTTGCAGTTGCAGTTAATCTAGCTGTGTTGATCATTTATTATTAAAATTATACAAAATGTTTTACTAGTATTTGAGTGGTTTCTCTGTATAGAACAGGGCCTCTCCAGCCTTTTTGAATTGTGACGACTTAAAATGAAGTAATATATGCTTGTGACTATAGCTGAAATGATTAGTCAATTAGCTGACTGACAGAAGAATCAGCTACACAATTAGCTGCTTTTCTTTATTGTATATCATAAACTGAATATTTAGGATGTTTGGTCTGTTTTTGGGCTTTTGGTTGGACAAAACAAGACATTTGAAGATGCCACCACAAGCTAATTTTTGACAATATTTTGATGTTTCATAGATGATTGGATGATTAATCAGTTAATCAATAACATTAGTTGTAGGTTGATCACTAGTCTAGAGGCAGGGTGTTGCTATGACCTCAAATTAGTACAAGTCCAAACCAAACCCAAGAAGTTTGCTTGATGAACAGTACAACCAGATCAAAATGGTCCTTGAAACTGCAGAAACAATGACTGAGTAGTAATAAATATCCAGCACTACAAACTTTGTTTTCCTCTCCAGCAGTCCAGTTACAGAATGACAGTACCCACAGAAATGCTGGTTTCTGGCATGTTGAACATACAAACCTCAGCCAACAGTCCCAAGACTGAAATCATTTCCCCATGATTTCTTTTGCAAGAATTTGATGTATGATTTTAATATGACAAAGTGAGAATACAGAATCAACAGTACATTTAAGAAATCACAACTGCTTTATTTCTTTTCTTTCAATAAGCTCTTTTTTTTTTTTTTTTAACAAGGGAGAGTATTGACCAAATATCTGAAAGGATAAAGATCAGGTAGGATAAATAGAATGCTGGATCAGCTGTAGAAAGCACTGGTCCTCTGACAAAATGAAATATGCATCTTAAAAGTACAAAAAAAAAAGTCAGGGCAACATTTTGGTGCAGGTACAATGATGAGAAGCATCAAGATCTTTTGCAGTAAGGGATAAGAGGCAAAAACACTCCAAGCCCAAGAAACCAGAAACCTATCAACAAGTGAAAGCAGTCCATTCTGAGAACACAGTGACCTTTTCAATGTTAAATCCTTTATAGTGCCACAATATCTAAAATGAAATGTGGGTTTAAGCCTCCCCTCGCTGACAAGGCTTGACTGTACAGTTAAGTATGCATATACATATATACCAGTGAAACATTGTTGTAAAGATAAATCGCAACATTTTGTAGTGTCATGGAGCGTTATAATAAGCAGTAACATTTAACCAGTTATGACATTGGCATTGGTGAGTTTCAAAATAAATGTCCATTACAAAAAACCAACCAAAAAAAAAAAAAACCCAAAACAAAATAAATGATGAATCCAACAGCTTCACATTTTCAAATAGAACACGTTAAAAGTCCTTCGTTGTCCACTGGAACTGCAGTGCACACAAAAAAAGCTTAAGCAAAGATCGTATTTTAATTCAGCAAGCGATGTTAAACGGCCCTCGTTTATGATCGTTAGCTTCTAACAGAAAAAAATTAGTTATTTGGACCCTGATTGTGATTATAGTTAGGCTGCAATTATTGCTAGTGCCACCTCAGAGACCAGATGCTGAATAATCGAATGGTGATGAGTCTGTTTCTTCACAATTGCCCACTGTACTGTTAAGTGGGATTTGAACGGAATTAAGAGAGCAAAGTCTTTCAGGAGCCTTAAAGGACAAAAAGCAAACCGCCCCAGGTTGAGGGATGTAAAAATAATCACTTATATCACATGTTCATAAACTGACAGTTTGATTCATTACAACCCAAACAAAGCGATAAGAAAGCAAACATTTCAATCAGCTATTTCAGGAGGGGGTGGGGGTGGGAGGTTCCTTTACAGCAAATGTGAATGCAGCCCCTTCCCAACCCCAATCCCCCACACACAAAATTTCACAATGAGCCCAAATTGTTGCCAGCTTGGTTTATCAAAATCCACACAGTCGATGGCAGCATAACGAATGCTGAGTTCAGGTACAGTCTTTGTGAAATGTTGCTAGCTTCTAGGTAGGAGTCCTGCAAGTTTACACACATCCAGCACATCACATGCACACGCTGTATCAATGCCACTGAAGTTTCCCATGGAAGCAACATGATTTTGGTACAATGTCCACCTTTTTTTTTTTTAAACAGACAGAAGAGAGCAAGCAACAGAATGTAAAAGCAAAGAACAGAGTTCTCAAAGAAAAGAAATAATTTCTACCAGTCTAAAGCAGTTTTGCCACAGTTCATGGGCTGGGTGAAAAACCCCAGAGGATGCAAAGTCTAGACTGATGCACTTGACTTTTGCCATGTTGACATGCAATGATGCCCACAAATTGGAGTTAGGATTTTTCCTGGATTAATAAAAGAAGTCCTTTACCAATAGAATGAATGGGTGATGACTTCAACCTTTATTTACCAGCAAAAATGCCAATGAAAAATGACAAGTGCCCCACTGCATTTCAAATTTGTTTTAAAAATTTTAACAGACTTTGCTTCTCATACTGAGTTTTTATGAAGTGTCTGCCTGGTCTTAAGGGCTATAGTCCATAAACAGGGAGTAAATACAGTTTGGCAAAATGGTGTGAAAGATGAACCATCATGTCTGAGTTGGTCATTTTCCCTTTCCCCGCTTCAAGGAGAAACACAAAAAACAGAAATATCTTTACCAATCTCCCCTTAAAAGTGACTAATAATAAATTAAAGAGGACCTTGAAGAGATCTGCTTAAAAGACTGTTTGTGTCTATGTATATATTTATAATATATTTATATATCTCTATACGTGGTGTGAAATAATAGTGTCCAGTTCTGACAGTTCAAGAGGGGTAATTCATCATGATGTCTGCATGTTTTTCCCCTTGCCTCGGTGCCTTGGGATTAGATGGGTCTCAGAAGGCTCAGACATTGGTCAGGGGGGTTTTGTGTTGGCAGGCTGGGTGGTGATGAGGATTTTCAGGTCCATTGTTATGCCTTGCCCTCCTCTACTTTGACAGCCTGGGGTTTGATGGCTCCAGTGCGTGCTGGTTTGGCTTGCCCCGTGGAGGGTAGGGGCTCCTGGAGTTTGCTGGTCATTCCCCCAGATTGTGTCTTGCCCTCACCCACTGCCTTGCGTACTTCTCGTATGGTTTTATTCTGTGCAAAGAAAAGGCGAGGTTACTAAGACCTACAGCAGTGCCTGGAGAGCTTTACATTCATGCAGCAACACTTGTTTAGATAGTCCAAAGCTGATGATCAGTTATTTGGTTAAAAAAAAAGTTTTTGACAATTTTAATGGTTGCGTCACCAAAAAGTCAAATTAAGCTTTTTCTGGAAAAATTCCTTGTTGGCAAATACCACATTGGTTCACTTTTAGAGATTGTTAGCTATCCATAACACTTCTACTTCATTTTGCATAAAAATTGTTGCTTTCCATGGACATCACAAACTCTACAGAAATAATGATTTTGTCTCATCTCTGACCGTATTTTTAAGTCAAACTACCAGACCATGATTATCTGTCGACCAGTTCTCACTTATAAACTTAAGTCACTTAAAAGTCAAACTGATTATCAGCAGTAGACCGTCTGAAATTTAAACACTTTATTCATCTGTAATTACATGTAAGAATGCAAAAGTTATTACTGTTACAGGTAAAAAATACTCCAATTAAAATTATTTATTTGTGAAACATTTTCATAGTACAGTACAGTTTAGTCTACTATAATAATTATGATATAATATTTCAATATTTCTATCAACAGTATAGAATTACACTATAGTCTTACAGCACTAAAACTGTATCCTATCAAAACATTTCAGCTAATGATAACTAAAATGGTACACTTAAAATCAAAGCTATACTCATAAAACAAGTAATTCAAATAGAGAAAAAGAAAATGGATTAAATTAAATTACCTATATTTACAGTGGGTGGCTCACCTTCATGCCATCCTCTGGCCCTTTGACAGGGGGATCGGGGGCCGAGGGAGGGGTGGAGTGGGAAGGGTCACGGCCGGGATTAGGGTAAGGGGGGGAGCGGATGATGACAGGCTTGTTGACCTGCATGACTGGTCTCTGGATGGGGTTGGGGAAAGGGCCTGTGGTGGGGGGCCGCATGTGCATCACCATGCTGCCCTGAGCAGGTGGGACCTGTTGGTCATGGGACAGGAGGAGGGGAGGGAAGTAGATGAGGGAGTGGGGAAATAAATGAAAACACAAATAATTAGCATGCTGGTATTGCATTTCTGAGGGCATTTTCAGACCTGATCCAGACAGTTGGGTTCACTCACAGCTTTGTTATGTTACTCATTTTTACATTTTTAGATGTGAACCCTGGACAATCACTTTGAGATGGACATGAGGGCATCTTATAGCAAACATACCAAACTCAACAGCTTTAGGTGGTGGATTTATTCACTGGCCCAAGTTTAAAAATGCCCAGATTAACCTTTAAAGTAAATACATTTCAAAATAAATGTGAGAAAAAGAAATACCTGTTGAGTAAAATGTGTTGGCAGGGGGCCTACAGGGCCCCCAGGACCAGAGGGCTTCCCACTGGGGCTGGCAGACCCAGGCCTGACAAAGAGAGGGGGGTAAGAAAATACGGATAGTTTTACAATCCATGTCCTCAAATGAGCACTGTGATACCTAATATCAGTTGGTAACACAGCAAAGCGGCATGTGGGGTGTTAGGTGTTCTACACAGTTGATTCCTAGTATTTAAGTTATTTCCACTCACCTGTATGAACCTCCAGATATGCCTGGAGAGTGGTTGGGCTTCTCAGAGAACTGGAAGCCTTTCATTTCCATCTGCGAGCCCTGAAAATTACGTAGAGAATATACAATAAACATTGTCAATATACATAAAAAAACTGCTGGCTGCAGTTTTATCAGAGATATGTTGCATTATACAGTGTATTACACTTATGTCTGAAAAGAACAGCATTAGATCAGTGAGTCGCACCTCTCGACTGCCAGTCATGACGGCAGGCTGGGAGCCAGGTGGCAGCATTCGACGTGGGGCTCCCACTGACAGGTTCTGTCCCTGCTGTAGCTGGATGGACTGTGGGAGGATGAGATGCTGCTGAGCTGAGCCGTAGCGCAGCTGAGAGCCAGGGAGGGGCATGGTCACCTGGAGAAAAGAAAGATTTTATTGTTTAAATATTTGAACATTTGACAAGCACCAAGAGGAAACACTGTATCTTGAGCTGCTGTGAAACTGAGCCTCATTAGCCCACTGACCTGGATGAGCTGAGAGTCCATTAACTGGGAAGAGCCCATACCAGGTCCCTGGTTCATCTGGCTGTCATAGACTAGCTGCTGGCTGCCATTCATCGGCTGGTAGTGTGAGCCTGATTGTGGCTTGACCATATCTGAGGGCTGCATGCCAGGGAAAGCCGAGTAGGGTCCCTTGAGAGGGGCTCCGCCCGACAGCACCATGGGGCTGGGCTGTGACAGGTTGGGGTGCATGTAAACCTGGGACCTGAAATGAGCAAGA
This sequence comes from Lates japonicus, assembly GCA_033238685.1. NCBI lineage: Eukaryota > Metazoa > Chordata > Actinopteri > Centropomidae > Lates > Lates japonicus. The sequence continues at coordinate 7,803,410 of BRZM01000021.1, read as the reverse complement.
CAAAGGAGGGCAGCAAAGTGAGTGAAAGAAAAACTAGACTTAAATAGGTTTCACATGTGCCATGTGAATTGAACAGATGATAGGGCTAAAGTGAAGCAAATTAACGGGGCCGCAGGGAATTCCATGAAAAAGTGAGGTGGCAGTACCTGAAGGGGGGAATAGAGTTGAACATCTCTTGGGACTGAGAGACAGGTAGACCGCCCCGAAGCCCCAGCTGAGCCTGAGCCTGAAGAGACGTGTGTAAAGAGATGGGAATCTGCTGGGCTGCGGCCGCCTGAATGGATGAACAATTACAACATAATCACAATTCTGCTGATACACAGACAAGCCTGTTTGTTTATGTCTGTTTATTTATCTCCCTACCTGTTGGTATGTCTGCTGCTGGGTCATAGTGGGAGGTACGAGGCGTGGCTGGCTTGGAAACACATGGCCATCCAGATACAATGGGGGAATATGATTACCTACAGAAGGGACAGGAAACAACAGATTTTTAGTTTAGGTCTGCTCAAAGGGTAAGCCCTCATCAAACAGGGAAAAAGAAAAACAGTTTTACCTTGCATGGACATGGAAGGTGCTACTGATGCCACAGGCATCGGAGGCATGGACACTCCTCCAAAAGAACTGTAGCTGACACCACTCGATGAGCCAACGCTGCAGGGAGGCTGAGCACCTGAAGCACCTCCGCCAGGAGAGCCCTGCTCAGGGAGGGACTGGGAGTTCTCCCATGCCTTGCGTGCTGATTCCATCTAAAGAGAACAAACATTTTTCAATGAAATGCATGTTTGAATACAACAATTAGTTGTTCCCAGTTTATGTTCCCACTATATTCGTCCCCACACAGGATACAAGTTACCTGCCCAAACAGTGATTATCCTGTATTTGTTACATGTATGAAAACATACAGCTCTGTGTAAATAGATTGTAATTCAAATACCTTGAGAGTGAGGTCAGCACTGGGGAAGGAGATGGGGTTGAGGTTGATGCCAGGCTGTAGGTGGTTGGAGCGCAGCATGGGGATACTCTGATTGAGAGCCGTCTGTTAAAAAAAACAAACAAAAGTCCGGGATCAATCAGTTGCAAGTCAGTATCAATTGCTTTTAAGCATATACACACAACAACCCTTAAAGTATTCTATTACTTAATGCATTCATATCACCTCTAGTTATTTTCCAAGACCCCAAAAGTACAGATAAAATCACTCACATTGGTGGTAAGCGCGTCCTGAAGCTTGTTGACAGGATTGGACACGGGCACTGGGGTAGAGCCCGGTGGCAGGCTAAAATCAGAGTCTTTGGCACTGACACCAAACTCAATAGGAGGCACGGGCAGCACGGTGTCCACGTGGAGGTCCACACCATTGACTGGCGTGATGGGGCCACCTTCCAGACGATCGACGCCTTCTGAGCCCTTGCGGTGCTTCAGGGAGCGTTCGTTCCCAATGGGCCCTGGCTTGTGCTGTTCTTTACTCTGCTCTGGGCCAGCATCAGAGTCCTAGACAGGAAGAGTAAAAGACATTAATTTGTTTCGTATCTATCAAGAAATCAGATTTTGTTGCAACAAATTTGTTTTTTGTCTTAAGAAACATTTTTTAACTGAAGACAAACAGTGCAGACACTGAATATTTACAGTATAGGTGGAGGTTTAAATGGGAACTGCATTGTACTACCTCAGAGTTGGGCTCGCTCCCAGTGTAAGACACCTGTTTAGTCCACGAGTCTCCTCCTGAAGACTGCACTGAAAGAGCTGAAAAAGATAAATGAATGCTATTAGTGAAAAGTGCAACCAATTTGTCTTCACAAAAAACACTTAAAGGCAGTAATAAAGTTGATAAACATACAACGTCTGCATTGAAAAACGCTAAAATGTCCCTATACAAAAACTGAAGCTTTTACTGGGAATGCACATTTTCCAAACTTCTGTGTTTTAATGTCAAACTATTGTAAAAGTACAAAAAAAGCCTACCACATTTTGCTGTATCTCTAAAAATAACAAGTGTTTCTTTAGTATTTGAGAAACCCTGTCAAAAAATATTGCAATGGTATATTCTGTGATGAGCAGTAATTAAGCAAATATGCTCTACATGCATAATATAATGTGCCTCTGAGGCTTCTGCTTAATAGCACCAACAAAAACATCATGAACAAAGACAGAAAACTGAGTCTGTCTACTACCTGAACTGTTTGTCTCCCAGATTTCAGTTCCCAGGTTGTTAGAAGAAAGCGCCTCCTCAGGTTGTTCAATGCTCATGCTTCCCTGCTTCTTGGCAAAGCGTGGTGGTATCTTGGATGTGATTGTCCTGTTCTTCACCGGCACCTAACACAACGATGAGAAAAAAGCTTAACAAACTACACTTTCTGTTCATCCTCAGCATGAGCACTGAGCAACTGGATTTAACATATGTTTAACTTACTGCAGCTCCCTGTTCCTTCCTCCTCCTCTCATCCTCCTGTGGGCGTCTTTGCTTTTTGGACAAGGCATCCTGGTATCCATCTGGATTCGAGACTGGTCCCCCTGCGTCCCCCTCGACTACAAAACAGGCATGTGGTCAATGAAAAATGTAGAAATGCAGGAGCACCAATTGCCCAGAGACTATTCATTTCTATCAGGATGAATAACACAAAAACATTAATTAAAATAAATAAATACTGAACTCACTTGGGTAGCTGCTCAGCTCATACTGGGACAGGGGTTCGGCTAGGTCTGTCTTGACAGGTCCTGGCTTCAGCTCCTTGTCTAATTTCTTCCCTGAGGGCTCACTGGGCTCCCTCTCCTCCGGCTGCTCTATGCTGTAGACTGGGCCCGACTCATCTGGGCTCCTGCTGAAAACAGGAAAGGGAGAGACAAAGGGGTTTTAATTAGGTATTCTGAGCACTGCTAAAACATCCAACATAAGAAAAAAAATAAATAAGACTGTGACAAAATAACCTAAAACCTCAGAGAATCTTGTAATCAATTTCATTTTAGGCCGTTGACCATCTAGCATGAAACATATTTTTCAGTTAACTCATTAAGTACAGCAAAGGCTATAGCTGACAGGCGGAAGAAAAACAAATAGGATGACTTAAAATTCAGGCTCGGGGGGGATGCTGTGGAAAATCTACAGTACTGTTCAGTTTGCCAATCCTCTAGTGAGGCACAGGTACCTTTCCCACATTTATCTAGCCAATGAAGCTGAGCTACATCCTCATCTGGGACAGACTGCATGGCGAGCAGTACTCAGTACCTCAGACTTTAATAACGGCAGGGGAAATAGTAGTAAGCAGCTCCTTAAACAATGAAGCAGAAATGAAAATCATCCAAAGACCAAACTATCTACAGGTGAGTGGCTCAGTTGTCATCAAGTAATACAGAATTGTTGGTAGAGCGGGTAGAAGGTAGGTAGATATCTTAGTGAACAATTATACAGTTTCTCTAAGTAGGGTAAGAACTCACTTTCATACATTTATAATAAAAAATTGTTTCCTGAAATTAAGGTGGAAAAAATTGGTGTTCATTCCTGTCACGGTGAGAGGGCAAGCCAGAGTATATTCAGGTCACAACAATATAGGTAGAGGACACACTGTGTTGTTGGTTTCTAGGCAACTGTAACAACCAGGCCTGAAATAAGACAACGGCACATTTATATTATTCCCTGGAGCAATTCATATGGGTATAGAGCAGTGTAGCCTACAGTGAACCTCAACTTAAAGTTTATTCTATTATTTACCTTTTACAAGAAGACCCTCCATTCTGCCAGCTGTCTCCTCTGTTCGAGGAGGAGGTGGGGGGATTATCAGGTGTACGTGTCATCTTGCTCGCTTCCAGCAGCGACGGCTCTCCTTTCCTGTTCTGCCGTTCCACCAGTGGTCTCTGGCTGGAGAAGCTTCTCTTGGAGAGTTCCCTTTTCTCACCAGAGCTTGGTTCGCTGTGGCCAGAGTCAGAGGGAATATCACCATGTCCCTGTGTAGCAGCGCCGCCACTTCCACCTCGCTTCTCTCTCCAGTCACCAAAGTCACTGTTGTCTGAACCTGTCTCCCATTCCTCTACCTGACCGTGCTGGCTAGAGCGTCCACCGGAGTAGTGGCCACTGGGCCAGTTGTCTTCCCCGCTGCCTTTGGAGCGACCGGGCCATGGGTTTGCAAAGTCTCCGTTTACATACTCATCACTTGTCCACTGGTTTGAGCCAGGTTCGCGTTCTTGTCGTAGACGACGGAAGCGTGGGGGCTTGTCTTGACGGGGTGGACGCCGTCTCCTTAACATCTGCCTGTCAGGGTTATCATTGTCAAAGTAGTACTCTCCGTCACGGTCCTCTGTGCCATTTTCCACGAAAGCGCCAGTGAATTTAGGGATGTACTTGAGAGTGTCACGCTCCACAGGGAGCCTGCGGGAATACATAGTCTCAGCGCCGGGACCGTAACCATTTTCTTGCATTGAGCCACCACTGCTACCAAACTGGGGCCCACGGCCCCTCCATGTAGAAATGTCCCTGGAGCCGCCAAAGCCTCGACTGTAACTTCCAGTGGTATTCAGTCTGGGAGGCAACATGCGACCCCCAAAGCCCCTGCCGGCCTTGGCCTTCTCTCTGGAATCTGTGGCTGTCTGGTCATCTGTATACACTTTGTTGGATCTCCAGGAATCTCTATCAGCTTTACGGACTTCTCCAGACTCTGCGTAACCTTCTCCATTTTCAGATCCCTTCTGGCGTCTCCTCTTGGGCAGCTCCTCATACTCAGAGGCTTCACTCAAGGTTTCACTGACATTTCTCCTCCGGGGCTTGCCTCTCTGAAACTCCTCTACCTTGACAAGGTCCCTAGGTGGTGCTCGGCCTCTCCCTGTTCGCTGAGTGCCAATGCCACTGCTGTTGTTATTGTTATAGGCTCCTCTGAGATTGTCTCCCCCTCGGCCGCCACGGGTCCCACCTCTAGAGCTGAATTCTCTAAAGCCTCGACTGCGGCCTCTTCCTGTTCCCCTGACTGCACCAAAGGCCTGTTCTTCATCAATGAAGATCCAGTTATTGCGCCGTGGTGCCTGGGGCTCTCGGTTTTCTTGGTTATCTCTAGGTGACTGGCTTTTGCCACTGTCCCAGGTGCTCTCCTTGGGAGAGTCATCACTGTGGGTGCTCAAAGGCCTGTCTATTTTGGTGGGAGCTGGTGACTGACGCTGCCTCTCTTCGGGTTGTTTCTCAACAACAGGTGAGGCTGAACGTCTGTTGCTGGCAGGCTGGATATCTTTCTTCAAGTCATAAACATTAGTAAGGACTTCTTTCTCCAGGCGGTAGGGGACAGGCTTTTCCTCAGGCTCAGGTTTAGGCTTCTCATTCTCCTTGTCTTCCACTTTGAGTGCCTTGAGAACTGGTTTCTTGATGGGCCCAGTTCTGCGAATCAAGGTACGCCCACTGATCTCCGATGGCTGGCTAACACTACTACTGGAACTGGAACTGGCTTCAGACCACTGGTTTTGACCACTGTTGAGTCCTCCATCTTGTTTCTGGCCTCCATCTCTTTTCCAATTGTCCTTGGAGCCATCTATGGTCTCATCGTGAGATTCAGGGCCATCTTTCAGATGTTTGTCTCTAGAGTCTTGCTTTGGGTACTCAGTATCTGCATGATTCTGGGAGTGGTTCTGGGCAGTGGTCAGCAAGCCCTGGTCATGATGTTCTCTGTCTGGGCCTCGGCTCTGGTAAGCATGATGGGGGAGGTCATCTTGAGGGTGGGTCAAACACTCACTGGCCCTCTCTTCATAGGAGTCCTGTTGGGAGCAGGCCAGATCACTTCTGTGGAGAAAAACAAGACAGAGATGACAAAAATAGACAGAGGCCCCATCAAGAAAGTTCTGTCACTAACCAGGGTTTTACTCAGTAAAATAGCTTTGGATCTTTGATCAATATATGAGAGAACGCCTTAAATTAAGAACAAGATCAAACACATTAACTGACCTGTCATCTGGCTGGCCACTGTCTGAGCTTTCATGCTGTCTCTGGTAAGGAGGAGTGAAGCTGCGCAAGGGGTAGCCATCTTGATTCCACATTGGGTAAGGCTCAGTGGAAGGGGCTCTTCTCTCCTGGTGAAGATTAGAGTGGCATCCCTCATCAGAACCAGGACTGTTCAAGTGGTCTTGATGCATCATGGGTTTCATCATTCCTGTTGAAAACAAACAGTATTAAAACTTGTTAATTCCTCCACGACAGAAAAATTATCTAATTTCACACGTGAAGGTAGTATGTGCTCATTTTCTTTTCTTAAATTAGTGCTCACCTGAAGAATGGACTGCACCAGGGTAGTAGTCCACAGGAGATCGTCCTTGTGTCATGCGGGGATCCATGAAAGGCGGCATCATCATCCAGCGAGGGTCAAACCCAAGGACATGTGGGGGATAGTAGCCCCGCTGGCCATGGCTTGAGCCAGACGGGGCAGGGTGACCTGACTGCTGCCAATGCTGCATCTTATATACTTGTTCCTGAAGAATGTATAGAATGAAAACTGTTGTAAGAGACGGTAAACAAAATCCACAGTCCTTTTACTGTTTAAAACTGACCTCTTAAGTACATATGCGCATGGGAATGTTATTTTGACAGACATGAAAAAGTGAGCATTTACTTCAATACCATATTAATTTATATAACACTATAGACTAAATATGAAAGATTAACATCAAGCAAATTTAAGACTAATTTCTGTATCCCACTACTCATGCAAGACCCTGACATGTTCACAGAACAGCTGTTCTCTGTGAGGGAAAAATTACAGATTAGCTATGCAATAGGCCTTATTCACAGCAGACATAGCAGGAAAAGCACAGGTGTTAATAGCATTAAAGACAGAACCATTGTTAATGTTACACCTTTGTTAATTAAACCTGTGCTTTTCCTACTGGGACGTGTCAAAATGTCCTCTGTGAAACAGGCCTCTCTATGTTCAACTAAACCTCTTATAGTGAAATTTATTCAATCTTCCACCTTCATAGATTGCATTCTCCTGTTCTTCTTGCGTGAGAGAACCAAATCATATTAGCTCCAAAAAAACCCAAACAAGAATTAACAATGGATAATCCAATTACAGACAAACAGGTTAACATTCTGCACAGAGCTCACTACCTCTCACGTTTGGAAGTTGGTGACTGCAACGTTAAAAAAACAATCCCTGCTTCCGTGAACTCTTGAAAGCCCTCGTTTCGCAAAGCAGCCACTAATTCTTTGACGCATTAGTCTGGGATTAGGACTTTATGGGTTAGAAGGGGTATCAGCTGGCGCTCACCTGCTGCTGGTGATGCTGTGGCTGCTTTTGAAAGCGGGGTGGGATGGGTTTGGAAGGATGACGTCCACTGTAGTCTCCTGAGGGGGAGGAGGACTCCTGTCCATCATCCTCACTTCCACGGTAGGTAGAGAAGCCAGGTTCCTCACGGTAACTATGGCCAGGAGAGTTGTCTAGAGGACACTCACTTCCATCTGGAAACCATTTCATCACAAAAAATGATTAGAATTCGCTGTAAATCTAGAATAGTGCTTATATTTTAAATAAAATATTTAGGTCTAAATGTGTAAGTGTCCTTGCAGATTGGTTTTTAACCTTTTGTGCTGTACTGCCAGTTCTCACGATGGCCTTTACTTTGTTCCCTGTTTGGGGACAGAGGGGCTTCTTTGCCATCTCCCTCCTTCTGGCCCTCCTCTGTCCTTGACGTCTGCCTTTCGGTCTTCCCAAACTTCTCATCCAGCTTTTTGAGCTTTTCAGCACAGGCAGCCAGCCGTTCCTCACGGGCACGCCTCTCTTCCTCCTCCCGACGTCTGCGCGCTCTCTCAACAGCCTCTGACAGCTCAGGTGACACATACTTTGCCCTCGCAGGAGCTTGAGTCTGAGACTGGCGCTGGTTATCTTCCTGGTCAGCCAGTGGCTCACCCTGGATTTTCTGCTGGGCCTAGAGGTGGAACAGAGGCAGTTAAAGGGGCAGAACTGTTCATTTATGTAATGCATTCCATTCTTGAAAACACACAGGATTAAGTCCTCAAATATGCAAGGTATCTCTTTGACCAATTAAACTCAACATTCTCTAGAATATAGTATATAAAGTATATTTACATTATCATTATCAATAATGGTTTTTAACTAAGGAATCGTTTTTTTACTCTGAATGACCAAAAATGATTGACCTTTCTTAAAGAGAAAAAAATAAACAAACCTGTGTCTTTTCAAAAACTAATCCTGACAGTTTAATCCATGTTTACTCTTCTGGAAAAGTGTTTATGAGATGCTGAATTCCATATCCACTACAGTGTGTGCACCTTAGATCACTGAACCTTAAGGATACCGTAAATTACTACTAAGCCCACCCACTCACACTGAGAAAAGCCTCAAAGACTTGTCCAGTCCGAGTCAGAGATTTTTTTTAAACATCAAAATGGCCAACAAACATACGCATAATCTGTCTTTCCATTATGTCTATCACACCCTTTTCACTTGCTAGGTAAAAAAGCTTGTCAAAGTAAAAAGTATTCAGACACATATCACTATGGTTACGGCAAAGTAATCTCTCCCGAATCTCAATGACAGCCTCACTGGAGGGCATGTGACGGCGCACTGCTATTCATATGCTCTGTAGTGCTTATTTTCCTGTCAAAGAGGGATTAAAGAGCAAGATGCATTTTCACTGTGAGTAACATTATAATGAGTTAATCTTGGATAAGTAATCTCAAAAGAGGAGGATGAAAGTGGCAAACACGGCATTGTGTGTAGTTACCTGGGTGTCCGCTGAGAGATATCTGCCGTTGGTCTTCCTGGGAGGCTCGTGATGGTGATGTTGGTAGGAATAATTCTCCTCTGGGCCCTCCTGGGGGTAAGAAGCCTCACCTGAACTTAGGGAGGATTGGCAGTCACGCTGGTTCTCTCGCTCCCTCTCCCATTCAGTCCTAAAAAGTAAGAAATCCAAATGAAACCAAGAACCCTTTAAATAATGACAAAACTGTGACAGTGATCATTTCTACTCTAACAAGGGTGTTTAGAGCAGCAATGAGCAATGAGGACAGAGATCTCACCACATCTTGTTTTTATCACTGGAGGAGTGTTCTTCTTCATCATCACTGAACTTGAGTTTCTCGCTATAATCAACTTCCTCATGGAGTCCTGGAAAAACAACAAACCGTCAACAGGTGTGGCGAGGCATCGGATATGGATCACTGGGAACAGGCACTGGTATCCCGTCTATATTCCCTTGCTTAATACTAACGAGATTTGAATTGTATTGTATATTTTGGATTTATACAAAGCAGGTAAAGTCAGTTCCCATAACTGATCTTCAGAAACAACACTGTGTCGGAACAAAACCATTCAGTCCAGAAAGGAATGACAACAACATTTATTTGGCTGGATGAAATCCTTGAAGTCAACTTGCTGTGTGCTGGGCATGCATGCTAACAGATCCTACTTGTCTAATAAGAACCATATACGAATCCTTAAGTTATCTGGCTTCTGACGCTTGGAAGAGATTAGACATGTTAACCTAATAAGACTGAGCCACTGAAACCTACACAAGCTAACATTACAGATGTAACTAGATCTGATCAACAACTGTCTTGAGTTACCAGCATTTACCAGGATGAAGGGTGCAAATCTCTCTCTCTCTACACAATGCAATGTAACTTCTCTTATTTTGCACATATGTGAGATACAACCTCAAAATGCTTTGATACTGTACAATGATCAACAGGAGTACTTCATTGTGGAGCCAGAGCAGTTAACATTACTAGATGTTGGCATATGATGGGAAATATACAAATATATGATAGCTGAAGAAGAAACTTAATGTAAACTACATCACCATTTTATTTGTAAAGGCAAATAACAAAGACAATTTAACAAATCTAAGAAATACTGACCAGCCCATCCATCCTCACAGTCATTGTCAAGCTCATCCAGATCCTTCAGGTCCTCTGGATTAATAATGGCTGGGCGCTGCGGTCTGTCACCAGGCCTGCGGATGGGCTGAGAAGAGAGCCGAGGTGGAGCACGCACAAAGCGGTTCTCCCTTCTCACATCTCCACTACAATCAGACATGGTATGAAAAAACACATTAGTGACCGCCAGAGGTCACAAAACTTTTGTTATTTATTTTAACTGCTGTCACATTGTAGATGTACTTACTTGACAAGTTCAGGTTTGGCGTAGCTCTGTCTAAAAGTGGGTTTGCTGTCAAATCGGGCTGGAGCTGCTACGGTGGTAGGGACTTGTTCTGTACCTGGGGTTTCACGTGTCTCTTTAGAGCACATCTGAAAACAGCAAGATGACATGAGGTGTTCATAGCAGAAATACAATTACCCTACAAAAGGATTTCAGTAGTTTCTGACTATATCCTAAAGTTGACTATGTAAAACAAGCATCCTGTCTTTGAAGCTCGTGTACAAACAAAGCGCCTGAAAAGTCACGAGTCCTGTAGTACTTACAAATGCGGGCAACATGTCATGGTAGACAGCAGTCGAAGTGTGGTGAAGCTGGTACTGCAGGGCAGTAGGGACGGTTGTTCTGCGGACAGGCTGGGCGGGTCGTAGGGAAGGCTCCTTGGGGTCGAGACCTGGTGACTGAGCCGTCACTACGCTCGAAGAGGTGGTGCCGGTGGCAGAGGAGGGGTGAGATGAGGCTGGAGGGGTGCCAGTCTCGCCCAGGGCAGTGAGTTTACCCTCAGGATCTGCAGGCAGGCCGAGGGTCAGGGACGAGGGCTGAAGGTTCCTGCCACCACCTTCCCTCCAGCTCGTCACATCTTGAGGCGGGGAGAAGGAGATATCAGAAATACAAAATGAAAAGTCTTCCATGGACTGTTTAGAAGTTATAAAATATGTCTGTTCTATATCTATGCAGTTCTACTTGCTTAAAAAAATAGACAAGCATCTGACATCACTAGACACGTAGCGCTGGGTTATAGAAACACTGAGTAAACTGGTCTCTTCCTCCCATTGTTGGGAGTTTGTTTCTTTTAGTTTATCGACAGGCTGCTGATGTGTTTCAACAGTATCATTAGCTTCCAGACAGTCAAAAATCTTGCCGTCAATTTAATAATTTGCTTTCCAGCACACATTAGCTTATCTAAGAGACTGCCAGCCAACTCCTGAGAGTTGAGACTTACTCTGGGGGCGGAGGCTTGGTCCGGGCCCATACGACGGATCGAAGCCGCTTCTTTCCTTGCCAGCCCTGTCCTGTTCTCCAGCTGCCTTCAGCGTGGGAAATTCCTCGTGAGAGAAGGGCTGAAGTCGGTTTGAGGCCCTTGAACCTGTTGTAGGTATTAAAAGATGCCACATAAAGACAGAGGTTCGTCTGACTTCCACAAACAAAAGAATGTTGCACTAACTAGCAGAGACATCAAGGGTCACAATCAGGACGACATATTCTAAATGCGAGTTACTCTCAATTAATGATGAATCTGAGATGACTCACCATCTTGCTCTACTGCCTTTCCATTTAGCTGGGCCCATTGCTTTGGTCCACCTGTGTTTGTGTTCTGTGGAAATGAAGAAAACCAAGGTCACAGTCTAATAGCTGCATCAGGTCCGTCTGACATTTGAGATAAATTGAGTATTTTTCCTGAGTCTGCATAGAGACTACTTTCCTTGTCTAACTAGTTTTCTTGCACAGAGGCATTATTTCTGGACTTTTGAAATTTGCACTAGAAACACAGTCGTGTATTGTTAAATGCTTCACATAATAACTGAGAGACGTTTAAACACAGTCTTTATATGTACAAATCTACAAAAAATGTCTAACATTGAACATAAATACACACCTCCTGGTTGACTACCGGTGAGGGCTTCTGAAGATTGGAGACAGATTTCTGTAAAGCCAGCTGCGGCTGCAACTCCGGCAGCTGTGGTATTGATGCAATAGAACTACAAATATGAATGAAGAAAAAGAAAACAGTTAGTTCGTTTGTTCTAGAAGTTTTGTCAAAGCAGGCACAGGTACTCTGACATGATACTGACCAACTCACACTGATAGACTAGACCTCTGAGCAGGTTTTTTTTAACTCTATGCTGCCCTCTGAGAGGCGGTCTCTCAGGATGTGCCTCTAGTTAATTTGTTTACATTCAGTACCTGACAGTCTTACGCCTTTATGTTTGTAAAACCACCAACTAGAGAGGCTGTTGAAATGTTAGCAAAAAGGGCACACAAATATCATGAAATATTTTTTTTTTTTTTAATGAATGTATTGTATGTTCTCCCCTTACCTCTTTTGATCGGGTTGTTCCTGCTTGTTCGCCCATCCTGTACCGTCTTTGGGCACAATAATCACGTTGGGATCGTTTCCTTTGTTTTCAGACTTCAAGCTCGGCAGGTGAGCAGGTGGGGGCATGCGCCGGGCTGTGGCCACTTTGCCAAGACTCTGCAAGCCATGTCGCGGAACTACTGGGGGAGAATAATAATAGTAATAATAACTTGATCAAAGGGACTGAGATTTAAAAAAGCAACTGAAACAGGGTAACAAAGATGTAAGTCAGAGGAGAAAAACAAATCAACCTTACCTGTGTTTTTCTGAGTTTCTATTGATTTTCCCTTGTACTTGTCAAATAGGCTGAGTGAGGAATACTTGCTTTTCCCATCCTTGGACTTGGTTATTTGCCCCAAACGATCGGACATTGCGATGTAATGTCATCGAGTATGGAAATTTTTCTTTGCGCCTCTTCCCAGTGCCTTCTGATTCTACCAAGACAAATAGAGAATGCATTTCCACATTAAGTACAGACCTCACGGGAGGAAAAAAGTATTTAACATTAGACATAGAGGATGATGAGCTACAGATTTATAAGGCTGGGGGTCATCTACATTTTGTCAGTACTGAATCTATTTTATATTATTGTCATATTGCTAGAGTATTTAAGGAAACAACATACAAAATAAAAAAAAGAAAAAGCTGTAAATTCTAAAAGAGGTGTGTTTTGTTCTTTTGGTGACAAAAAACCAAATTAATCAAAATAAAAGAGAAATGTTAATACTAGCAAACTATACCTGTAATTTATCCATCTGTGCTTAACTGTGTACACAATTAACACAGTCTCTACTGTTTACCATACAAATATTACAAATATTAGATATAATGTAAAAAATTTGCAAATTATTCTCAGAGGCCAGAACATGGTTTCTACAGTAACACGCTGCTGCTGCCAAAGTGTAATTTTCAAGGCTTTGAGCACAACAAACAAAATTCCACTGCACTGAGATGGCAGCATTACTTTCAGAGGAACACAGCTCAAGACCAAGGCTCATAAAACTGAAAATATATGTGTGGCTAGTCATTAGCTATAAGCCTTTTATTTGTGATAATGGTTACCTGCCGTTTAATGTTCATTGGCTACAGTTGATAAAATCTGCCCATTAAACTGAAGCGCAGCAGCTAAAAATAAGAGTCAAATAAATGTTCTCTGTCTTGTCATACACAGACCAATGTTGGCAGTTTGATGGTTCTAGCTGGAGGTCAACTTCCTAAAAATGAGTATACATTGTGTTTTCAGCTTAACCAGATGAATCAGTATTTACTTTTCTTTTCTTCTACCACAAGCAAAGCATGCTCTGAAAACACCAGTGCAAAGCAAATTAAAGAAAGGTAAATAAAAACTTTATACCAATTGTGACTTTTAAATCAGACATGCTGTTTGCTCTGCGAAGAGGCTATTTAACCAGATTCAATGTGATGTAAATATGGTTGGACAGTTTGTTCTGACTGATTCTCTGATGTTTTTAAATTAGAAACACAAACTGGTTATTTCCTGACATAGGTAAAGAATGCACCTGCGTGTTGGTGGTCAGGTGGATGCTGTGTAGTTTTTGCAATGTGTTCATGTGCAACTTTTAACAAAAGATGAGAGCCAGTGTGAGGAAACAAATTAATCGCCCACTGTGAGCTGAGGAAAATCACAACTGGGACAGAAAACCATTTGAGCACAGTGGCTCACAGCATAGCCTGGAACAGGTATCCTAACCAAATGGAAAACTACAATTGTATTAAGGTTTACATGTTTTTAAAAAATTAAGATTCTGAAGCAGTTTGTGTAATCACTTCTCAAATGGACATTTGACATTAATTGGAAAAATGTGATTTGTCCCACGTTAAAATTTGTTGTGGAACTTCACTTAAACTCTAGTTTTTTCCCACATCCTGACCTGAGGGACACCATGACGTCCAACTTGTCCTCAGACATGTAAGAGGCATAGTTGTTGTTGTTGTAGTATTACTGGTATTTCATACGATACAAACCTATACCTGCTTAACTTAAACCAGGACCTGGACACTCCTCAGGACCTGGACACTAATCAATCAGAGCTTCACTTATTATTTTTGATGGACAACAGCTCAAACTGAGAACAGTTCAGGTATGTGGTTTATCATGAGGAAACAAGAACATTGTTTCTGGCATGTAGCTTCTTGGTTTTTCTAATATATTAGTTGCTATGCTTTGAACACCACAAAATAGATGTGGCACCATGGCACAAAGTCTCAGCAGCAGATTTTTTTAAGTCTCTACATGCACCTGTCTGTATGACTGGATACCACTAAGAATAAGGCAGGCAGGAGTGTTTTTATTAGATTTGACTGAAACGTACTTTAAATGAGTAATGGTCTAACATATTTAATACTTTATTCACACTATAATTAAGTATGACAGACCAACTTCTTGTTGGCAGGAAGTAAGCGTCATGATGTTGCCATGCCAAAAATCCCTTCTCTTTCCTGGTTGAAATTCCATTTCCATCTATTCTTCCCTTGCTACTGAGCTTCTGTGCAGAACTGATGTGATGTTTGTAAAAATGGTTTTGACTTGTAGCTCATATGTTTTACTAAGAACCCATTAACTCAGTTACACTTATATAAGCTATGTGCTTATATTTGAATAACATTCACTTCCAGCATTTTCCATTATCAAACAGGAAGAGGTAAACATGCACACAGCTTAATGCAGCACCATACCACTATTACTTTGACCAACTACACAAAAAACAGTGGGTAAACAAAATTATGCAATTCACTGATATTTATCAGATGATCTCTTATTCAAAGCAACTCATAATGCAGATTCTTCTGATAAAAAAAATGTACAATTAAGCATGGTTTTGCATTGTCTGTATTTTTATTCTATTTTTTTACTTTTAACGCAGCAAAATCTGCCATAATAGTCAAATGAAGGCAGAACATATTTTATTGCATTAGCAAGAACAGAAGCTCTACCATTTAGTTATGTAAAAACAGTTGGGCAGTGTTTTTTATCCTCAGAAAGGTTTTAACGAAGACAATCACATCAGGTGAAGTGCACACCCCAGCGTGTCTTTCAGATGAAATGTGATTTAAGACCAAACATGTTTTTAAAGGTGAACATTTTAATGATGGCTACTTGCGCTCAAATTTCAAAAGTGATTGCTTAATCGTGCTAGCAAAACAATACACGCGAAGAAATGTGGAGTGTGACACAAAGCACTAAAAAGTGGGCTGAATTTTCATCATTTCATAGTTTATATAACGTTAGCTAGGATACAACATTTCACAGCTGATGTTCTGAATATTTTATACAATCCTATGCGAATAAATATTGTCGTTCGTGTCGAAAACCAGGCAATGAATACCGTATAAGAGGCCGCTCGGTTCAAGCTCCGCATAGGCGTTTTACCGGGACTTCTAAAAAGACAAAAAATCTGCCCGCCAGTGTCGATTGAGATGTGAATCAAATTTGATCATGCCATTCCCCCATGTGAATTTAAAAATAGAAGCGTTGAAATTCTACAAATACTAATTTATAAAATTCTGTTAACGCTAGGTTAGGTGTGGAAGCTAACGCGATGACAGCTAACGCTATCAATTTCTTGACTTTGTTTACAATTTAAACGCTATTTCCATCAGACAGCAAATAGAAAACTTGAGTTCCAAAAATGTTTATACTGTAACATAAATCGTCCGATGACAATATAACGTCTGACCTCTTTAACAACGTTAGTTGTTGGTGCCATTGCCTTACTGAAAGCTAATGCTAATTCCAGCACATGAAACTGACACCAGCCAGTTCGCGGCTCGAAAACAAAAACACAACATATTTCAATTTGTAGCGAAGATAAAACGAATAAGCGACGTTGGTCATTATGTCGGATTCCTCGTGTTATTTTAAACTGTCACATAACAACACAAACGTCAAGGACTCTTGGTGTAGTTACTGGCTATCACTAGATATGCTAGCTGGTGGCTAAAGGAAAATGGCTATGTAAACATCAAGTGCTGGTAGCCGAGGTCCTGTAGAGCTTTATATCATTGTCGTTGTCACATTTCAGACTGTGAAAATACTGGCAAATTATTGTTTTCTGTTTGTTAATGCTAGCAGGTAAAAACAACAAAACACAGCCACTTTCTCTAACTTAGCATTAGCAAGCTTCGACAGTCGCAGCTTGTTCGAAACTAGCGAAACGGCAATTCCGTTAAACTTCCAGTCTAGTGTTCCGAAATCAACGCTGACAGGCCGGTGGTTTCCAGTGCATATACGTTTGTGCTTGACATTTACAAAACACGCCGTTTCGTTTGTGAAAATCTCTACTGAACACTCAAACCAATGCTAACATTTTCAACCTAGCTGGGCTTTCAGAAGGGTCGGAACACAGCGATGGGAATGTAGGACAAGGCGATTAAAAATGGCTGCTGCCCAGAACAAAGCAACAATAAAACTGGGCAGCGGAGAAGACAAGCAAAACTGGAGGTTTTGCACAACCATCCGCGTCTATAACTCACCGATTCTACGACTTGAGGTATCTTTTGATCAGTGACAGTGATATATTTCCACAAAACGTTGTCTATTCAAAGGATGGATGGCGATTGTAAAAGCCCAATCTTCATAGGTTGAACCGATCGCAGTGTTGTTTCTTGGATCCTACCCGGCCTGAGAATGAACAGGGCAGTGTGTAGGCTGGATCGGCTCGGCTGAGAGCGTCTTACGTCACCGAGCGACGTTGGCAGGAAAACGCAGGAAGCACCTCTGCTGGTTGGTTTCAGCAATTACATGGATGGATGGATAGATTAGAAAAAACCGACTCAAACTAGCCCCATATACTGTACTGTGTGTTGAATATCCACTGTGCAATGGTGGTAATGTAATCTATCTTGCCTTGTACCAACAGTGGTGGTGGTGCAATGGTGAGCATCATTCAAACGCCACAGCCTGCCTGAGTATTGTTGCTGACCATGCTCATCCCTTTATGACCACACTGTACCCATCTTCTGATATCTGCTTCCAGCAGGATAACGTGCCATGTCACAAAGCTCAAATCATCTCAAACTGGTTTCTTGAACATGACAATGAGTTCACTGTACTCAAATGGCCTCCACAGTCAGCAGATCTCAATCCGATAGAGCACCTTAGGGATGTGGCGGAACGGGAGATTTGCATCGTGGATGTGCAGCTGACAAATCTTCAGCAGCTGCATGATGCTGTCATGTCAATATGGACCAAATCTCCTTGTTGAATCTATGCTACGAGTCATTAAGGTAGTTCTGAAGGCAGACAGGGGTCCAGAGAAAGAGGGAGAAAGAGACCCACACAAACCTCGAAAGATCTGATATATAACAGATGTGACAGGCAGATAATGTGATAAATAAAAAGTCCAGGTGAGCAGTCTGTCACAAGGAGAAACTTCTTTCAGAGGAGTCCCTTCTCCCAGCACGGAGGCGAAACCTCGTTCAGAGTGATGGCAGCTGGCAGCAATGACTTCCAGCAGTGTTTCTTGTCATAGCAGAACTGAGAAAGTATCCTACTGCAAGCACTCTGCTGTTTGACCAGCGGCACCAGAGATGTCCCCCAGCACAGAGCCAGTGCTGCTGCCCCGGCAGATAGCAGCAAAGAATATTGCACATGCCACAGCAGAATGGTAAGAGATCTGCACCATCTTGTGGTACACATTTAAGGACCCAGAGTCTGATCTGGCCCTTTCTGTACACAGTTTCTATGTTGCATTTCCAGTCCAGTCTGCTCTTAGTGTGAACTCCAAGGTATATGTATCCAACCACTATACCTCCACCTCCTCTTTAACAATGCAGAGGAGCAATTTTCACTTGTCTGTCATGAATATAAAATACAAACTGCAGCAAATGTCACTGCAATAAAACTTTATTATTTAGTGTTAACTAACAATGCCGGTAAACTACCGTGTTCAGTGTCTTGATCAGAGGCCGGAGGAATCAAACCACCAACCCTGCGATATATGAGCAACCTGTTCCACCAGCTGAGTCACAGCCTTTGTTGAGGCCCAACCAAAACTGCCAGACAGACCACTGAACTGTTTTCACTGGGTCTCTGTGAAACTCAGAGACATCATGGTGATTTGACTTCTCATGACATCTGCAATCACATTATCAACATTGTTTTATCTCCAGCAGCAGTTGTGAGGAAACGTACATTCGGTTTTCTTTGTACATGCATATTTGCAACTTGGTATGAGCATGCAATCGGGGCATGCTCAGGTATAAATCTTATAAATCATCCTCTTTGATTTGATAAATAAATATTGCTACAGCTCCACGTCATTTGCTCTTTGTTCCTCTGTCCATAAAGAGTTATGAAAAAGTAATTAATTGTGTGTATAACTGGCTTGCCTTCATTTCACTCTGCTTTGGTGGGATTGTCTTATATAGTATGTCTGGTTCAAAAGTGATCTCTACCAAGAAAGTACTGGTGCTGCATTTTAAAAAAAGTTATTTTGAATGTACAGCAATACAGATACTGTAAATTGAATAATGTGATGAATGTGAATGATGAATTAAACAAACTGAGAAATGAGAATGTAAGTGTTTCCTCTGTGATAATGAAACTAAAGAATCTAGCTAAATGTCAGTGAGTAAGTTCACAAACCTATTAGTATGCTGGTTTTGAGTCATATCCTGGCTTAGA
The DNA here is from genome assembly GCA_033238685.1 of Lates japonicus. Lineage (NCBI taxonomy): Eukaryota > Metazoa > Chordata > Actinopteri > Centropomidae > Lates > Lates japonicus. The sequence continues at coordinate 7,784,545 of BRZM01000021.1, read as the reverse complement.
TTTTATTCTGTGTGCGACTGATTCTATCTCTCTACCAACAATGTGTCTTTTATTCAATAAAAAAAAATCCCCAATGATCTATGACCCCAATGTGGTATATACTGTAGTTATACTACAGAAAATAAAGCAGTGCTCCTGAATTTAATTGGAATTAGAAATGACATAAGAACTAACAATAAATATACAATATGGCATATAGCATTAAAAACAATTATGGTACCTCTTCTGATTTTACCAGCTAAAATTGATGAATTCACTGTATTTGAAAAAATAATCAATTTTCCTCTAGTTTTCCACTTACTCACCTCTATTCACCTCATTCAGAGATATTCAAAACTCAGTCTGCATATTTAAAAATCACTATTATATCTGCTTATCTTCACAAGGAAGTTACCTGTAAAAGGAATATGGTGTAAACACACTACCCTCTGCTGAAAGAGCTCTTCAATGTGACCTAACTCAAAGAGATGAAATTAGGGATGAGTTTAAAACAGAGATGCAGAACATTTTAATCTAGGAAAACACAGACAATGATCAGAGGCTTCTCAGTCTGTTATGCCAGATGTGGTTACATTATAAAGTTCTTGCTTTGTGAGTAAACTTAGGTAATGGCAGTTTGTAACTGTCCAAAAATGAGAGTGGCTCTTGGAGCGCTGAAGTGTAACCAAGTGGATTCCTCTAGAGGGAGCACTTGTCTAACCTTTCTTTGTAGAGTGCTACTGAACACATTAAGTGCTTCCGTCCAGCAATTTGGCCCAAACCAATTTCTTGGTAGTTTATTTCATTTTTTATGCAGCTATTTTGCAGATTAGTGACAAATACTTTTATAAACCTGCAGTGCTTCCAGGGATGATCTTTTAAATATAGTAATTTCTTTATCCTGATGCAAGAATATTTCAGAACATACTTAGGAAGATGAGAAAATGTAAATGTCACCAGCAATCACCACAATAGCTGTTTGGCATCACAACACGCACACAGCCGCACACCTACAGCATCAACAGAGTTCAGTAAAGGCAGCTATAAAGTTGTGATGTCTAATGTTAGTTCTATCTATTTTCTATATAACTAAAAGCATGACACAAACAGGGTATAAAGACACAACAGCAGGAAGTGTGGTGTCTGTTGACTCAGTGCATGTGGAGACAGGCCTGCAAGCACTATCAGCACTTACAGGGATATTTTGGATTCATGTTTTGCAGGGGTTGTAGAGGCCTTGATTTTGGTAGAAACAAATCATCCTGTACAAACTGTACAAATGTATAACTTGGTCAGAATGAAAGCACAGGCCGCCAGAGTGAGGAATGTTGTTTTAATTCAACTTTTATTTCACTTTCTGAAACCAAAAAGTCCATTTATACAGTACAACTGTGTCAAGTTAGGCTCTGCAGCTTAATAACCGTCACTCTTTTTGTATATCTCCCTGTATACAATCCATTAGTTCTTGATATTAATGGTGTTTGACTTTCAAGATGGAGCTTGTCAGCGTGTATCTTCAGCTGTCTCTGCTACTCTGCACTGCCTGACTAAAACTTTTTTCAATAATTAAGACAGAGGAATTTGATCCAAATGTTCTTCAGATATTTGCCAACTTACTCTGATCGCTAACCATGCGCACATAACCGGGAAACGCATCAGAATCTCTGACTAGCTGGAAATTCAGTGGGAGATATTTAAAGTCTTACCGTCTGACACACTCTGCCAGAGAGTTATTTTCAAAGCAGTTTCTGTTCCTGCTATTTGAACTGTTTCAGAACACACACACACACCATTGCATTAGTGTTGCTTCCTGTCAGATTGCCTGCGGTAAGAGCAGTGTGACAGGAAAGCAGTGTCAAAGGCGGAGAAGATACGCAGCCTTAATGACAGTCAGAAAATACTGTTGCACTAGTACATGAATGTTTGCTGCCTGGATCAAATCTCAGTCAGGTAAAACAACTTGGGCTAAAAATCATAGTAACTCAGTTACTAGGCAACCATTAGGCAAAACTGAAACATTATCTCTTGATAACAAACCACTGAGGCTTTATGTCAAGTGAACTGCAACTGTGCATACTGAAGAGCTCTCTTTAAAGTAGAAGCGCAATAGTGGATCTTCACATTTTTTTAGACTGAGGTCAGGATTTAATGGTGCTCCATGTGAAGTGCAACCTTTTTCTGTGGAATAAGTAGAATGCTTTTATATAATTTGGAGAGAAGAGTCAAATGTCAGAGGGATGCTGGTTCTAGCCTTTGACTTCTCACCATAGAGCTCTTTTTTATTTCTGCCGGAAAGAGCATAATGACCATGTCTGAGGTTTCAACAGACCACACTTCTTTATTCTTTTTGCTGACCAAGTTGTGTGCCATGTGATGCTTCACAGTCCATGTGATGTTTGAAGCCATCAAAACAATTTATTGTGGAAAAGCTGCCTCGTAACTAGGCGGTTACGCTTCTTATAGGATTCAGCTGATTCATAAACACTGTCCATCAATTTATGTGAAGCAGTGTTTTCCTTATTCTGGTTGCCAGACTGTTTCCAAATACAAAATTTGAAATAAAATTAGGCATCTGCATTTTACTGACAGTCCACCTCATTTTATTCATAAGATGGAAAAACATGAAATACAGATCCCTGTACAGAACAAACTAATGTACTAATGTACATAAAAGTGTATTTACACACCAAACCAATGCACTGAAATACTTTAGCCACAAAAAGAAGAAACACCAAGAAAAAAAACATTTTTTTTTAAATGTCCATAAAAAACACATTTAAAAAATAAAGGCAGAAACTCTTAAAAACTGATACTTGAAACAGATATTTTTGCTGTGCATCTTCACACATAGTGCACACGTTTCAGTTATTTACTGGGGCATACAATCAGCATAAGTCAAATCATAAGCATCTGATAAGGAGCAATAAAAAATGATTTCAGCTCATTAAAGCATAGTGTAAATGGCACACTGAAGTAAATAATATTTGACTGACTGAAAAATATTAAATTCTGTGCGAGTGTGACATTTGGTTTGCACAAAAATACGTTCATATTTGATCAAACATACAGTAAAAAGAACAAAATCCCATCAGAAATACACAAACATCATAGTCATGCCAATTAGGAACAATGTGGAATATCCAAACAATAATCACTTGATATACTTTAGTATCACATCCAATGTTACACCCTTACACCAAACTCTAGTCAGTGTTCAACACGGTTTAAGTATTTCACTAGCCCAAAATAAAAGCACAAACCATTTCAAAATAAATCGAGAAAAGAGGAGGAGGTAACATAATAGAAGTAAATGGAAGTAAGATGGTAAAGAGAATGAGGCACACAGACTCAAGGCAGAATTATTGAATCAAAAGAGATTCAGTTATGGATGAATAGTATCAGCTATCATACTGTATAAGCATAAAAAAATCTAAAAAGGAAATGAAAAGGGGAAAAAAAAGAGGACATGAAAAATCAAAAAAGGAAAAAAGACCTTAAAAGAATCACTTCCTTGTTTCCCTTTATTATGAAGGAGCAGTCAGTCGAGGTGTGTGTGAGCAGATCTGATTGAAGGTACTAGGATTTGTGAAGCATTATAAATGTCTTGTAAAGTCATGTGATCTGCCTGTCTTGGGTGTTACATGCAAGCCAGCATCTGCATCCAAATATTAAAGCTTTTCTGTTCACAGCCTGCAATAAGAACTTCAGACCCTTGGAAAAAATAACTTACAAGACCTGCCTAAGTCTTTGATATTGCGGGGTTAGTGTATCAAATAAGCCTTGTGTGATAGCATAGCCTTATATCAAGAGCTCAGGAAAAGGGGCTCCAGCTGAATGTGCTAATGGAAATAAGAGTCTGGCAGGTGCTTGATGAGAGCCACACCGTCTCCATCAAGCTAAAGTGAAGCATGCCCAGTGCGAAGCCGCACACCATATCAGTTAGGTGGTGCCTCCCCAGCAGCACCCGCGACATGCCCACCAGAAAGGCCCACAGCACCAACAGGATGCGAAGCGGCACAGCCAGGACCAGGTGGGACAGCAGGAACTTGGAGACCATGGCGGCCCGGCTGGCGTGAGCTGCGGGGAAGGAGTAGAAGTCCATGGCGACGCAGTCCAGGAAGCCGGGCGTCATCTCCCAGGGTCCTTTGCGCTTCACCAGTCGCTGGACTCCGGCCACAGTCATGACATCAAGGATGAGGGCTGTCACAGAAAAAGGGAGTTAGATTATGAAGACTAAGAATTTGTGGAGGAGGAAGTATGCAGATACTTTTCTTAAGTAAAAGTACCAGTACAACAACAATCTAAAATACTTAACCGCTGAATGCTAACAATTCACAGATGTGATAACATGACAACTGACCACCAGTAGGCACTAGCTTTTCCATTTTCTATATAAAATCTCAACCTGAAAAACTGTTGAAAACGAGTTGTGACCAGTTTTAATCCTCAGATTGTTTTATATGAGGGATTTTTAGTATATAAACTTTCATGGGGACAGTGAAACTGTACCACTTCGTACCACTGAACTTTTCAGCATATCCTTGCATTTTGTGTGTTTTTTATTGCCATGCTAACTAGCAGCAAGGGCTCTAGGTATGGCAATGTCAGTCCGTTAGTCGGTCGGGCAACCACTTTGGTCCAGACGAAAACATAAAACTATTGGATGGATTGCCACAGATTTTTTGTATACGCATTCATGGCTCCAGGAGGATCTACCCCTCTGATGTTGGTGATTTCCTGACTTTCCTTGTAGCACCATTGTGAGGTTCACATTTGTGGTTTGGAGTGAAACGTCTAAACAACTAATGGATGGACTGTCTTGACATTTGGTACGCATATTTGTGATGTTAGCATTTGATGTCACCATTTAGCTTTAAGCTAAGCTCTTTTGCTGAATATAGTCTAAGCTGCCAGCATGACTGTAGACTCTTAGTCTTGTTGAATGTGTGAGAAATACTGGACAGATCAATGGTGACAAGAGCAAAATACAAATAATGAACAAATGGTCAAGTAGGAGCAGTGTGGTTTTATTGGGATTTCTTATATAATAATAAAATAATAATAAAAGTCTTCAAATAAAGCAGAAAACAACTATCATACTTGTGAGTAAATAGATATCTTAGTGACCAAGAATAACTGATAAGGCATACAATACTAAGTAACATTTGCTTTGAGTCCACATACCACACATTTGCAGATGCCTTTTATAGCTCCATAGCACTCCCAAAAATATCCCTCCCATCACCATCTTTAACTTCTGTTCAAGTCTGCCATCTTCACACACACTCAACCAACCCTGCACTAAATAACTGTCAGTTGTCTGACATATTGGTTATGCTGCCCATCCTGTAGAATTTTACGCGCTAGCAGATTGTGTTACTTCCTTTCCCTAGTCAGTATTTCTGTTCTGCAGTGTGTGCTGTCACTGTAGACTCACTTTTTTTCCCAGTGTTCTTGTTTGAAACATTGTCAGGACAGACAGGGAAACTGTAGTCAGCAATGTGCGATTTGAAGTCCCCCTGTCAGTCAGCACCCAGTTATTGATCACACAGTGACGTTAGTTTTGAGCGGCCAAACACTCTCCCATCAGTTAGCTGAACTCTCATTGACTGTTCAAGGGGAACCTGCTAAATTGGGAATGGAAACTCCATCTCCAAGAAGTGCAACAGGTGTGGACAGATAACTAGTCAGGCTGCCACAGATCAACTTGCATTTCGAGGAAATCTCACAATGGCCATTGTTTCTCACAGTGTCCAAGATGGAGTACCAGCATCAACACTTCATGCTTTGCCTGATCGGAGTTTCTTCATTCCCACTGCAGCAAGGATGAGAGAACTTAGTCTGACTGACACACTGTGGCCTGCAAATCAGTTTCAAAAGAATTTACTGGATGAACCTGCATACGATTTGTGCCATACGGGATGTGCTGCTGCCATATCAAGACACAGCACATCGGTGATAAGACAGGCCGCAATTGGAGGGAAGGTTGGCAGTCCATCTGTGACCCTTTCTGCTTTTGCTGCTGGTTTAATATACTTTTAATAAAGTTTTCAACAGAGAGGAAATTAAATTCCCCCATCAGGATGTGTGATTTCCCATCTGTTAATCTGAAATGGGCATTCCCTGTCCCAAACCAATCTACCGCACACCTGTCTAATTACGATGGCAATTCAAACGCAAACTAGTCACTAATTCTAATTGTTTGTCATTTGGCATGTAACAAACATTGAGGTTTTTGGGTTTTTTTAAAGCTTTTTTGCTGGGAAAAAATCTGCCTGCTGTGGCAGTGCTGGTGAGAAATGAGAGTGAACCAAAACAGTAAAGTTGCAACCCAGAAAATGAGTCAAATTCCCAAATAAAGCTCTGTGGATCTGAGCGGTGCTGCGGAGTTGGGCACTAACTCTCTGCAGGTTTGTAACTCTGAGTGATTCCTTTCACATGCAAGTAGTCATATGATCCATTTTTAACATAGAAATATTGATTACACCTGCTTTACTGACTGTAGCATTGCTCATTCCTGCAGCCAGCAGAAAGCAAATGGGTGCACACAGGTAAGCCTCTTGAAATACAATGCTGAATACTGAGCTATTGGTTCCACGAAGCTTAATGAAAAAGACGACAGCTGTGAGAGCATGGCCTAATCATGTCTGTTTGTTACAGTCACTATCCATGCAGGCCCCAACTGTAGCAGGGAACTGGGCACTCAGAGCCCACCAAACTCTGCTCTCATGCACAACTGGTAATAGCGTTGATATTACTGCAATTGCATCTGCTTACTTGCTGTGTAAATCTGTATAAATGCACAGCTTATGCACTGTCTTGAGAAAGCTGAATTTGTTGCTATTGCTGTTTTAACGGTCTTGTGCTCTTTTGTCTTTTGCAATTTTGAACCATTACTGATTTCAGAACATCTTGACAGAGGACTGCTGTTGAAAATTAGCCAGCTGGCTAATACTGGCTGGAGATGTTGATTAATGTGTGCCATCTTTATAAACACATGAATGAAATAAAAATGAAATAACAGCAACAATTGTTGTATTGGACCCATTTATAAAGACATGACTTTGAAAGTTTTAAGGACTGCAGATCTGATGTGACATGCATTAAAGGGACTATTTGTAAGTTGTGGTGATGGGTTTTTTGCCAAGAACTTCAGCCATCATTGCATTCACAACACAAGAGGTAGAATACAGTCTTTGAGCAGCGCTACATCTAAAATGCTATAGTGAGTTGCTATCGGACAGTGATGAGATTGGCTGGATGGGCCAGGGCTAGCTTGTTAGCATGCTAACTTTAGTAGAAGTAGAGAAGTGTTAGAACTAGAAGCAAAACATTACCGTTGCTTTCCACAACTACAGACACCTCGCCATGAAAACTAATGAAGTTTGATGTTGAATCGCAACGTGTCTTCTAGACTGGTAAGTAAACAGCTGTTAAAGCTAATGTTGGCTATAGAAAAACTTACAGATAGCTCCTTTAAAAGCCTGTCTTAGATATCAGCTCAAAGTACCAAGTTTAGATGCTTGAAATAGTTGTGGTATTTCACATTCAAAGACTGAAAGTCCAGTATAAACTATTAAGACTTTCAGTGTAAGTTAACTGTTCTGTAATTGCTGATATATATTAAATTACTTCAAGGGCCTCCTTCATGCAAAGGTTGATTTATTAATGCAAACAGGACCTTGCCTTTTTAGCAACATTTCATTGCCTGAAGAATCTATGGCAGATGTTAATATCTCGTCTCTGGTGAACATGGACTCTTTGAGAAATGGAGTAATTAGGTCCCTGGAGGAACTAAGTTGCACAGATGAAGAAACAAGAAAACACCAAAGCGGGACTACACACTGCAGATGATAAGGGTGGGAACATCCCCTGCACAGTCAAGGTCTGCTTGCAGAGTCTCTGTCATGCTCAGCTGTCTTATAGATAGCCCCAGTCATTGAGTGACCAGACTGTTTTCAAAACACTATATGGGAAATATTTCTGCACTGCACAATAAGGTCCCAACAGTGGACTGAATAAAACCAATCCTGACAGACCAGTCTCGGCTGATTACTTTCCTGTTAGATGAAAACAAATCAGAATTTCAGTCAGCATTAAATTTTAATTCCCCACCCCAATGTTCATTATGTTTGTAGATTTCCTCCTGAAAGACCTAAATAAACTAGAAATTATCCTGGACCGACAAATAATGAACAGGCATTAGGAGTTGAGCAGTGTCGCAAACACAATGCAACAGTGTCCCAAATCCAAAGATTTACTGGCTTCCAATCAGAGCTCAATGTACAGTAGCTACAGCCAGGGGATTTGTACTGCTTTTTAGTCAATAATCTGTGTTTGGGTCAAGACTGTGCATGTGTGTGTACACACACATACAGGTCCTCAAATCATCCTGAAAAATTCAATTTCATGTTGTCTGCTCTTTGCTGCAGAAATATGTTGAAATAAAATGTGCTGTGCTACTGATTTACACTGTTACTGCCACCAGCAGAGACAGAAAAAGAATTCGATACTAGATCAACCACGACAAAGATCTTTTTATGTACGAACCCAAAGGACAAAACCTAATCAAATGAAGGCTGTTAACAAGCTCAATGTCTGAATTATATGTGGAACCCTGAAACGTTTGTGAATCCATTTGTTTCTGAAGGAGGCATCATGTTTTGGAGTTAAAACTAATCAGCACAACATAATGTCATGAACCATTGTGATATGCGACTCAATAAAAAAGTGCTGCAAAAACACAACTTTTGTGAATTTTCAGAATTCTGAAACAGTGTATAGCTGTATTAGATCATATTATATTTTTACATTACGGGCAGTGATGCTTACCCCATACTAAAAACTACAAAAACAAGGCATATGTTTCATGAGTTGGAGATGGTTAAAGGTATTTATTGTGGGGCTATTGTACTGGATTGCATTAGACTGTGAGGGACACTTGAAAAACTTGTGGAACAGACAGAAAAGCTGCGACATTAAACCCACCTTTTTAATACATAATTTTGACTTTGCTGCACAAAACGGATACGTTGCCATTCTGTCTCCTCGCAATGTCTGAATTTGCAGCTTTTGTTCTCTGTGGCTGAGGCAGAATCAGCAAAAATATTTATAGTGTGTCAGTCATAATGAAAATTAACAAAGGCCACTTTGTATTAGAAAGTGTGTGTGTGAAAACAAATACTGAACCACCTTCTAATAAGTCATACCTTATATGTTTATATGCCTTTAGCTCAATTAATGGTTAATAAATTATTAATTAATGACTTACAGAGCTGCTATAACCCTTTCATAAGACATATTTAAGGTTGTAATGTTAAGATGCCCCTCTCATCTCAATAATACAAGATGTAGGAAATATGACTTGGCAGAGGGTGTTATGCACACTCTTGCATGTTACAAAGCGCTTTTAGGAAATGAAATAAACCCTTGTGTTTGAACTAATATGTTCTTTAGAGATGTGACTGTAAGGCTAAAGCATTTTGCATGACTGGCATGGGTGACTGATTCTCCAGGTGAAAATAAAAGAGGATTGTGGGTGCAGGTCATTCTAGTAGTTTGGTTCTTGGTGTAAACTTCTTCATACAGCCATGTGGTGCACTTTATGGATGACCATGTTTTGGGCAGGGGTGGTGGTGAGTGTGATGTGGCATTTACCAAGCAGCAGGTTGACCAGGACCTCTTGTCCAGCCAGAGTGTTACTCCTTGTGAGACACACGATAGTGCCAATGATCCACGTGATGCCGTGCCCCGTGAGCGCTAACAGGGCGACCATGGAGCGGCAGCCGCCCCAGGAGGACGAGGTGTAGGCGCACACCCCCATGCGCTTGGACAGGCAGATGTCAATGGCGAGGAGGGAGTTCATTGCAATTCCCTTGAATGAAGGGTTCAGCTGCATACAGTCTTCCTCTGGCATCATTTTGCTGGACTCTCTCCTGTCCTTGCTGCCGCTGTCGGTAGGTTCCTCGCTCTGCTGGCTTGTTTGGTGCTTGTTTTGACCCGGTCGCCTTGCGCTGCCTCGGCTCTCGGAGGGGCCGCCGCCGCCGCCGCCGCCACCGCCACCGCCACCACCGCCTCCGCCGCCGCCGCCGCGAAGGGGCTGGTGGTTCAAGGACATGAACTCAGGTCTGCTCAGGACGCTGTTTCTCTCCCGCGCCCTGGATCTCGCATTGTAATTCGAGGGCATGTTTGGATAGGGCCGCGTTCGCCTCTGTGGGTGCAATAACCGATTGCCAATCTCAGCTAGATAAATTCAAGTGGTGCGAGTTCACCACGAGAGTGAAATGTCCCAGGATAAACCTCCCCCCCCCCCACCACCACCAGTCCTCCCCCTCCTGTGCCCTTAATAGATATATTTAGACCTGCTGGAATGTGCGATGGCCATGCTGTTTATACCATGCAGGCAGGGAGAGTGTATTGAATGGCATTTGCCTCGGCCAATCCAGTGGAACCCGATCTACAGCACAGAGATAAAATAACAACATGCGCATCTTGTTACGCCACAGCCACACAGTTAACAGGTACTTCACTGCGCGTACCTCTGAGAAAAACAAGCTGAGAGTAGAAGAGGTGCAAAAAATACGCAAGACGCGGTGTTGTCATCTTACCAGGCTGAAGGATGAATAGCTACAAACCCGCACAGCATCACTCTACATCTCTCACACCCCACAACCTCCATATCCGACACCTTCCTGGCAGTAAGAAGAAGGGACATGAGTGTAAAGCAATGCGGGCAAACGCTGAAGAAGTTTAGGAGTCAGCTAAAAAAAAAAAAAATCGACAACAAAGGGGTGCAAAGACGAGGCAGCACGGCCAGAGCGGCGCTCCGTTCTTCCGCGCGGATTTGACGTAGCTTACGCACGGTCCAGATTCACTCTCCGCGGTGCGCTCTGCTGCGGAGCGGAGTTCTCCAAGGTGCTTAAACAGACAGCGGCGGGACGGAGGAGGCACCGTATCATGCTGTCTGCCTTATGAAGACACAAGGAGGATTTTTAAAGTTCTATAGCAGCTGTGCGACCGAACAAACAAACAAACAAAAAATCAAAAATATCAGAGAGCAAGTGAATAAATGAACAAATAATCGATGTTTTGTGGCGAATAAACGTCTTATATCCTACTAACAAATAACACCACAAAACAAAATATGACTTTCAGACAACAGACCATATTGATTTTTGATTACTTCGGCCCCAAAAACCTCTTCTGGGCTACAGTAAAGTGGGAAAAAAGAAAAAAAAAAAAAAAAACATTGTCATGAATGTTGATGTTAGGTTGTGTTGTCAAAATGCATTAAAGTTGAATATTCCATTTTAATGACTCTAAACAAAACAAAACAGATAAAGAATCACAACTTATGTTAACATTATTGTTAATAGTTATTAGCATGTTTAAAACCTGTACAACTGCTAGAGCTACACTACCAGCCTCACACTAGCCTTTTAAAAAATGAAAAATTCATCGATATTAATTTGATTTTTTTTTTTATTGTTAAGCTTTTTATTTGTTGTTATTTGAACAAGCACGTGTAGCCTACAAAAGTCAGTTTTTGTAGGCTAACTTCGAGCAGAAGCTAACCCTCTTCCGCTTCCTGTTGACTACTCGGGATTTAAATAGCACGCTTATTTAAGCTAACAACATACTAGCTTAAACAATGAGCTCTGATGCAATTTTCTGATAATTCGCCGCACCTAACGGAAATCTCTACGCCTCCATTTCCCAGCATGCTCGCAGCTCACGGAGCGGAAGTGTCGTCTCAAAGATACTTATACTAGAGCCGCTTCCCCGGCAGCTGAAATAGACCAATGCGTAGCGGGGGTGAACCTGCCGTGGCAGCGATGGGACGAGCACGGAGAAATGACAGCTTGTGCAGGAATTTAGGCTGAACCGCATCCCATCACACGGAGAGGGAACCGCAACTGTCGAGCTCGGTCGAACTATGTGACAGCTGGCATTTCTTCTTTCCCTCCCCTTCAGAGGCGTTTGGCTGTATATATTTTTCTTTTATTTATTTTTAAAATTTAAAAAGAATGGATCCGGCGAAATGGGTGCTAAAGTTGACCCGGCGGTGTCCTCTGGATGTTGCGGCGCTGCTCCGTCTCCAACTCGACTAGATCTCAGCCGCTTGTGGAAATGCTCCTGCCTCTCTCTTGTGGGACGGTGAAATAATTTGCAGCTATACAAGTGGAGGTGGAAGGGGGGGGTGGGGGGGGGGGAGAGGAGAAATATAACGGGAGCGGGCGTGGAGGAGATAAAGGAATTACCTCTCTGACCGAAGAACTGTGTGTGTGTGTGTGTGTGTGTGTGTGTGAGCCGCCGATCACTCTGAATCTCTCCAGGATCTCGCCCCTGCTGAAGACACCGGAGACTTTCCGGTGCACAGTTTCATAGGTAGACTTCTTTTTTTTTTGCATGTTGTTTTTGTCGGTTATAAATAGACCACAATTCATGCAGCTGCACCGCATGAACCCTTAATCCGCACATGTTGTATTGACGTAAAAACCCGCTCTGAAATGATAAATTACACTTTTTTTTCATTGTGATGAACTGAGGCTATTGCGGATTAAATGGACACTAGGCAGCTCTGCTCAGTGTGAGCTGCCATTTGTCGTTTATAACTGTCCGGCTTAACATTTTTTTTTTCTAAGTATGATTTGTCAACAGCTGGATACTCTGACGCTTTAAACGTTAGATAACAGTGTAGAATTTGGCCTGTAACGAAATTAAAGAACCACACAAAGGACAACACGACGCCAAAATGTAACATTAGTCGTTTTTGTTAATTATTTAGCCCATAATTAACTCGGACCTTTTACGCGCACCTTTTCCACAGGATGCATGTGGCCAGAAGTCATTTTTGCGTTAGAGCGCATTTCGGAAGCAGTGACTTGTGTCTTGACAGCATGAAAACATCAGTGCACGGATAAGGAAAAGTTATTGCACCTGCGCTTGTTTGGTGAAGTTGCTTTTACGCACCGGAAAGCATGCGCGCTACACACATGAAGATTTTCTAATCCGGTCTTTTTCTTCTTCTTTTTCCTTTCTGAAAGTGGTTTTGGATCAGAGATGCATGACTTTTTTTGAGAGACAGTCTGCTGTAAATAAACAGTTTATATTCCGGTAAGCTTTTTTTTTTTTTTTTTGGGAGGGGGGGGGGGAGGAACATGATGAAGATCCAACTGTGGTGATTTTTTTTTTCCCCTTTGCTGTTTTCCATGCGTCTTTCTCCTCCTCCAGACCTCTGGACGTTGTTGTGGATTGTGTTGCTGTTTAATGCAATGGGCTGTATCCAGAGTATCAGGTGTAAGCCCAAGAGTTTCCGAGACAGTATCATCGTCCTGGAAGTGAACACTTGCATCGATTCCAACCCCACCAGCATCGACGAGTCAAACAGCGTGGTCCTGCGCTACCGGACGCCTCACTTCCGAGCTCACGCCCAGGTCCTGGTGCCGCCGGTGGCCGGCCAGGAGACATGGACCATCGGATGGATTCAAGCGTGTAATCACATGGAGTTCTACAATACGTATGGAAACAAAGGGATGTGAGTATCTCCTTTTTTAAAACTCTGTGTTGAAGCTTGGACGATCATCATTGTTAGGTGATGAGCATGTGTTTAGCTGCCTATTTGGTTTAGACTCCCCAGGGATCCATAAGAAATATTCTGAAACAAACACAGACGTTATGGTTGCAGTACTGAACCCCCACACTGATCAATAAAGCCTTTTGAGCTCTGTTAAGTTAAATTGCTGCCAATGACACAAAGTGATAAAATGCCAATTCTGACCATATGTCCAACACCCAAAGTTCCTTAGTTTACTGTCTCATATAACAAAGAGCGAGCAGCCAACTCTGACAAACTGTACCACCTTTTCAAAGCTTTTGCTTGAAAAATGACTTACACAATTAATCAATTAGCAAAATAGTTGCACATTAATTTAATTCTGATCGACCAATCATTGAGATCCTACTTAACACTACCACTTGACACCGATTAAAACATAGATTAAGACACCTTTGGAAAAGTGCTTTATCCAAAAAAAAAAGTATGGAGGATACAAGTGCTACCAAATGCTACCAAAAACAAATTCCTAATATTAGGCTATGCAGATAAAATCATGTAACCAGTTTAGACATGAGGAAAAGAAACGCAGCTAAAGTAAACAAGGCACTTATTGCCAAACTCTAAAAGTGGACAAAGAAGAGTAACACGAGAGTCACTAACAGAGAACCTTGACATCAGTACGATTTCATGGGCTGGGTTGTGAGAGTGTTGGAGTTCCTTTTTCTGTATTATACATAAAGCTAAAATTACTCCACTAAAGTGGAAATATTCCTTAGCAGTGAAACTTGTCGACGGTTGCATCTGGGCTGTCCCTCAAAATATCACAAATTAAACATCTGTTTTCAGGGTGATAACATTTAAACAAAAGGAAGATAAATGGAGGTGTTTGTAAGTGCACTTTAATTCAATCAGTAGCTCTGCAGTATGTGGGCTTGTGGCTGCATACCTGCAGGCTACAAAGTACTTCAAAATCTGACAGATATGGGAGTAGGGTTCTGTGATGGAAAATAATTGCTATGACCCGCCAGATGCCCCCATTTGTCAATACAGTTATTTTGCACCAGTTGATATTAACAAGACAAACACCAACAAAAGCAGCTGTAAAATATGCAGAGTGATTGTTAACAGGTTTCTTTTGCATTCGCTGTCCCTTTTTCTCTCCTGTTTCTCAGTGTGTGTGTGTGTGTGTGTGTGTGTGTGTGTGTTGGGAAATGTTATACTAGTAGTGCTCATCTTTTATCCCACAGTGGGCAACCACAAGCGGACATGCACCCAGAATATGCTTTATCTGTAGACATTGCAGCAGAGGATGTCTGACTGCTGCACGTCTAAGATTAGAGAGCCAGTCACCTCCCCAGCACCCCCACCCCATTACAGCCCCACACGTGTGTCTGTGTGTTGGTGTGAGGGGCGGTGAGAATGTGAGAAAGCCCCCCAAGTACTCCGTCAGTTCAGTCTGATCAGTGTCTTATGCTGTGTTGTCTTTTTAGTTAATAACTGTTTCTGTGTAGAGAAACATAAGACACCTCCAAATATGTCCAATCTTGAAACACAGTAGAATAGTTCCCCATTTTGAAGCCCAGAACATAAAATTAGAGACAGTCACTAATTCCCAGTGTACTGTACCTGACTTGGCTGACAGTAGAGGATTGGAAAGATAGTCAATATTATGCATTTCTTCCAATTTTATCAAGTTTGACAGTTTTAAGGCTTTAACCAATTACTTTCATTTTTGATTAGTCTACTGATGATTTTCTCAATCAGTTAGCTGATTTGTCAAAGAAATGTCTACCAGCAGTTTTGCCGAGTTCATGGTAAATATTCAGATGTTAAGTTTACTACAATATAAAACAGAGTAAGAAAGGAAGCTGGAAACAGCAAATAGTTGATAACCCTAATTTTCTGTTGATCAACTAATCTATTAATCAAATTGAAAGGGATTCAAAGATCAAATTAACAATCCAAAATAACACACTTTAAAGGTCTTAAATTCTGAAAAGGTAGGCTGCCACCTAGCAGCATTTGTCAGCTATTAAAGAGCATTGGTAAACAACAGTTTCACATGTGGTAATGTGTATTAATGCGAAATGAGACTACTACTACTACAGCTCTACAGACAGAAAATGCCTATATTACAGCAAACAAACACAAAATGAAGAAACATTCTCAAAAACCATGCCAATATATGGTTAATGGAGACAAACCTCAGTGACAATGAAGATACTGATCTCAATTTGGAACTAACCAACATGGGTGTAACAGATACAGTATATATATAGTACTACACTGTATATAGGGGTGTCTGAATGCACCCACCCACCTTTGCAGTAGTGTTTGCAAAGGCAAATCCCTTCTTCGTGCAGCGTTTACGTTATTTTGTTCTCCCTGTAGCTCATGTGCTCAAAACTGTATGTGTTATGATATTCCATTATTAAAGTCATAAGACTTTTCTTCTTTTCCAGTGAAGGAACATAATGACCGAACTTCACCAGCATACCTATTCTTGATATTCATTTTTGAAGTCGCGCTTAGGATGCAAGAGACGAGGCTGCAGCTCTCACTGCTGATACTCTCATACTAAGTAGTTTCTTTGATGGTAATAAAATGTCAGTGTGCCGTAATTAGACAGAACAGCCAAGGATGGTAATGTGGCTGGCTTTGGATGTGGATGTGCTCTGGATTCTGGACACATTCACAGTCTCTCCTCATGTTCTCTAGAGCAGCTTTACTGAGATACAGTTTTGTGAGTTTGGACAGTTTGTGTGTATTTATGAACGGGCACGCACACATGCTTATACACATCCCAATGTGCGTTGTGATTAGATGAGGCCTGCTGTGTTGCCCTAAAACTGTATTCCTGCAAACTTGATCCAGTCTTCACCATCATCAAAGAAAGCACCTCAAGTTTTTACGATGTCTTATCAACAGAATTTTGTTTCTCCAAACCCTTAACATGCAAATGAATGTGGCAGCAAAGCTGCAGAAACAGGAAATGAGCTGTTTCTCCACACTGCTTTTGTTTAGTCATGATCAAACTTTCTCAGTAGACACAATTTCTCAATGAGGCTGTTTGGAAATGTCTAATAACCTAGTCTTGTCAACAGGCTTGAGGCTTTTACATTCTAAATATCACAGATTGTTTCTGGCTTCAGATACTTCAGTTCAGTCAAAACATTGCTAAAGAGCTCTCAGTTTTGAACACAGCACTTATTATAACTGGAAGTTTGAAGTCACAGGTGAACAGGAAATTGTTGTAACCACGTATTACAGTAGTGGTCCCAAATTATTATTATTTTTTTTTAGCCTTGTCAGATTATCTCAGGTTCGACAGCAACAGCTGCTCTTTAATGTTTTAATGTTACTTAACTCTGCATATTACAGCATTTCTTCTTACAGCTGAACTGTCAGCATTTAAGTTGATTTGGTCATGTTTGCATTTGTACTACAAGAGGCAAGAGCTAGACGTTTTCAGCCATTTATCTATTACTTCACCTTACTTTTACTGTTTCAACTGTTTATCAGTTACTTTTAGCTATCTACTTTAAAAAGCATCCATTACCTTTAGCTAATTCACCATCTGTCATTTGTGTATGTCTTAGTTTTAGCTAACTATTTAAACTATTTATCTTTTAGACAACAATTAGAACTTCAGTTATTTCTAGCTATTTCTTTAACCATTTATCCATTACTTTTATGAGAAGCTAACTGCTTGGGCGTATCTCATGCACTCTCAATTGCACCCCACTGTTCTGGTGTAACACCTGACTCAGTTGGCAGATATATACTTTTAATCAAACTATAATTTATTAGTTGAACTACTCCACAATCCGTTCAAGAACCCCACTGGCAACTGCAGAAGTACCCCCTGGGGTACAAGTACCCCTGGTTGGGATTAACTGTGCTAGAGTGTATGCAGCATTTACAATAACTGACACGCTCAGGAGTCACAATGCAAGACAGTGTGAGTAGTTTTTTTTTTTTTTTTTAAAGAAGTGAGTGAAACGTTTTTAACATCCCTGCGGTTCTGTCACAAACACTCATGCTGCATACTGCCGACCATTTGGCTGTGACAAAGTAGGCAATTGAAGACACAAACAGGAAGTGAGCCCTATCTCTGCAATGCTTTCCCCAGTCATGATCAAAGTTCCTCAGTGGGTAGACGGCGCCACAATGTACCTGTGTGCAGTCTACTCTGCTTGATGTGCTTTTGCTTGGCGCCTCTGCCATTAACACTTGCTGCTATGTTCTTGCTCTTGATGTGTATTATATAATGTTTTTTTTTTTTACCATGACAGTTTCACAGCAATTCAGTTTGCCTGTCAAACAAACTGACACTTCTCAAACAAAGGAAGTTTGTCAAACAAACTTAAGATGGCAAGTACTATCTGACAGAGAAAAATAATTACACATTTATGACTAAGTATGATGTGCTTGTGAGGCTGTATTGTCTGTACAGTTAAAAGCTGGATATTAATATGAAGTCATACTCTCATAAATTATAAATACGAGAAGTTTTCCCCAGACAATTGGTTGCAGATATTCACTGTTGAAATATCTGGGGTGTTAAGAGTTATCTGAGTTTATGCCACTGACACAATGGATTGCTGCAAATTGTTTTGGAGGCATCAGTTCAGAGGATTAAGTGATGTTTTTTCAGAACAGAAACACACATATGCATACGCATGCACACTTATGCATTCACACATGCGTACAAAGACCAGCTAACATCATGCCTGACATGCTAATCTCAGCTCCTGGGTGAATATATAAATCAGAATGTGAGGCCAGGCCAAGCAGGCAGTAAGTCATGTGGCTGTGATCACACAGTTATCTCCTCTGTACTGGTGGTCCTCAGCTTCAGGGAATGAGAGGCTGTTGTGCTGTTGGATAGACAGTGATATCAAGAGGGAGATTACTGAGATGCAAATGCTCAGCTATTTATACAGAAGGGATTAGACAGGAGAGTGTTTTACACGAGGAATCCTTTGGTATGGTTTACTTTGTAGGAGCTAAACTTTCAGGATAATTCCAGTTCATCTACAAACTTATTTTGTAGATTTTCCATTATTTCTGTCATTAATAGGAATGTTGATATCCCTACAAAGAAGTTGTTCGCTTGTAATGCATAGAAATGATGACCAAAACTGCGATCAAAAGATCCAAGCTGTGATAACTTCCAATTATCCTTTAATGTCATTAACCACGCTATGAGCTCCATTTCTGATTTTTCTTTTCAACTTCCAGGTCAAGTTGGGAGCTCCCCGATCTGCGTGATGGAAAGATCCAGGCCATCAGTGACTCGGATGGTGTCAACTACCCATGGTACGGCAACACCACGGAGACCTGCACCGTGGTAGGCCCCACCAAGAAGGACAGCAAGTTCACCGTTAGCATGAATGACAATTTCTACCCCAGCGTGACCTGGGGCGTGCCGGTCAGCGACAGCAACGTGCCTCAGCTTAGCAGCATCCACCGCGACCAGAGCTTTACGACCTGGCTGGTGGCCATCAACCAGGCCACCTCAGAGACCCTTGTCCTGCAGACAATCCGCTGGAGGATGCGGCTTCACATCAGAGTGGACCCGGACCAGCCTCTGGGTCATAGGGCTGTTTTGAATGAGCCCGTGGCCCAGGAACAGCCCCAGATCCTGGTCAAGAATGAGCCCATCCCCCCCAATGCCATGGTCAAGCCCAACGCCAATGACGCCCAGGTGCTGATGTGGCGGCCAAAGAATGGTGACCCCGTTGTGGTCATCCCACCCAAATACTGACCTGTTTCACTGACCAGACTCGCCTTGGATACTTCAACAGTATCATTCTCTATTTGTTCTCTTCCTTTCGTTCCTGCTCTTCACCAGCTCTCACTGCTTTAACCCTTCTTTGACAATTTTCTTGTTTTTTTTTTTTTTTTGCCTCTTTACTCTTCTCTCTTATGTTTTAACACAACTGACGGAGAGAAAAATAGGCAGACACAAATGAAACCAGCTCTGAGAAAAAGACCAGCTGTTGCTATGAGGGTGGGGGCTAGTTGAACATACATACTAAACTGGAGTGAACAAACTGCAACCATTCTACCTTCAAACTGGGTCGGGTCTCACTGTGCTAAATGAAGTCATTGCAAAAATGAAAAACAAGGGTATTTCTTTGGGGGGTTTTTTGTTGGAATTTTATATTTTGGCTGTTTCGGGCCGAGTAATACGAGGTTTGTGATTGGTGGAGTTAAGAGTATTTACATGACCATGTCTGCGCATATGCTACATTCATAGGTATGCACAAGCGTTGTGTTCAAATACCAGTTGTGTTTTTATTTATGGGCTGGAAGAGAGTGCATTTAATTGTGTTTGTTTGTTGCTGTTGTTGCTGTCATGTGCTTCACATGGCAGATTTGCATTGGGTGATATACTAGATTTTTAGTACTTTTTTAAAAACATGCAAGACATTCAATCCATGCTGCCTTACGTTTACATCGCTTTCCACTTCAAACTTTTTAGCCTTAAACAAAGTGCAATGCAGTATTTTTGCTCATTTGTCTCATCTCTTCCAAAAACTGTTGGTGCTGGCATGTGTGGGTTTAGGACAGGAGGAGCAACACCACAGAAGAAGAACCGGGTCTAAAATTTAGGCTTTTTTTATGTTCAGTTGCATTTACTTGACAAATGTATTGTCTAACAAGTACAACCAGCATTTATGTCTAGACAGTTATACAACAAGATGAACTAGTTGTGTTTCAAGTGCATTTATGCAACAGAAGAGATGCTCTGTGCAGATGGACATACAGAGAACAACAGTAAAGCCAATCTACATCAATAGCACTCAGCACATTAAACTATACGTGCAATAACAACTTGAGCAAAAGGTACTCGAAAGCACTTCTCAGTTAACCTCATTTCATTCACTTTATTCTATTTAGAGGCAGCCGTAGCATTCTACATCAGAAAACATGTTTTCCTTTCTCTGTATCACTCCATCTCAGGGCCCCTTTTCACTTCCTTCCCTTCTCTTTTATTTCATCCATCCTGTCTTGCCACAGCGACTAAGTGTTGCTCACGTTGAACAATCAATGCTTTTATTAATAAGCAGTCACAGAGAGGGGAAATAACTTTTAATAACTGGAGTATAAAAACAGCAGGATATCTGCTGCTCGCAATCTTTTGTCATCCGCTCGTCTTGACAATCATACACACTGTATTTATTATTGTTGCCTTCCTTTAAGCCATCCCCTTTCTTCCTATAATATTAAAATCAAAACGCGCCTGTGTCTCATGTTAACTGATAGCATTTGCTACTTTTCTGTCCCTTACCCTCAGTCGTCTGTAATCTTCATCTACTCCAGTATTTCTCCTCCCACTCCTCCTTTCCTCTCGCTCTTTATCTGTTGTCGAGGCTGAAAAGCAGAGCAGGAGGCATGCAAGTTTGATCCCGACTGCTCGGTTGGCATATAGATGACCCACTTCTCTGCTTTGCCAGTTGTAGCTCTTGCTGCAGAAATGTGGGGCTTGTCTCCCTTTATTTCACCGCCAGCAAATGTGAGACACACACACACACGCATAAACAAACAGCTCTGGTCAGCTAAATACCATCATTAAATGAAATAATGCTAATTTAAATGTTAATCTTTGAGCGTGGCTTCAGCTGCAAAACTCTTTTCATTAATGTGGTAATGAGCTCTGTAAGAGTTTGTTCTGTTAAAGGCCAGTTTTTTTTTTCCACTTCCAAACATTTTTGCAAGTTCACTGTGCTCACCAAGTCCCGGTGTTTTGGCTCCGACCAGAAAAATAATTTGCATGCAAGTCTGATCTGCTCATGTATTTCACAAAGATTTGTAAGCTGCTGCTGTTTCAGTGTATCAGCATCCCCTTACTTCTTACTGAGCAAAGCCTTCAGCCTTCAGACTTGGTTCAGGCCACATTTCTTTGTCTTTTTTGAGATACTCTGTTCATTCTACCATTACAAAACAGAATTACTGTGTGACTTAACTCAGTAACACCTAGAACTGGCTGATAGTTCTACTAAGACCTTAAAGGAATAGTTCAACATTTTTGGGAAACATGCTTACTTGCTTTGTTGCTAAGGGTTGGAAGATTGATACCACTCTCACATCTATCCTATCAAAACTGAAACACCCAAAATATTGAAAATGTATATTTATAATATTGAAATATTTATTTAACCATTTGTCAAATACTTCTCAATGTCAACCTAATGGTATGCTAGCTCAGTACAATGACAACCTTATACTCCTGTCTTTGGAGAATTAGCTAGCTAAAGGCTCCATTTAGACCAATGTAGTACAAGTCAAATAATATATAGCTGAACCAGTGCTCAAAGATCAACTCTCTTCATACCATGAGGGAAAAAACTTTTTGCTGATATTTTAATTATACTCTAAGCCCATACACGGCTACACCAGACACTGCTGCTCAGCTTGGCTCATGTGTAACCTCTGCTAAGGGCTGAGTCACAGGGCATCGTGGTGATGGGAGAAGGAGAAGAGAAGTAAGAGGCTAGCTGGGGGACTTGCTGTCATAATTAGACCCGCGGTGACACACTTACATGCTCTAGATGAACGGAACCGCGCCGAGTCGCGCAGCGCAACACGAGCGGCTAGCTGGGGTCGTGGGTGAGGCTTAAGTGAGGTCAAATAGCAAAGGTCAGGGGCAGCCTGTCTGTGCGAGAAGGGCTGTCACACTCCAAAAACTGAACTGTAGACAGTCCAGCGGCTGTGGGGTGGGGTGGGGGGATGAGAATGAAGGCGACAACAAATTGAATCCACTTAGAAAACTGGCTCATGCTATGAACACAGTGACCTTTTCACCTAACATCGCATGGTGTCATTTTTGTATCACGGACCGCCTCGTAATGTCTTTCGATGACCTATGGATACCGCGGATTGTATTCAAGCTGGACTACATGTAATGTAATTAAACCTTGAGACGCATTGGCCCGCACTCTCAACATGTGTGTGTGTGTAAAATGCCATTGGAAGGGTTTAGGGAGGATGAGGAGTTTCACTGCTGTTGTTGAGTCATGATTCTCTCTCTCTCTCACACACACACACAAACACACAGTGCACTAGAAGGTTATGTCCTTGTCATAAAACAGGGACAGAGCTAGCCCTTACAAACATACACTCTCTCTCACACACGCACACACACACACACCAACACCCTGAGGGGAAAGGAGCAGGCCTGGCGCGGTATCTGATTGTCACAGCAGTGTCACATTGGCAGTGTGAACTCATTTATCAGCCCTGCACGTGGACTGTCTGAACACATGCACATGCTACAAAGCCATATGCAGAAACACACCTGTCTACTAATAAGCAGGCAATTGTCTCTTTTGTTGATAAACTAGAGTGAGGACATTTTTTTATGTGAAAAAGAAATGGAAGTACAGAGGCCACTGAGTGGGTGCCTGTCAAACTAACAACAGAGTTTGACATTGTAGGAAAAGGGCACCAACTGTCTTCTGTGTGTGTGTGTCTGAATCTGTTGACTTTGTGTTAATGATATGTATTTTACATTAACACTACAGAAAGACTTCATAAATGCTTATGTGCTTCCTAATCTGGGCTTCACAGAAAACAAAATCGCACGTTGTTTGCATGAAGGCAAAGTGCCAAAATTGGATAAAGCCAAAACTATGCAGTATAATATAGTTAGTAATTCCCAGAATTCAAAAACCCTTGCACTTAATAATAGGCCTATTTTCAGTTATGTTTTTGATCATTAAAATGCATTTAGCATATTTGTATTTCCAGAGAAACATCACAATGCAAATGTAGCCATGTGACATTGTTTATTGTAGCGCCTTTCGCTTGTACAGCTGTGCCAAGGATCAAAAGCCTCCTCTCCTAAACCTATCATTAATACAGTTCTCTTGAGGGCTGCTACATTTGATTCATTTTATGTATATTAAACCTGAGACATCTTTATTTAAACCAATATATCATCCCAAGTTCACACTCAGGATCACCTTATTTACTCTGGCTTATACCATTAAAGGTTCCATCCCATGAGAAAGAAAAATTGGTGTTCCACGAGTCACTATCCTCGCTGTTCTTCTTATTTGTGAAAATGAAATGACATAAATCCAGTGTAGTACATGTAGTACATAAGATACTAGAACAACTTTGTGTGTTTCTCATTTGTTTGGTTTGTTTTCTGAAATACAGCACTGAAATAGCTAATGCACATGTGTTCTTTTGTTCAGCTTTGACTTCATAATTAACACTGGAAAATGGGCCGTTCTGGCAAATATTTAAACTGTGAATGTACAACACTGGGGAACAAACCCTCAGAAAAAAATATATAAAAAGGTCTTTTCATGAATAAACAAATGTACAAATGTTACCTGTTGCCTTCTCTCCTTTATAGTTTAAATGTGAGATATATACTTTCCAGCTTGCTTTGGGTCTTGTTTTACTATTCTGGAGAACTATTACAGCCAATTTATTTTTTAAATTTTCTGTCTGAGTTGTATACCCAAACTGAAACCAACAATGATTCCTTGAGCTGTCCGGTAGACACATGATCTAGCATTTCCTTCCTTAATGTATGCCTCTACTTGTTTCAGCTATACAAGTGTATAGTTTTCTCCTGCTCTGTGTTCATTGATCCTGCACAAACCATAGGGACTGGATAACCATCTGAGTTCGACAAAGAACTACACTGTAAGTGCTGGAATTGAAAACCTTGGAAAGCTCAATGCATATGAAGATCCCTGAGGCTACACGTGACACCGCTGAGCACATGATGCACTGTGGTGCCCCAGTCAGCTAAGATAGTTTTATAGCATCAGAAGGGATGTTACTGCTCAACATATGCCTGTTTTTGCTGATGGCGTATGATTTACGCAATAAAAGAGGATAAAGAAAGGATGTGTGGTGGAGTGAAAGAATTGGAAAAATCAAGAGAAAGGGTATAAAAAGAAACAGGCAAAGGTATACAATAGAGAAATAGGGATTTCAGCAGAGGACTGATTTGTACAAACTATGGTGCCTATGGTCATTGTAATGAGGGAACATGTCGGTAGGACAAACAATGAAGGTGCATTATATGGCACAAATGTAGATATCAGGCTTTGGCTACATAGGCAGTGTTTGTTAGTAGAATCAATGCATTGTTGGTTTTGGTCTCTTGAGAATAAGAAAACATATCCCCAGCCTTAACCTTTCTTTTCACATATTCTTAAGTTGAAATTGATAAATTAATACGCTTATAACTTATATGTACATCTCACTGCAAGGGGTGAAAGGGTTACTGGAGAAATTAAATGGTCGAATTCTGAGCAGCAGGGAACCATAAGATTAGTACAAGGAGCAATAACTAACTCTGAGTGGCTTCAGAAAACTTTTGCATCCCGCCAAAGACACAATCATCGGGTCAAATGAATCAAAAAATTTATGCCTGTACTGCAATTGAATGCAGACATACAGAGATTTGCTGAATGGTGCAATGATAGTAGAGGAGTTTCTTTTTCCCACCTCCTCTTCTGCACTGCACATCCATTTCACCTCTCTGAGGACTTCAGAGGATTGTAAAGTGCTCCATCAGTTCTTAATTTTTCTGTCTATCATTTGGCATGTAAGAGCAACCACATTAAGCAGAGGGTTAAGGGCTTAAAATTAACTTAGTCTACAGCATAAGGACGGAGCTGATAGTTTCAGTTTCGGCTCAGAGAATCGCTAAAGATATGATGGAGGATATTGACTCACAACCTTAAGACAAGCTGGGATTTACCACCGGGTGGCTCTAATGAGAATTGGGAAAACAGTAGAGTGGGATAGGAGGCTGATTTAAAAGTAACACTACACTTGTCTTAATGGCTGATTTGCTCAAGAGTCCAGCAGTTTAGACATATGTCTAGCTGATTCAGTTCCACCCGTAGCCTCTACTGTCTATGCTATCCTTTGTCACATTCCTGGAGTCGCGACATTCATAGCTATATTTTACAAGGCTCAGAGTCTGCGAAAGTGTGTTGCCGTCGTGTTCCCTGCATACATCCACCTGTCCTTGTATTTGTACCAAATAATCACTGCACCACTGTATCTTTGGCACCAGACGCTACTATTAATACCTCTATGAAAACCACTGTTAGAGTTACAAATAACCTAAACAACCACATAGGTTGCTTGTCCCTATCCTGGATATGAACTGTAGGGATAAGATAACAGGTACTAGACAATACTATGGCTTATTAGCTACTGATCCACAGAAGTCTGCTAGCCTGTCTATTCTGGTTCAATAAGATCATCTTGACTCAGGACTGACCTCGAGCAAAACTTGTAAACTGGAGCAGGACTCAGTTTACACTTTATATCACTATCTCACATCTTTTGATTTTCAAAGTTCTAGAACTTGCTAATATGGACATTTACAGAAAACATGATTTAGTTTAACTGAATAAATACAATATGAAATGTAACCAATTGAATATATGAGACCACATCAGCATCTGATGGGGAAAAGGAAGTCTGATTACAGTTGAAGATGTATCTGAGACGAAAGTTGTTAGTGAAACACAGTAAGTCCCTCAGCGATCAGGGTCTTAAGAAATCTCGGTCTATGGAAATCCAATGACATGTCGGTGAGGATGCACAATATCAGCATATCTTTTCTGTTACCATTTTCACTGCAGTGTGAGGAAACGAAAAGCCTTGAAGGCACTAAAGTTGTTTGGTGTCACAGAAATGATTATGGAGGCCACCAGCTACACCAGTGTTTGATCCTCAGTCCCAATATCTTGCTTTGCCTGCTCTGATTTCACTTTATTATGGATATTTCTGTCACAAGATTTGAGATCCTGTTGATAGCACATCACCATGTTGCTAGGGACTTTCAATACAGCCAAAGTATGAAGGTATGATGAAACCAGGAGTGATTGTTTTATTTTATATCACACCTTTCAGTACTTATCAGCTGTATATAGCAAGAGTTTCTAATGGTGGTCTGATTAAAGCAGCCTGGACCTGAATAAGTGAGCTTACTGTATAGTATTACTGACTGTAAAATCTCAACCTGCAATCAACACAGAAAATTTCTTACTAATATTACAGTTATAAGAGAACATATGTAAGATGATGATGAAACTATACCTGGTTGTACCCTCTAGGGCCTTTTTGAGGAAACTGAATGTAATGCTTTTCACTTACTCTTTCAAAGTTCGCAGACAATATTATGTAACTTATTTAAAGGTATTATTGCAGCAAAGTAGATAATCATTGTTACATTTCAGCCAGGCACTCCACTTCTAAACCGCCTATATTATTATATAAGAGACGATTAAAAATAAATATGTCCACTGCGCCACATCTGATTCATTCAGATTGAGCCTGGCTATACAATAAATTACTATACAGTATAATGCACCTTCCATTTAAACAATGGCGCTATTAAACACTGAACATCCCACGTTGGACAGGAGGACTCTATGGGCAACCTTAATTGCCACTGCAACTACAGCGGGATGGCTGGATCCCACACCTCCTACATCTCGCCAAATGCTTTGTGTAATAAACCCCAGGCATCAAGAGCTCCTGAGGAAAGCATCTAGAGCCTTTACACAGTTATAAGCCGAGCTACTTTATGAGAGACATTAAACTGAACACCATCTGACACACGTGACCGGGTCCGTAATTCATTTCGTGAATATTAATGGCTTCACTAACATTAATAAAACTCTAAGATTTTAGCCCCTTTGTTTCCATATAATTTTCCTCCCATCAAATTGTGGCCAACTAAAGAAGCTTTTACAAAGGTCAAGAAATTCAGGGATGGAGGATGTTCATTATAGGTGAAAAAAGGGGATAACATTTTAGAATAAGTGCCGGATCATTTTACAAAGGCCACGTCCATAATTCTTATAAGACCGACTGTAACCGCCGGTGCCTTATTACCAACTCCTCCTGCAGTGTTGTCCCAGGCTGCTGAACCAGGCTGCTGGGAAAGCAGTAGAGGGAGGGAGGCTGATTGAAAGGGTCACTACATTTTGTCTTAATGGCTGATGGCTCTGCAGAGTCCAGCAGCTGTGTTCTCAGTAGCTGGAATCCTGTCCCAACCTGCAGCTTCTATTGTCTATGGTCTTGCTGCATTCCTTGAGCCAGTATACTACAAAGCCATATTTTACAAGGTTTGCAGGCTCCATGCGAAAAGTAAAGTGTCGTCTCCCTGCATACATCCACCTGTCCCTATTTGTAATACCAAATAATCACTGCACCACTGTATCTTTGGCACCAGACGTTACTATTAATACTCTCATGGTGCCACTGTTAGAGTTACAACAACCTAAACAACCACATAGGTTGCTTGTCCCTATCCTTGGATATGAACTGTAGGAGCAGACAGACAACAGGCATACCAGACAATACTATGG
The DNA here is from genome assembly GCA_033238685.1 of Lates japonicus. Classification (NCBI taxonomy): domain Eukaryota; kingdom Metazoa; phylum Chordata; class Actinopteri; family Centropomidae; genus Lates; species Lates japonicus. The sequence goes on along the minus strand of BRZM01000021.1, from coordinate 7,756,636 downwards.
CTTATTAGCCACTGATCCACAGAAGTCTGCTAGCCTGTCTATTCTGGTTCAATAAGACTTTCATCTTGACCAGGACTGACCTCGATGTAACCTTGTAAACTGGAGCAGGACTCAGTTTACACTTTATATCACTATCTCACATCTTTGATTTTCAAAGTTCTAGAACTTGCTAATATGGACATTTACAGAAAACATGATTTAGTTAACTGAATAAATACAATATGAAAAATGCAAGTAATTGAATATATGAGACCATATCAGCATCTGGATGTAGTGAAGTCTGGATTACAGTTGAAGATGTATCTGACATTTAAAGTTGTTAGTGAAACTACAGTAAGTCCTCAGCTATCAGGGGTCTTAAGAAATCTCGGGTCTATGTGAAATTCAATGACATGTTTGTGAGGATGCAATAATATCAGCATATTCTTTTTCTCAGTTACCATTTTCACTGCAGTGTGGAGGAACGAGTGCTTTCTGAAGGCACTGTGTTGTTTATGTGTCGGTTATGAAATGATTATGAGGCCACCAGCTACACAGTGTTTGGATCCCTGTGCCTTCAAGGATGTAATATCCTGTTTGGCCTGTCGGATTCTCGGTCAGCACAAACGGGACAAATTAATGGAGGAAGGAACAACAAACAGATTTCTATTGCGTGACATATTTCCCCTCGGTCACAAGATTTGAGATCCCTGTTGATAGCACACTTCACCATGTTAAAGTTAGGACTTTTCAACAGCCAAAGTATGAAGGTATGATGGAAAACCAGGAGTGATTGTTTTATTTTTATATCACACCTTTTCAGTACTTATCAGCTGTATATAGCAAGAGTTTCTAATGGTGTAATTGATTAAAGCAGCCTGGACCTGAATAAGTGAGCTTACTGTGGCTAGTATTACTGACTGTAAAATCTCAACCTGCAATCAAATACAGAAAATTTCTTACTAATATTACAGCAGGTAAGAGAACATATGTAAGATGATGATGAAACTACACTCTGCTGTACCCTCTAGGGCCTTTTTGAGGAAACTGAATGTAATGCTTTTCACGACTTTTCAAAGCTGCAGACAATATTATGTAACTTATTTAAAGGTATTATTGCAGCAAAGTAGATAAATCATTGTTACACTTCAGCCAGGCACTCACTTTGCAACCGCTTCAGTTATATAAGAGATTGATTAAACAACATGTCCATCAGTGCCACATCTGGACCATTCAGACTGAGCCTTGGCTAAGGACAATAAATGCTCACTATACAGTATAATGCAATTTTCCATTTAAATTAATGACAGCCATTAAACACTGAACATCCCACAAGCTGGGACAGGAGTACTTATGGGCAACCTTTAATTGCCATCAGTGTAACTACAGCATGTGATGTAGCTGGATCCCACACCTCCCACATTCTGCCAAATGCTTTTGTAATAAACCCCAGGCATCACAAGAGCTCCTGAGGGAAAGCATCTAGAGCCTTTACACAGTTATAAGCCGAGCTACTTTATGAGACATTAAACTGAACACCTCATCTGACACGTGACTGCCGGGTCCGTAATTCATTTCTGTGAATATTAATGGCTTCACTAACATTAATAAAACCTAAGATTTTAGCCCCCCTTTGTTTCATAATTTCTCTCCCATCAAATTTGTACAACTTAAAGAAGCTTACAAAAGGTCAAGAAAATTCAGTGGGATGAGGACAAGTCTAATATAGGTGAAAAAAAGGGGATAACATTTTTAGAATAAGTGCCGGATCATTTTACAAAGGCCACGTCCATAATTCTTTACACCGACTGTGTCGGTGCGCTATTACCAACCTCCCGCAGTGTTGTCCCAGGCTGCTGATGTGCAGCCCAGGTGGTGATATACTCTTTGTTCATGTGTCCTGGCTGACTAACCCTCCTCCCTCACCATAGTCTGTTACATGGTTTTCTAAGCGACAAGAATTTTCAAAAACATCCAAACATTTCATCATGAGTGACAGCAGTAAAGACAACGTGTGAAACATTTTTCAACACCAGCTTGCTTACATTTAATTAATGGCTGTGGACTGTCATATCTTGTCATTCCCCACCACTGCGTCATGTGTAGCACCTCCATATATCAACAAGGTCTAACATAAATGCTATCTAGTCAGTCTAGTTAAGGGTTGTAACTAATGGCTTTATCAATTGTTAATACACTTAGTACTGCTTTGTAGCTCAGTGAGAAGCCATTATTGAGAACACATTTTAGGTTGCCAGGTTCTTAAAAATACTATTAGCTGGTATTTATCTTTTCTATATAAAGTTATAATTCCTGATATATTCTCACTGGTTTCTCACTTTCAAATAATCATAATTTCTGCATGTATAAATGTTAATAAGTCATTAATAAAGGGCTTTAATCCTCAAGTCCACTGTTGTTGGTAAACTTGTTAGTATCAATACTTAAAAGTGCTCTTTATTAATACATTCTATATTAACTATGAATAAAGCCATCAGTTAAGACTTAGAAGACCTTTGTAAATGATTCCTTGTCAAAAAGTGGTGCCAACTCCACTATGGGAAACTTTCAGTTAGAGGATGTCAAAACATCAATGTTAAGCCATCAAAACTTGCATTTGGAAAAATATTACTTCACATAAAAAAAAAAAAATCTATCAGCTAACTTTTACTTCTTATTAATTCAGAATATAAATAATATTTACACTTATCCAGCAGCTAACAAATGAATTTGTCAATCCTAATCCTTTTGTGTGACAAACATGACAATGTCTAAAAAGGTAAAAGCTCATACAGTTTGTGATGAATAATTTTAGGGGCAGATATGGATTTAGTTAATTTATGTACCCCAAATTTGGCCAGGACAACACATCTGCTGACAGCAGCAGTGTTTAGTATGCATTCAAATTCAAGATGCTTGCTTGGTGAAAGGGGGAAAGAAGTCCTAGATTCAGCAAATAAGAGAATTAACTTCAGTTAAGTGTTGACTGAGATTCAAGAGCTCAGAATGAAATACTCACTGTGCTAACTGTCTGTCTTTTGTCGCAAAACAGACTGTGTAAATTACAGAAAAATACCTGCAATCAAATTATACTACTAATATATAGTACTATTATACTACTAAGAGGTTGGATTAGCTAGAACAACGCAGTTACTCTTGGGATCAGTTCTAACAAAGCAGATGAAGCCTGGGTGACGACTGGGACCGAAGCGTCAGCTCAAACTGGATTCCAGTGCTGTAGAAGCAGAAAATGCTCACCTGAGTGGGGAATTCAGAGGTGATGCTTGGAAGCCAGCTGTGGCTCAGCTCTTACATTTAAAAAGAAAAAAGAGCTTTTGTGGCTAAGGTGAGGGGCTAACCTCAAGTGCACTTCAGTGTAAACAAATGAGGACTTCTCACATCAGTGGTGCAAGCAGCTTGAAAAAATAATAAAACCCTGCTGGCGATGAAGGACTCTCATTATGAAAACAGAGAAGAGCAGCTGGCTCAATACTTTCAGAGACGAGAAAACATAGCAGTGTAGGTGTGTTGATATATGCAAAATAATTTACCTATTAGTATAAAGTTTCTTGATTTATATATCTGGTTTAACATAGTGTCAGTTATCATGGCTGGATCAAAGGCCTCATTAGCAGATACTTGATATCCTTCCACATGGCAACTGTTCTCTGTGATGCTACTCGTCTCATTTTAGATGCTCCCTGATGTTTAAATTTGAATTATGGGAAAGGAGTAGCAGGTAGTGGGATTAACAGCATTAAATATTTTTCACAAGAACACCGTAAAAAAGTATTTTCAGGACTGCTTTCTTCCAAAACCTAAGCAACTGTGCACAGCTCTCTGGTGATGCTCAAAGCCTTCCCCTCTGACATCTGTGATAATGCCTGACATCCATGATCAAGTCTATTAGATAAGACTTTAAGCCCATTCGCCGTAATCCATTCACATGCAAAGTAAGTGTTGAAATTGCTGTTGCATGCACCTGTTAATGTTGTGTCACATGTAGAGAGAAAAGGGTGGACTGACTTCTTTCACAGGGAGCACTTTGTGTATACTCTGAAGACTAAATTAAGTTTGATGGAAATTAAAACTTTCGGTATAAAGCTCCTTTGAACTATCAGGATAAGTAATGACACTGAACTGCATAATCCCTGTGAGTGAGTTAAAGACAGAGAGGGAAAGAGTGTGAAAGAGGAGGAGGAACGGAGGCAGGTAGGTAATTAAAGGTTGGGATGGACTTACTGGCATAGTGGCTTGGATGTTATGCATCATGCATTATGTTCATGTCAGTGCTGCTACAATGCTCAAAGCTGTGCCTAGCATGATAGCATGATAGCATGCTAAAAGATCATGTCCTTACACTCTGCAATTTAATGGTAGCGGTATACATAGCAATTAACTATTGTCTGAACTATGAGGAGTCAAGCTTTAGTATTCAGATTAATGGGATTATATTACCGGCATAGAAAACTCAAACTTTTCTCCGAGAAATTTGTTCGACAAGACCAAGAGTCTGCAGCCATGCTAGCAGGTTGCACTTGGGCATGACGCTGCTTTGAGCTAAAGGCTAACATCAGCATGCTAACATGTGGTAATGCTAAGGAGTCATAAAGTTTATTGTATAGTGTTAGTATGCTAACATTTGCTAATTAGCAATACAGAAAAACGTACAGTGCAGCTGAGAATGATGGGATGTCAGTAGTTTTGCAGGTATATGGTCATAAACTAAAGTGCTGGACAAAGTAAAACTTTGGCCTGATGATGGTGTTACATAAAAAAGTTGAGGGTTTAACAAAGTTAGGTTGGTTCATCCTGAGGGGAACCAGATGTCAAATGCCACATTTATGGCAATCCAATCCGATAGCTGTTAAGACACCTCACTTGAAACCACAAATGTCAACTTCATGCAGGCACCAGAGGAAAAGTCAGGGGATGACCAATGTCAAAAGGGTTCATCCTCTGTGCACCCTGAATATCTGTAACAATTTTCATGGCAATACATGCCAAGATATTTCAGTCCAGAAGAAAGTGAGAGAGAGATTTCCTGATGTAAAGTTATGAATACGAGTCTGATTTTCTTGCTCTGCAGAGATCAACTCAGCCAACGCTGACAACCTCTGAAATATCTATCTCCTTCTGACCACATTTCCATTTTATCCTCACTCATGTTCTCCATCTTCTTCAGTCTTTCAACCTTTCACAACAGTGTGGTCACTGGCTATCCATAGGTGTTGTTCTCTACAGAGAGGGACGCTTCGCAGAAAAACAATCCGCAATGCACCACCAAGTCAGCACAGTGTGCAGTGAGAAGAGAGGCAGGGAGCGAGGTCTCCCTTGTCTGTTAGTGGATTATTGGATTTGGATTATCTGTGCAGACAAAATTACCCATTAGGCAAAATTGTAGCACGCTCTTTCAGGGGTAGCTGGTGCCCATGAGCGCTCCAGGTGACACCTCACCTCACAACACATAAAGGAGCTGGCATGCTGTTCATAGAAATGCCTCAAGACCCTAAAAGGACGCACACACTGGGGAGTCCAGTGGCGCATGCAGAGACGATGAATATGTCAGCGAAGCAGAGTAGGATGCGCTCAAGAGTTGCTAATCATCAGTCACTGTGGGGGTGGGGGGCAGGGTGAGCAGGGATGGGGAAAAGCAGAGAATAAGGGTGGGGTTGGGGGAGGGGGCGGTTTGGACTAAGCTATTTTTATCTGGATTCCATGAAGACAGCTGCTGTCCTCCCGAGTGTCTGTGAGATTTTCCGGCACTTTCCATTATGAGGAACAGTGACATGAGAAAGACGTATGGTCACTATTGAGCATCTCTGTTATTTATTGTATAATAAAAGCAAAAAAACCAACAACAAAAAAAAACACACTGCTGTTAATACTTTTATAGAGGCCAGTTGTGGAGTGGGTGCTGAAAATCTCATAAGCTCATCGGCTTTAGCTGATTTTGAGCTCTGTAACTGCCTGTGTGTTTCTGTAATCTGCCAATGTGTCCAACTGTTAATTCTTTACCTGAGACATCACATACATCTGGTGCTGATCACACATCATTGTAATTGAAGATATAATGCTGCTATGATGTCTCCTAAGTCTAACTTAAAAAACTAATTCGAATATATTCCGGCTGCTGAAAAAAATTGAATAAAAAAATAAAATCCACGTATGACAAAAAAACCAATGGCTCCAGTCCACTGTTTATATCTATTAACGCCTGTTGGGGGAATGTGGGTTTGACCACTCCAGCAGGTGTCTACAATGGGTCATGTTATGACCCTGACATTCCCATGCCACTTCAGAGGGAGGGGACCTCTTGCCACCCGCTCTGTGAGATAAGGGCCGACAGTGACGGTGACATGCTCCACAGCCGTAAGCTGGGAATGTAATTCTGTTGATGGTGGCCACATGCCATAGCATCAAGGCTCTGATACAAGCCATAGATCCCCATCAGCGTTCTCCCGCAGCCCAATTTAGCTCCATGTGAGTCAGTGAATTCCTTACTGAAGATGGAGGAATGAGCTGCATATCAAGAGGGATTTAGCATTAATTAATGAACCATCCAAACATAGCCCAGGGCTAGCTGCCATGCTATTTTTCATGCCACCTCGAATTAAACTGTTTAGTTGTACACAGCTGAGATTTTATTTCCTTTTGTATTAAGCAAATACGAAGCAGTGTTTTTAACTCTTATAGTGTGCAGTGCTGTTTCAGTGTATGTCGAGATGCTTTTCTATACAGTTAATTCTATAAAATGTATGCATGATAATTTGCCTGTTAAATAAGGATGAAGATGAAGGCTTTAGAAAGGATCTTGACTGTTACTTTTAGCTGCTACTGCCTAAATATACTCCCAAGAACATAGAGAGGCACATTAGTGAATAAGTCACATTATGGTCTAACAATGTTAACTTTTGCTCTCCATTTTCTGCAAGAAAACCAGATCATAAAACAAACTATTCACTGAAGACAAATATAATCACTGAGCCATTACCATTAAATAAAGTGTGATATTAAGAGTAATCACATTTAGAGTAGACAAATAACTCTTTGAGAAATTTTGTTTATTTCCACTTTTTCATGTAAAAATATACATCAATAGGGGATTTACTGCAAAAACTATCTGAAAAGGAAAATTTTACTTTTAATTTAAAATCACAACTCCTTTTGTTATAGTTCAAAAGGTTGGGTTTGTTAAATTTTGGTACATTCCACATGGGTGTGCATTTTCGACATATATCTGTTGAAGGCCGTATGGACACTTAGCTGGAGCTGGATTGAACAGTGTTTCATAAAGCCATGCTGACAATACCATTACACATAATTATGAGGAAAAAGTGAAATGTTCAGAAGTAAAGCTCAAAACTTTTAATACACTGATGTTTCAAAGTGCATAAAGTCAAATTTTAAATGCTAGACAGAAGGCAACATCACTCTGGAGTATGAATGTTATGATGCTAAAGGGGATGATATTGAAGTCTGTAAACTGTATCAGCGTGAAACAATGTGTGACTACACTTCACATTCTCACATTGACCTGTTCTCTGTCGGTAAGGAGGTCAACACTCCTGTGTCCTAGGAAAATATGAAGACCGCGTAATATGTCACAAACCTCCTAAATGAATACAGTACGTAGAGAATAAACTGCACTCTGCAAGCTGCTTGAAAACTTGTCATTTTCTTTTCTTAAACAAGAGTTTTCTGCAAAGAAAATGCACGTAAATCTATCCTCTAATTTACTTTATTTACCCCTTCAACCAAAATGCAACACAGCTCTTCCCCTTTCCCTCCTCCCATTGTGTGGCACAAAGGACTTGATTGCAGAGAGTACTGTGGCTCATGGAGGTTTAATAAAACTAGCTTCTCCAACTGGCAAATGTTTGTGAACTTGATCTGGAAGAAGAAATGACAGACAAAGCAGAGAGGAAGAGATTATTGAAAAAGAGTTTCAATGCTCGAAAAGGTACTGATTGTAGGAGTATTAGAAATACCCCTTTAATGTGTAAATCAAATACAGAACAGAACGATGTAATAGACCTGTGCAGTTTTCCATCTGATGTAATACTGCAATTATTAATGTATTAGAAAACAACATACATGAATGTGTAAGAAAAACTATATATTTAGTTTTTCCCCTTGTGTTTCTGTAATTAATCAAATGTCACGATAAATGAAATGGCAGCACAACTTCAACCAGTGATCACAGTTATCACACGGATAAAATACTGTAGCATAACAGAGATTAATAATTTCAGGATTCAGTAGGTTGACTGTACTGGGTATATGCTGGGCAATGACTTCCATTAATCTGATATTGATGTATTCTGTTTTTGTTTGTTGTTTTTATGGGCAGTGATGTCTTGCATGTGAATGTGGTGAAGTGCTCTATACTCACACTGCAGACAGAGAAGAGAAACCACATGTACACAGTGAGGCAAAGGCATGGCAGAAGAAGGTACTTTTGCTGGCTGGTTATTAGTCATTATTGTGATGTTTTTTGTTGTTTTTTTTGTTGTTGTTTTTTTTGTTGTTTTTTTGTTTTGTCTTTTATGAGTCAGGGTTTGATGTGTTGGTTTGTCAGCACCACTTTTTTTGTCACAACTTTTATTTCATGCTGAAACACTGTACGCAGAAATTGGTGAGAAATTGTTGTAATTTGAATCCAGTGTTTCCACTAGAGTTATTTTCCAGTGTGGTTGCAGTGGGGCGTTAAATTGTGGTACAACAGGATATTTTTTCTTTTGTTCACTTAAAATCACAGAGGCTCTTTTTGTACATTTGCAAGAAAATAAGGGACGACTATTGATGACAGCGATCCAGAGTGGATGTGTAAAATAGTAATAGAGGAAAACACAAAGGCAAAAAAAAGACTGGAAGAAGCATTATTAACAGCATGTGAATGTGTCCAATACGCTAAGCCTTGTCTCCACGCACTCCTGCACACTTCAGAGTGCATTCCAGTGGAACACACCCCGGGGAACACTGGCTGCCATGTGACACACAGCAGCAAACGGAGGGCAGAAGCAGAATAAGACAGGGAGAGGTAGAAAGTGGGGTTGAAAAGGAGAGACAGTGGGATGGGAATGAAAATCTAATCACAAGGGGGCAATTAGTAAAGAAGTGCTACTAGAGGATTAACTCATGCACCACCCATTTCAGGGACAGTGACTTCCCACAGGGAGTCCGAGTGATGAACCCTACCTGCCAAACACTTGAAGCTACTGTGTATTTAGTGTGTGTAGCATTGTATTTGTTGCATTATTTATTGGATCATCTTTTTAAACATAGTTTAATGTATTATTCATTTTTTTCTTGTGTTTTTATTCAAGGCTGGAAGTGCCAGAAAGAAAACTTTCACTGTATTCTAATACAGTGAAACAGCGACAAAGCGGAAACAGACTCTAAACGAATTAAGAGCGGAGAAAAGATGAAGAGGAGGAAATAAATGAGGGCAGATGAGGTGGTATTAAATCTGAAAGGTTCTATGGGGAGCAGTGTTGTGGAAGAAAAGATGTGAGCTTCAGCAGAGTTCAAACACCACAAGCACAACACACTGCTGCCAGGGAGGAACAGAGAAATGTGGGTCTGTCTACTCATCAGTTCATACACAATGAAGAGACAAAAGACATGAATTCAAACCAAATGGATCACACTTAGTTTTATACACTTTATTCACTTACTGGTTTGCAGACCCAAAGGTGTTTCCAGAGAATCCTAGAAAAACAGAAAGAAAGTGATTAATTAAAACATTATGACTGTCAGTGTGGCAATAAATTAATAACCCACGACCTACACAGCATGAGTCATCTTTGACAGACAGATGTGTGTATCTGACTGAGTGCTGTATACGCAACATGACCTGACACAGAAGATGCTTTGCCACCCGGGGGCTATCGAGGACAGAGGCAGAGGTATAGAAAGATGAATATATGAGAGGAGCAATTAGAAAGTCTGATGCACTGTCGTCTGCATATGGCTGAGAGTCGTTAGAGGTGGCAGAAAAGCAAAGGTGATTGAACAAGGACACAAAGAAACAAATGAGAGGAAGGCAGCAAGAGAAATCTGATCTGCTAAGAAATGTGGGTCACTGAAAGTCAAAGACGTGCACGCTCATCATCTCTGTGGAGTGAGAGTTGATGGACGCCAAATGTTGGACATATCTGAGTGTGACAGTCCCATAACACGACCATCATGTTGGTGCGGTTTCATCGTGATGATTGCTGCATTTATACTTTTATAAGTACAGGAACAAGCTGACTGCCACTTGACTTGGTTGTATTTTGGTAGTAGTAACATGGTATAGGTCAAATTACAGTTCTTTTCATCAGCAATTTATCTTCTGATTATTTGTGGATTAATCAACTGGTCTATAAAATATCAAAAAAAAGTTTAAAACAGCATTTCACAAGTTCAAGTGGATGTCTTAAAATTGCTTATTTTGTCTGACCACTAGTCCAAAATCCAAAGTTATTTAGTTTACAATTGTGTATGACAAAGAAAAGAATCAAATATTCACATTTGAAAAGCTGAAATCAACAAATATTTTGAACTGTTGCATAAAAAATGACTAAAATGATCAAATATCAAAATACTTTTCTTACTTTTTTTATGACTAGTTGAGCATTTCTAAGCATTTCAGCATTAATATAGTAATAAAGTAATATACTACTACTTTATACATTATTACTGTATGGAGCAGTACAGGTGTAATAATGACAGGAGAATCACCTCAGGTAATGAGGGTGCACAATTTACTCAACATTTACAGACAGTGGAACTGAACTACAACAACTGCATGTTTGGTTGTAGGAATCACCTGCTGTCCTGTATATTCATTTTGTTGTAAATTATGTTGCAGAATTTGATTATTATTTCAATACAGCCAATAAATAATGTATTGAATAATCTTCTAAATTGAAAAAAACATTAAGTGCACAGATATCATATGAACCAGTGCATAGTGGGTGGAAAACCTACTTCCTGACTCCACTTGAGCCACTGACCATGCTGCCTGCAATGCTTAACTAAGTGCAGGTAAACCAGAGAGCATTTGAAGATAATGAAGGAAGAAAAGAAAAGCAACTGAAGTAGTCGCCTCACCTCCTGCCTGTGGCTGTTGTCCAAAGCCAGAGAAGCCGCTGGGCTGATTTCCAAACCCAGAGCCCTGCTGGGCCAGGCTCCCGAATGACGGAGTGTTCTGATTAGCTAGAGCCCCAAAGGACGGGGCGTTGGGAGGTGGGGCAAACCTGAAAACAGAGGTAGACAGAGATACTGAGTGGGGTTTATGAGACAAAATGACTGACAACACTCAATTTAACAGCAGTGCTTTGCACCAACAATTTATGTGGGCAAAGAGAAAGAAGAGGAGAGATAAAAGAAAGAAATGATGTTAGGGATCTATTCATTGTTCAACTCTATCCAAGTAAACATGCAAGCAAGACAGAGGGTGTCAGATGGTGTGTGTGTGTGTGTGTGTGCGTTTGTATGGGTGTGTCAGGGTACTAGAGGATTGAGAGATGGGGGGTTTAAGCAGTAATCCCTTCTACAGGACCTACACCCACTGACTCCCAAGGGAGCGAAAAGAGAGAAAAAGCAAAACGGGAAGAGAGAGAGAGCAGGCCAGTTTAATCTGCAGGCGGCATGACCCCAGAGTGAGATTATCTGAGGGGAATAATCTAGTCCTGCACAGAGCTCCATGGTTTTGGGCTCATGGCCATGCCCACTGGTACCAAAACACATGCACATGGCGGACACACAAAGGTTGTTAAAGCTGGAGAAATCATTTGAGTGGAAAGGGTGGGAAGGATGTAAAAGATGAATTAATCCTTTCTTCTGTAGCTGAAAAGGAATTTCACTTGGCTTGAAACTGACTTGCTGGGGGCTGTAAAGATGTTCCCATTCAGTGGTATTTTTATATTTCATAGTAAAATGTCAGTCCTTGACTTCAGAATAGGGCTGCACAGTTAATTATATTAAAACTATAATTTTGATCCTCTACTTCACTGCAATCTAATTTGTAAAATGACAATGATTCTTAAGCATTTGCATTAGCAGGGAGATTGGTTACATCAAACCAAGTGTTCCTTGTTTCTTTTCTAATTGCAAGGAACTGCGCAGAGGGCAGAAGGAACAGAAACACAGACAAATCTAACATATATGAGACAGAGCTGGAAGTGCAACACTCTCAAGAAAAACGTTTGTAGGAAAAATAAATATGAGAAGAAGAGGAATCAACACACGAGCCGCACTAGTTACAATGTTGCACATCGGTTTCGTCAGATGGACAAATACTGAGCAGACCCCTTGCAGTAACAAAGGCAGTGAGATCCAGAAAAGGCTAGAAAGCAGACCTGGAGTTATGATTTTTCTGTCAAATTTAAAACTTTAATTTTAAGAAAACCTGCCACCTTAAGTATTAGTCACTGGAGAAATAGTGTATACATAACGGTAGTGGAGTCAACACTGTGAAAACAGTCTCACTTCATAATTGGACAAGGCTCCACTAAGGGCTTAGGAAACCTGCTCCATTTGGCTAACCAGCAAGCCTTGAAATACATTTATTGAACACTATAATGTTAATAGTGTGTTTAACAATACGGTGGCTTCTGATCTTCAGTTCCTTTATGTGTTATGCTTGTGTGATAGTGCGGTGAGTGAGAGACCACAGATGTTCTGATTTCCAAAAAAGCTGCTCCATGCTGCAGGCAAAATCCTGCTACCCCTTCTCCCCCCCTCTGTATTGCACAAAAAGCCTGGTGACACTGACATTTTCAAATACTGTCTGACTGCAGCAATGTAACAACCAAAAAGTAAGCAGTTGGTCTAACGTGTTACACTACTTTGTTACTTGGATGTCCTGCCACATAAAATATTTGCTGCTTTATGGCTTGAATGCTGGAGTAGGCAACGATTTAAACCATTAAAACATGTAAAACTTGCTTAATTTGCCAAGTGAGTCTAGATGTATTTAAACTATTGTCAAACCTGTGTCTGTTGGCTTCCATTATCACTCAAATGCAGCAACTAGCTGTTACCAGTTTTAGTTAAGTATGTAAGGATCTCAACTACAAACTAAAAAAGAAAGACAGCCATTTCATTTAGTAAAAAAAAGAAAAAATAGAGTAGTTAAATCTATGAATTGCTCCAAAATCAGCATAATTACTCAATGAATATTAATTCACACATATCAATTGCACAGAACATATTAAGTTTCTTACCCAAATCCTCCCATGTTGGCAGCTGCTGTTCCCTCTCCAAACACCTTACCAGCTGAGGATCCCATGTTGCCGCTGAATGAAGGGCTGGAGCCAAATGATGCAGCACCACCAAATGCTGGGGAACCACCGAAAGACGGGGGACTCCCAAACACAGGAGCGCTGCCAAATCCACCTGTGGAGGTGGAAAACAGGTAGGTTCTTAAAAAAAAGTTTTGTAAAAGAAAGCAGTACATGAGTGAGGTAAATGGTCCACATCACTGTTTCTACAAAAGACAGATTAAAAAAAAAAAAAAGGTGAGTCATGATGCTGTTTTTGTGGCTTGGGTTCATTTTCATAGGATATTTCATCTATGTCAAGGGTATTTTTCTTTTCAGGGAAGCCTTCTGGGCCACAGACAGAAAATCACATCAGTGTGAAGAGTTACGTTCAGACTCTTACATACATACATTCCACATGTGGTCTGAACCAGGGCAGCTGCTACTTACAGGGTAATAACAAGTTAACAGCTGTAAAAAAAAAAAAAAAAAAAAAAGAGTATTTGTGTCATATTTTCTAACAAGTACGAACGTTTGTCACACTATATCACATCTAAGCATGGTGAATACAGTTACTATATTGTCTTGTTGTGCACAGTACATTGCTGTTTTGGAGCAGCACACCGTGACAGCTTAGTGACAGAATGACTACTTCACACCAACTCAGAGCCTCAGAGGTAGCAGTGGCAGAGGAGAAAGGGCGTACTGAAATTACAGCCTGGCTACCAGCATGCTTCAGTAAATAATTGATTGAGCTAATGTAACAAGATTACATGCACTGTACGTGGGCCAGTGATAGGGCATTAGGTGTGCTGAGTGGTACCAATATCCCAGTGGAGTGGTGCGATAGCATGGATGGCTGCTAGTATTTATTATTTAAAAAATCAGTAGTTCAATTCACATCTTTAGAACCAAATAATCTTTTTAGGTATGGTTTACATTCATTTGTCATACTTAACCTTGCTCTACACTCTACACTACACACTGTTCATTGTTCATTTGTACATGATCCACTCTCAATTGTTCATCTACTAAATAGTCTTGAAACCCTTTATAGTTATATTGAGAACTAATAGCTCATTTAAACCACTTAGTCAACAGATAATTTTACAATATATTCTCTACCTGTTCTAAAGTTGTTGTGTCCCTACCATACAAATGAAAATCTTCCCACAGTATTTATCACCCTCTGTTTGCTAACAAAGAACCAGACAGGTCGACACATCTTTAGTTAGTCTTCTTGGTAGCTTAGCAACCGTGTAAACATAACCAAAATTAACCGGGACTTGGAGATAACATCTGATAACTCATGAGCATAACGCCACAGATCAACAGGATGAGCACAGTATCCACTTGTAAGCATCATGAGCTGTCTTCACATGTTCTTAACTGTTACGAAAACAAGATGAAGGTAAATTGTAGTGACAGGCGATAAATGCTCAACAGCACAAGACACCATGATTATCTCAAGCTGGCGAGATTAACGTAAGGTTCGTTATAAGTGGTTATAGGCTTTAGACACACATCTATTCTCTTTAAAATATTTTAACAAAAATTATTCAAAGATTAACTAAAACAGAATGTGAAAATAACAGTTTAGATGTTATGTCAAAGATGTCTATGTATTATGTTGTAGAATATTGACCTTCGTAGCATGCTAACCAGCTAACTAGCCGTCCATCTCGTCATACCACTTTGAGTAATGAGTCACTGTAGCGTCAGGCTACTCTCAGTCAAACATGAGAAGATAAAGAAATAGCTGCCCAAAGGTGTATTCTAACCTGTTGTCCATCATTTTTGGTCTATGAGCAGACTGCAGCTTAATGATGCTGAAGCTCTCTACCAGAGAGATTGATTGATCAATCCTGCTCCCAACAAAAAACATGTTTCGTGACATAGAAAAGAATTGACAGAACAAGAAGCAAAATAAGGGTCAACAATAGCATTACTTTCTACTGGAGACAGCTCTTGGTGAGTAAAGGAACTGAACTGATTCTGAACTAACATTGTTCTAGATTGGTAAGTAAACAGCTCAACTTACATGTTAATATTAAAATCTGTATACACAACTCTTCCTGTATTACAAATAAAATATAATCACCTTTAATGACATGACTGTTTCAACTTTCAGTATAGTACTGGTGGCAGAGTGTAAATAGTGTAATGATAGTTAAGATAATTTTGAATATTTTTGAATGTAAATGTCCATCTGATACTTAAATAGATATCACAACTTAGATTCATTGCATTAAGAAGCTTGGCTTAGTATGCAGAAGTAACACTACATCAACAGTATTCTGGCGAATGACAGACATCGACTCTCGCACCATCTGGGGTGAGGAGATAAGGACACTTACTGTAGCTCAGATGGTAAAGCAGAAAGCAGTTGTGCGGTAAAATCGCTCCTGTAATTTTGGGGTTTCTACACCCACCCCACTATCCACTGAGCCTCAAGCGTGACTAAACCACAGCCCCTAAGCCAGACCCTGAGGAAACAATGTGAGAGAACAAGTCACGAATACATGATACTATAAGATAATGATAGATCCTCTCATTCATGAACAGTGGTGAAAATAACACAGTAGCGCTGCCGGAAGTGGAACAATATCTCAAGAATGAGGCAGTAGGTTTGAAGAACAGTAGTGACAGTAACATTAGAATAAAAAAACAATATGGGGATAGTTGTACAGTTTGAGGTGAAAGGCCAGCCTGGGATGCAACACTCCCTCCTCAGTGCTGAAGGTCCGCTGGGTTTGCTCACGCAAACCGGACTGTCCATCCAGGTCTTCCACTGTTTAAAACAGACTGAAAGTAGGTTGGTGAATGTAACTTTAAGGACAGTAAAATAGAAGTTGTTCACTGTACTTTTGCTTCATAGTTTCTATTTGGTCTTCAATATGGTACAGGTGAGGTAAGCTGAGATAGAATAAAAATAAAAAATATCAGTGAATAAGTTTCTTCATTATTCTGTCTGAGCAGACTGTGAGCCTCCTGTGGGCGGCTATGCCAGAATGGTTCTTGTTGACATGCCTCTCGATGGGTTTGCCTCCCAGGCTGAAAAATCCTCCTGGCTGACTCGCTGTTGGCTGAACAGACCAAACAGACCCCATGTAGATGATGGCTGCTGCTGCGAGAGAAAATTAGTCATGTGATGTCCAAGGAATAGAACGTATATTGAATTTTGAGACAATATGCATCTTTTGAACAATCAGTGAATGATACCTGTCCGTACACTCACTGTTGGATTTGTTAAACGGTGTGAAGAACAACAGGCCTGTAATAAAAAGAAAAAGAAAATAAGTCAAGGCTGGTCAATGTTGCACTATTGATGAATTGTACGTGGCATACCGTCTCAATCTTTTCCATGCAGTACACAGTGTGAGCAAAAATGGGCTGCAGGACTGCACACACACACACACACACACACACAGTCAGGAGGGAGCTCTGTGTAACTGCTGAGAGTTGATGCATTGACATCAGCTGTCCAGATACAGACACATTCCCATACTAGTTGGGGTAGAGAATGTTTGGGAATGGGACAACTCCCCTCGCGTACCACACACTCCTTACTCCGACTGCCACACCAGCCCGTATCTCCCAGCCACTGCCTCTGCCTCCAACCCACTGGGCGGCAGTGCCTGGAGACTAATAAAGTATAGGTGTCACATTGGCTTCAATGCCACAATATGTGCAGGTCAGCTGAATGGTTGATATTTTCACACACAGCCTCCTTCTGCCTCTGGAATATGTGACTTATTCAGTGGTTGTCAGGCATTGTTAGCTTCACCTCTGTCTGATGGGATTTAACTTCCAGCAGCTGTGTAGCTCTGATTAGAAATATATCCTCTCTTGGTGACTTTTATTTATAGCTGACTATTGGTTGGAAGTGAAAATTATGTTTTTATCATTAACAATATAATGTCATAAGATTTACAATACAAATCTGTTGACTTTTTTCTGTGTTTAACTGACATTATTTCACTTTCACATTATGTTGACAACTTTACCTTCTATAATATACCACTATTATCTCATAATACTGATCATTATTAAGGCATCAAATAATAACTGACTTCTAAAAGTACCAACTCACCTGAGGGCTGTGTCAAAGCTGAATCCTGACGATGGCTTGATGGTGGTGTGCCTCTGTTGCCCAAATCAGAGTTCTGGCCAAATGCTGGGGCTGTGCTTTGTCCCAAACAGCCCTGAGCCAGTGCTGCTGGCTGTGTTGCTTTCTTGTGTGAGGAAAGGAACATTGCTAGCAGTGGAAGCACCAAAAGACCTCCTCCTCCTCCAGTAGTTGCACTGCTGAATTTGCACCGTCTTTGGCTGGCCAAAAGAAAAGCAGCTGGATGTTCCAGTGTTACTGGCAGGCTGGCCAAAAGCCACTGGCCTGAGCCAAATACAGATTTGCAAAACTAGCTCCCGTTGGTGCACTAAGCCCAGATGAGCCAAATCCTGTGATTGCTGGGGATGCTTGGAGTCGCTGGTGCTGCTGAATTGCCACTGGTACTGGTGCAGATGAGGGGCTGAGGGGCTGAAAGCTGGAGGTGCAGCAGGGTTGTCAACACAGTGCTAGTAGCAGTAGTTAATGCACTGCTAACAGTGGTGGGGTGAGGTGGTGGCTGCAGGGCATGTGATAACAGTGTGGCCTCGAGACTGTCTGTTGTCTGGGAGGCTGGTAAATGAACCTGGTTTGTCAGAGCAGAACCTGAAAGCATGGTGCTACCTGGGAGACCAGGTGCCACAGCAGGGTAGTAGTGATAGATACAGGAGCAGTGGTGGTGGTGTCTGTGGTAGTTTCTGTTGCAGGAACATGACACTGACTGGCGCTGGAGGGGTGGCTCAGGGGTGCAGTGATGGTGGAGGGCAGGGGTCTCAGGATTGGAACCAGAGTGCAACCCGAAGGAGATGCAGCTGGTGCAGTGTTGGGTTTGGCTGCTATGGTGTGCATCTAGAATCAGTACTACAGGGGACTAAGAGCTCTCTACAGTGACTGAAGCAGGTTCTTTCAGGGGTGGTGTGGGTTCTGAAGGTTGTGGGGAGCCTGGGTCTGTGAGGGAGTCCGAAGATGCCCGTCGAGGGCTACTGAAGCGTGGGCAAACCTGAAGCAGTTGGGCCAGACAGAACAGAGAGGTAGCGTGTGATTGGGAGGCAGACAACACTGACACCCATGGACGTTCTACTCCTGTGGATTCTATTTCTGCAGACTTCTGAAGACCTGCACCAAAGCTAAACATGCTGCTCCCTGCCCCCGTCTGAGTCAGTATACTAAGGTAAATAGAGGCAGGAGTAGATTTGGTGGAGAATCATACAACTTCTTCTCCTTGACCCACCACGTAGTCAGAGAAACTGCCCAAGTCTCTCCTCCATGTCTTGGGGGGCTCTATCCTGAGGAGCAGCTACTGGGTGGAGGTGGTTTGCAGCTCCTTCTCTGTGGGTTTGCAGGCAAAGGTGGGGGCGCAGTGCCCTAGCGCGGGGGAGGTGGACTTTGCGGTGAGAGAGAATGCCTCTCTCCAGTTCTGGCCAAACACCATCACCCATTTCCACCAAGGAAAAATTTATTCATCCTTCACTGGAGAGGCATAGGAAAACAAAGCAAATACATAAGGGCATGTACATTTCAGTCTACAACTATCTGATATAGCTGTGTTTGCCGACATTCAAATTCCCTGTGTAACTGAAGCAAAACTGACAGCCGGACCTGCAAAAGAAACCATTAGTCTGTGGTAACACTTTAAGCATCTTTGGCCTCTGTAATGACGCATATTTCAGAGTGAAACAGAAATTCTGGGCAGGGTGTCACAGCAATACAGAGCTGCACAGAACTATTCACCTCCACCCACACCAGTCAAGTGAAAGGTCCAGTGCAGTTTTATATAATGGAACTGGGTTAGCTGATTGCCCCAAATCATATTTGATTGGAAAGGGTTGTCATAATATTTCACAATTGTATAGGAATTTTTCAAGAATTTTGATATATTAATACTCAAAAATGTTTAAAAAAAAAAAAAAAAAAAAAAAAAAGAATTTTATTATCTTAGTGTGCCATTATGATAAATAAAATTATGAACATTCAGAATGATATACAACATATTGAGTGATCTTTATATTTCCAAATGTTTCTTTAATTTCCATAAGTTGACTCACGCTGAGGTGAAGGAGAAACCTTTGCTGGTGCTTTGCTCCACTGAGCTAGCAGGAGCCACGGAAACGTCAGTTTTGGACGGTTGACCTGAAGGACACAAAGTTTATGAAGTCAGTCAATATCTGTCATGGAAGTTACAGGATCACCTTATTTTGACATAAAGCCCAAAGCAGCATAAAATGTCACCATTTTAAACACTGGGCTGTAATTTTGTTTGTGGGTGACCAAATCTGGGCTATAGGTAAGAGGAGACTTAGATTATACAGTAAACATGTATCAAACATTGCTTACCAAACATGAAGCTTGTTTGTGGGGTGGTCGTACTTTCAGTGGACATCTTCTGGATACCTTGGATAGGATTCTGCAGAGACAGTTTTAAATAGGTACTGAATATTATATCTTAATCCTGCAAAGCTGTAAAACTTGATAACTTCCTCCACACCACAACAGATTACAACACAAGTGCAATGAGCTGAAATCTTAAAACAGAGGTAGTGAAAAAAACATGTGACTAGAGATCAGTATGTTTGGGTCATTCCCACTAAATTGAACTGGGGCCTGTACAAGTACAGTGATTTGTGTGAGGAGTTCCCCTGTCACCCAACTGCAATTTGTAACATCAACACGGGAGGACACTGGGACATTTCTCACCCATGCAGCTAATAGTCTGTCTTTGCATGCGAAACTGTCAGCAATCTGTGAATTTCGCAAGTTCAAAGTTGAGAGCGGAGGGATACTGTCACACAGAATTTGCTTGATTTTGAGTATTTAAATAACAGCACATAAAATGGATATAAATGCACTGAAGACATTTATTTGTGCCTGCACCATGCCACTGTAGAAAGTTGATATTTGCACCTTTCTTTTAACCAATTAATCTGTCTCTATAAAAAACAGATCTGGTCTTTTTAATTATATGTGGTGTGGGTGGCTCATATGGGCAAAAAGAGGGAAAAAAAGATCATTATTTTGTTTCAGGTATTTTGACAATACTGAAATTATTATCAGGTTTCATCAAAACTATACAAATATTTAGTGTGTGAGCCATTCAATATGTGTTCATGGACAGTTTAAATTTGAGTGGAATGCAATACCAGAGTGACAGAAATACAGTGAGACATAAGACTGTGAAAAGATGAATGACAGCTGTTTGAGTGGTGGATCGATAATACTCACTCGCTTGGCCTGGTTGGAAGAAACTGTTGCAAAGACTTGAGCTGGATCTGGCACTGATGAGCTGGAAAAGAAAGCAGACAAAGGAGAAAAGAAAGTGATCACATTCCAATTACAATTAAATGAAATGAGCTATTCATATTTAATAAAATGAGGTGTCCAAGTCCTGTATGAACAACCAAAAACCTGGTCTCTGCTGCTAAGTTCTACCTATGTGTATGTATATATTAGATTATATGTATATATGTTGGCCCTCTATATTGGGTTGGGAATCATCTGAAGCAATGTCTGAACCATTACTGTTTGACAGAAGGAAAGAATAGGGCATGTTGGTGCAGAATCAGGGAAAAGCCCACTTTCATAATCATCTTACTCTAACAATGCCTTACTTTGCTTATTTGTTAGTGTGAGCAGGCTTTATTTGGGAAAAGCCCCAAGGAGGGATGGCCTGTCGAAATATCAAGCACAAAAGTGGAGCACAGCCCAGTGAGGCAGAAAGAGTAAGGTGCAGGAGGCAGCAAAGGGCAAAAGACACGGGTGTGTGAATCATGTAGTGAATAAAAAGCCAAATGAAAGTCATGAAGAGAGGGAAGTGAAGAGGATAATGTTATGAAAACAGACCATTACGAAAAGGCAATACAGCCCAGTCTCACTGTTTTGTTTTGACTCCATTCTGCAGCATATTGGTTTTTACATTAAACCAATGTTTAATTTAAAAACTAGTGTGCTGGTCCACCCAATAAAATATGCATCACAATTTTTATATTTACAGACTGAGTTGTATGTGATATACAATACTGCAGACATTAGCTTTAGGGAGGTTAAGAGAGGGAAGAAAATGGAGAGAATTTTTAACTGAATACTGAAAAGACTAATAAAATAAGAAAATGAGTAATATGAAAATATGGAACAGATGTAGTCATTGAGGAAAGAAACTGGGATGCAGGTGTATCAAAGACTGCTGGCCTCTGCCAGTCGTGTGCATTGGCTAAGAATAGGTGAGGTCGTTGACTTAATAAATCTATGCCAACGAGACGCACTCAAAACAAACACTGGACCCCTTGAGGACTCACAGTGACAGACTGTCTACTCACTGTATCTGAAATAGATTCCAAGTGGATACAGGCATGATTTAAACGCCATGAATATTACATAACATGCCTAACATTAAAGGAAAGGAAATAGATAGGACAGATTAGATGGATAAAACAGAAAGATTAATAAATTCCTTATTAATCCTAATAGCAAACAGCAAAATCCTATGTAACTTTATCTGCACCAGTCTTAGTGGTACCTGTACACAATTGCATTGGTCTGTACCAATAAGACTCCATTCCTCCATTTCTCCATTTCAAGAGGAAACCCATGAAAATGCATGTATTGATACAGAATTGCATGGGAATTACTGAAATAGTGACTCCCCATCAAACACCCATAGGTACAACCTCTTATTTCTTATTGATGTGTCCATCTTGACTTTGAGGCTTTGAAGTATGCCTACACCTCTGAGAAGAATTATCTCTCCTGCCTGCTCTAACAAAGAACCACAAAGAACAGCCACTGAAAATGATGCAGGAACAAACAGCTATAATGTGTCCTCACCGAAAACTACACATAGTGTGGGGCCATTTACAGGTGTTCAGCTGCAGACAATGAAATAATAATCAGCAGTGTCTGCCTGTGGGGTTGTCAAGATGCCCCAAGTCCTTGTACAGTGCTAGAGCCTAATAAAGCATCTATTCTCTGTGCTGCTCATAAATTACAGGTATAGGTATAGGTTTGGTGCATCCAGACCACAACATGCCAGCATTCCTGGCATTAACTGTGTGAAATGGTTGGTTATTTGTTAACAAATTGTCATAATTCTGCACCATGGAATGGGATCCTACATCCTAAAGCAGACAACGCAAACAGTTAATTACAGAAAAAGATCAAGCACGATGCAGTGTTTGATACATATTGTGTCTGCTAAATTACACTTTTTTTTAACAGAGCTAGCCATTGTAATCCTCAGTATTGTTTAACTGGTAAAATTAAGTAAATCAAATGATACTAGCAATCATTACAAGGTAGAGACTGTCCCTTATTTATTCCATAGCATAATAAAAACAAATCAGTATAATTTCTTTACCTGATGATATTGGAAACAGGAGATCCTTTGTCCTTGAGCTCCTGAACATTGACCACCTGAGGAACAGTCTTCAAAGTGGACTCTGTCAGGGAAGTACTGACTACAGCTGGAACACACACAAATGCATGTGTGAGCAGCTCACAAACAGATGTACATACAGAGATGTAAATCCACTGTTTATATTAAAAATAGAAAAGACCAGACAGATGTAATTGAATGACTTGAATGTTTCCATGGTGATTAAGCCTGTCTTGAATTATACTGAAACAGTATAGTAAGTGATTCTCAGATGTGATGGGGCGATGAACTGAGACATAAAGCTGTCAGTTTCACGTGATTTGTTTTGTTAGTCTGTGTCTCCCCCTGGTGAATTCCAGAGGGCATAGCAATAGGATATTAAGTAAACAGCTTCTTATTCACACAGTGTTGCCCATTACAACCAATTCATCTTCATCATCATTTAAAAATGAACAAATAATTGTTTTCAATTGCTATCAAAGGCTGGTGGACTGTGGCATGTTCTTCTTACCCGTCTTCTGATTGGCCATCTGCCTGCGTAGAGCAGCATTGGCTGCAGCCTGCTGGGCAGGAATGGTGACAGGTATGGTCCTCTCAGTTGGTGGGGCTCCATGTTTTACTGTCTTAGTGGCCAGAGCAGTGCTATCAGGCCCACTGAGGTTGATCTTATTGGCTGGAACTGAAATATAAATACAGTGAGCAACATTTATGAAACAAAGAATATCGACAAGTGTTAAGTACTTAAACTGTTACATGTGACATTTTAAAGCAGTCATCTTGTGGCTTGGAATGCCAAACAACTGTATGTTGCGTCACATCTTTATTGATCTCTTGGCAATAGTTGGTATGAATTACTTACTAGGGCTGGCAATAGGGCTGAGTCCAAAACCCAAACCCTGCACTGGGTGAATTTTGGTTAAAGGAGTGGACTGAATGGCTCCGAAGCCTGGCTGGAGAGAAGAAGTCCTCACAACTGTGGGGTGGCGGGAGGTGGACATTGCTGGGGGTATGACAGGCATGGGAGCCAGTTCTGACTGTAGTTCTTCCTCCTCCAGCTCCAAGTGAGCCGGGTGGGGGTCCAGGGACTGGGATAGGGACGAGGTAGAGCTCACATCATCCAAGTCCTCATAGTATTTAGGTGAAAGAAAGGCCGAGCGAGACAGGTTGGCTGAAAGAGGATATATGAAGAACATCTAAATAATCTGTAGTGTAGCTGAAATATATTAATATTTTATACAGTACCATCAATGTTTGAATTTCAACATGAATTACACAGGGATCAGTCTACTCTTGTTCCAACAGCCCAATTCATGTGAATATTGTTCCCAACCTTTACTTGCTTAAGTTAACCTTTCTTCGCTCTTATTTGAGAGTTCATGATAAAGCCAAAAAAAAATTTTGAAAACTTTCCTACAACCACAAACTTCTAGTCTGTAAATTGAATTTGCAAAAGAGAAATCAATTAAGATTCCCACCTTTGGATATTAGTGTAACTCTTGTTCAATTAGTTAGAGATGTGTACCTGGTGCAGTAGAGCGGACAGGAGGCATCTGCCCCTTTGAAAGGAAGTTTCGTAGCTGGGACTGTTTCACTGGTGATATCTTGACTAATGGAAAAAAACATCTATGGTTAGTATTTGTTAAGATTAGGGCATGTGCAGTCCTTTTTAAATTAAAAACAAAGAAAGATGAACACCTGGAGATTTGGATTTGGTCTTTGGAGGGGTGGTGTCCAGTCTGGCTTTCAGAAGCGCATCCTTTAAACTCTCAAGCGCGCTTTCCAAACTGTCATAAAACACAGAAACAGGATGTTTTAAGTTGCAAACAACAACACCCTTTGTAAGAGCTATTTGCAGTGTACTCATACATATAATTAGAAATTAATGTTTACACCCTGTAACGGGTTTGCCATACTGAAAGAAATGAGTGCAGTCTTTATGTTATTCATGAATTATGGTGATTATATTGTTAGCTATTACACCGTCCAGTTATGAAAACAGCCTGCTAAGTTGAATTTATTCCATTTTAATTATTCAAAAATGCTCTAGATTCAAACTGTAGCCCATTTAAGTCATCGTTAACTTGAAGTATGAAGTCTCTGATTCCCAAACCTGCTGTGCAAGTTTTCCCCTCTCATGATGAACTCAAAATCTACAAACGTTAACACTCATTTATCCCTGAGGTTTTCACATTCCTCCACTCTTACCCAGCAGTTGTTGCTGTAGCAGTGCTGCGGCTTATAGTTGGTGTGGTAGTCTTGTTGTAGAGCCGCAGTGAAGTGAGCTCCTTCACCAGCTGGTCCAGTCTGTTCTTTTGCTGGTTGATGATGTACAGGTTGTTGGCCAGTGTAGTGAACAGACCCTCACGCCCTGGCACGACCATGTGTCTGTGAGGAGGAAAATTATTTCATAGCAAATGATACTTAAGCCAAAATCTTTTCCGTATCAAATCCTCAAATAGCTGGTCTTTTGCGCTTACTTCTGCTTTTTCTTCTTCTCCAGGTGTTTCTCCCATTCCACATCCAACACATCATTGACATCTTCCACAGCAAACATAACATACTGGTACAGCCTGCGAATCTCCTGAAGGAAAAATGAAATAAAATACATAAAATTCTGTGAGTATATAGGTGATACATTTAAAGGCCTTACAATATATATCCACTCACGCAAGCGTTATTTGAGTCATCTATCTCTCTGCATCTCACCTTGAGCTGTTCCTCACTGCGAGGGTCCAGAGGTTTTTTGTACAGCAGCTGTCTGTAATTTCTGTCTCGGCTCAGCTCACTCTGGGCTACGGCTTCTTCTGCCCCAGCAAAGCCTTCCAATAAGGTAGTCTTCAAAGTCCCAATGTCCCCATGGAGAGACTAAGAATCAGAAAAAGAAACCACTACTCTTAAACAAAATCAAACAGAACAACTGAACATGAATGACAGTGTAGTTTTGGACTTATTTATTTTACTTATTTGGACTTATTTGGATTATAATTTTGCAAGTCTAGATACAAACAATAGATTAAAAAATCTTAATAAGTTTATCAGGCTATTGATTGTAAATAAATTTACCCAAAGGACTGAAAAGACTGGTTGCTAAGTGGTATATACTTTTAACAAGGCATAAAAGTCTATATATGTGAGTATGAAGGGTTGTTTGTCTGTATATGTTGGCCCTGTACAGCAATCCGTAGAGGGTGTACCCTGCCTCTCACTCAATGACAGCTGGGATAGGTTCCAGCCCCCCCTCGACCCTTAACGGATAAGCGGCTGCACTTTTCAACATCAAAAGTTAAAAGGGAAAAAAGCAGAGCATTGGCTACAACAGTGTTTTTCAGCAGTGGTGCTGTTGTGTGCGTGACACCAAACCAATATGTAAGCATGTTGGTGGAGGATTAGAATCATTACAGATAAGGTTGTTTATGTTCACCAACTTTTCATACCTGAAGGACCTCTGTGAAGTTGACAACCCATAGGTCATAATCATTTTGTTTAATTTGTGCAGGGAAAATAAAATTTGTGCTCATACCATTTTTGATAAATAAAAGATTATATTTTTGGGGACAAGCCTCAGCAGCCCATTAATGTCCAAATTACTCTAAAGTGGTGACTCGTTCCTTTGTGCAAGCCAAACAAACATTTTTGCTTCAATAATTCTCAAGTAATGAGCACTATACATCATATAAATAAACTGTGATAACTAAATAAACTGTGCCTAAACGAGACTACTTTAAAGTCTTAAAGTCATTTGGGAGTTAAAATGGTGCCGACACAATAGGCCCAGACTTAAAACGTTAATACATAACCTCTAATTTCTTAAATGGTTTGAGGACTAGTTTGCGCACAGCAGCTGCTGAGAGAGCAAACATGCATAAACAATATGAGCATGTTTCAGTTTTTCCAACCATGGCCTTACCTCTGTAGTTTCCTTGATCTCCAGGGTGAAAATATGGAGGTCCTCAGACTCCTTCCTCAACTCCTTCATCTCCTCATTGGTGCCAACTTTGAAGTCAGCTCTTGCACCTCTTGCCTTAAGGTCATCCAGCTCCTTCTGGAAGTGCGCAATCTAATGACGAGTCAAAGGCATGCTTAGTCACAAAACAATTTGAGGAAAAATTGTCTAGACTCATTTTACCACTCTTCATAATGACCAGTACTGAGTTGTATCAGCTATTCAGGAATCACTTTAATGCAAAGTCCTTCCTAAGTTCTTAGTAACTACTACAGTGGCTAACTAAATCAGGCTGTACCGCTGGAGCTAAGAAATGCCTTAGCTAATAAAGATATATATATATATACACACACACACACACACACACACACACACACACACACATATATATAAGTATATATCTATATACGATATGTATATAGTGTCAGTCAGCTAGTTCAGTTAGCTGACAGGATGTAGCAGTTACTGGGTGTAAATATTTGGTAGCAACTAATTTCTACATGGTAATTAGTTTACATGGTGCTATCTGTTTTAATGTTACATATAACACTAACCACATGAAAATTTCAACTGGAATTACGTTTATATCGAACATACCAAATTATAACCAAAATACAGAAAAAGCTAACAGTACAGTTAATATACTTAAAAAATGACTGACAGATTTAACACTACATCTTCATGAGGAGGAAAAATTAAACAAGGAAACCTAAACACAAGCGTCTAGCAAGTAAATCTAAAAGAGGTACATGGTTATTCAGTGCTGGCTGGTTAACATATCTCACCTCTTCCAAAATACCAGCCATGATGTGATCCGAGTCTTTCTTTTGCTGTAGCTGCTTCTCCAGGGCCTTCACATTAACAGCAGCCTGCATCGAGAAGTGATAGAAGTACATCAAAACCTATTGTTTACACAAGTACGAATAAAAAACAGATTGAAAAGGTTTCTGTCTACTTAGTAAACATACACTTTTGCACCATCAGTTAGTTTCAGTTGAAGTTGCTACTGGCAACCACAATCAGCACAGTTCCATAGTAGTTACAATTCAACTGACTTTGTTACATCCTCAATTTTGTTAGACCTCTTACCACACAAATACTGTATCTACTATGTACTCTTTTTGTCAGAGTCATTTTGTTATTGTTTATGTTATTTGTTAATTTAGTTTTACAGTTTACTACAACCATTTTAGCCTTTATACATAGCTACTAGCTGTCTGAGGCTAATGTGTTGTTATTGCAATGCATTAAAAACTGTTGGGGTTTTTTGCATATAGACTGTGTAATGATTGAACTGATTCTTATTCTTTCAACACTGATGTACTGTTTCGCCCTGTAATGTTAGATGACAAGAAGAAACAAATGTAGCTAATTTAATGATAATGTGAATTCGGTTTTCTTGTAACCCCAATAATTCATGTTTATCATGACAATACGTCTGGCTTCTACTTCTTCAGTCTTGTTTATGGTGTCTCATCTTTTTCTAATTTGTAATCACTATCATTGCTGTCACAGTTTCACATTTGCTTTCTTCAAAAACTTTAAAGGGCAACTGTTAGGCTTTTACTAGAGTTTGTTTAGCTCACTGCATAACTGTGCACCTACACATACACTGAGAGCAGGAGAATTATATTATCCATTTAACTTCAGTATTCGCCAAATAAAATATTTCATAGTCAAGCTAAAGCTGCATGAAAAGGGTTCCCATGATAAAAACAGAGTGGAGAACATTACATACAACATTCTGGCTAAATATTTTATTGCTCTTAAAAATCAGATGAAGGTTCCCTGCCTTCAGTGTGTCCCTACAGTAGACCTATTTATCTTTAGGTGTACTTCCAGCAAAATATCAACAAAACAAATCTATCTCATATGTTAACAGAAATATTCCTTCATGATAAACAGACAGGACCTGTGGAGTTTGGACACGGCCCTGGGCGGCAGGAGTGGGTTTCTGGACAACTGTGGGTGGCGTGCTGGTTTGAACTGGACGCACTGGGGCTGAGGCATAACCAACAATATTAGAATCTCATAATCATGAACACTTAAGAGTAAAATAATTCTGCACTTTCAAAAATATATAACAAGAATGAGACACTTACGCGAAGTATAAGTTAACGACCTGATGCAGGATTTTCTTACCTAATACAGCTGGTGGTTTAGTGGCTGACACTGCTGGTGCTGTCAAACTACTGGAACTGGGCACAACTGCTTTGGGCAGTGGAGAATTAAAGGAGAAAGACTGTGGGGCTGGGGCTGGGGCTGGGGTCTCCACTGCTGAAAACCTTAGGAGAGAGTAGATAAATTTGTATATATTTGAGTGTATGTATATAAACCACAATGTGTCCAGTCAGAATACCCTAATATATGATAGCTCAAGTACTCTATTTTGAATTCAGTTTCACAGAGGGGTGGAAGGCAGTGACAAGGCTCTGGGGTGTTGGAGCTGGAGCTGGAGCTGGGCTGGAGGGCTGGAGCTGGGGCTGAAACTGCTGGTGGTTTGATGGAAGAGTGCTGAAAAAATGCTGAAAGTGCTGAGGCGTGTCAGAAGGGAGGTTTGGGCAAGGAGAAGCCTGAGGATCCTGAGCCGAAAATTATGGATCCCCAGGGAGAAAGCTGGAGGGGAGCTGAGGTGGGCGCGAGTAGTTGGGACAGAGAAAGTGAAGCCTGATGACGATGACACAGGGCTGCAGGAACAATGCTGAATGGGAGCCACGGAGGAAGAGGCAGCAGGAGCAGCAGGAGGCGGAAGGAGGCTGGGGCGAGCAGCAGCTGGGTGAGCCTTGAGCTTGGGAATGCCGCTGGGGCAGATAGGATGGGTGGCGACTTTGGGTGGTTGGGTTGCCAAGAACCTGTGAATATAAATAAATTAGGTGTCATTTGATCTATCACATGTTGGGCAAGATTTGCAATAGTCAAGCAATTCAAAAGAACAACTAATTGGCTTAGAGAAGAAAGTCCATTTTCATGGTTGGTTAGATGCTCACAAACACATTTCTGTCAGATTTCAAAAACGTGGTAAAACTCAAATAGTGACTTTCTTGAATGAAGGTTTAGCTGGGTAAAACACCAGTTTTGTAATACAGGAGAGTAAACGCCGACAGTCTAGTCAAAGCTGCCTGCATGACCGAAAACAACTGGTCTCATCCAATAAATGTTCATGAATATAGAGTGAAAAACCATTGAACAAGAATTATTTGATAAACTCTTCAACATTCCAGCAACAGAGATAAAATTAAAACTTAAAATGATTGATGGTATTTATAAATAGCACTTTCTCTCAAAAAGTATTTTAATTAACACTACAGTTAACAACAACACCGACACAACTCATATGCGCTTGCCTTTAGGCCCCTGTTTGACGATGTAAACAGTGATAAAACATCATTAACGTGCTTTGGCAGTCTAAGAACTAACATTTTATGCAGAATACAAGTCTCTTGAATTTTTATGAACATTAGAGTCTAATAGGGGTTATATCTGGATGTGTGTTTATTTGATTGAATCTCTCAGGCTGTTAACTGAGCTGTGGAAACTGCCCGCTTGTGTATTGTCAGCTCCTAGCCTTATGCAGGCGATACTAAACTCCACAGTTAGAGACAAATGATTGATATGTAAAATGATATGTCCAAAGTTTGTCAACAGCGCGATAACCACACCGGAAATGGAAAATCTGGCAAACATTGTGTTGGTAATTATCCTTGAGAAAATACATCGTGCACTGTTGTCATTATGAATAAATGTGAAACCCTCTCAACAACATTTCAGACTAAAACATCTGTCTAATTCACTGGCTTTTACCTGGCTTGAGCAGTCTCTCTCCCTCAAGGGGAGGGGGCACTGGGAGGTGACACCAGCTGTAACCCCAGGATTGAGGGTTGAGCAGAGCAAGCGAGCAGAGTAATCCCTCTGTGGACAGCAGTAGCATAGTGGGCACTGGGTAAGGTCTTCTCATCCAGCACAGGAGGGTGGAAAGACGAGATACAAACAGCGTCAGACAAAAGACATGTGTCTACATGAAGTACAGACTAGTATAACAAACACCCACATACAATACACATTCTATCTTCCTCCTAACATAACTCCCATTCCTCCCTCTCCGGACATTTGTAACCTTCCACAGATCAAGAATCATGAGAATCTCTACAGCTCTGGCAGGAAAATTTGTAGATGGTTTATTGAGCCACATCCATGTGCATCTACATTGCATAATAACAGACTTTTGTGACTTTGAGTCTTCTGCACAGCTCTGTGCCAACTCACACCACACACAAAACCTTAACAGTAAGTGTTGTCTGCTCACTGTACTTTCTCTGTGTTCATAATGGCCAAAATACGGTTGTCCCGCTGTAATCATGAAAGTGTTGACAGCATGTGAGCACAGACTTGCTATATATTGAATTATTATCTCATTGACCTTGGCTCACTCTGTCCTCCGGTGGTTAAGAATAAGCGACCAGTGCTCAGTTGAAAAAAGGTACACTGTAATAGTCATATACAAAACGACTGTCTAGATACCTCATTGGTAAAACACAGTCCTACATTCCTTTCTTGCAAACTCTTTCCTGCTCTTCACACCACTTTCCTGCACTTTCAAAAAATCACACACAAGTGAGCTGTGGGCTGCAGACAAAATAGCAAATCCAGTCTAAACCAACATTTAAATGATGACAGAGTGTTCACCCCAAAATAGATGCATTGATCAGAGTTGATTCTAGTCATTTCAAGATACATCTGACCAATGTGTACAGAGCACTTTGTGTCCTCATGATTTCTCTCTACAGCTGTGCCTCCATATCTACAACTATTCCTCAAGTACAACTTTCACTGTCATCAGGGGATAACAGCGGTGGCTGTTCCTTCTCCAGTGCCTCTCTGTGTTGATTAGTACCTGACTCACGTCATGACTGTTATCTTACATTTACCTACTGCATATTCATTCCATTAATGTCTGCATAATTCAAACCTATATCTCGACAGATATATACTACACACAAAAATACAATCCATATTCAATATACATACGCACAAACATATATTCAAGCAAACACAGAGATGGCAAATATAACGTTTCCAAGAAATAAAGTGATCCTCGTTCTCTACAAAATAGGCACACAATGCAGAGAGAACAAAAACACAAACTCCAGCATCTAATGTTATTTTCATCTCAGTTATGAAACTTTAGTTTGGAAGATAGCGAGAAGCAACGAGATAGAGGGTGAAAGAGAGTGAACAGAAGGAGAGCTACGGTAAACCTCATCGGCATTCTGCAACAGGATTGTCTGGGCTTTGTTGTTTGTTGTGGTCTCTACAAGCTTGTCTGAGCCATTTAATGAGTGCATTTTTTCCTCTGCAGATAACGCTCGTTACTCCCTTAAGCCTTCTATCTAATGTCTCCCTTAGGATAAAGGTTTGATCAGACTACAATCATGTCAAAATGTTTAACCAAATTGCAAGTTTTTCTCTCTCGATGGGGAGGGCTCATAGAATGAGCAGGAGAGATGTGACTAGACAGCAACAACAGCTCTACGTGAATGTCTGACAGCTGGGCCAGTTAAAGATAAAACAGTGCACTGGTGGTAGCTTATCACTATTCTTTACATGCTGCAATACAGCGCAGTGGATGCTGTGTGCACAAAAGAAACCTGAAAATTGAAGAGGATTAGCCAGGTATGACAGAAACCTCCTGGTTCCCCTTCCATTGGGGAGATCTTTGAAATGCCTACAGAAAAAAACACACCACAGAATCATTGGTCTGTAGAAATCTGAAAAGACAAAATAAAGAAGGTTACAGTGCCTTGACCTTTTTAAGCACCAGTAAAACTTATGCTGTATGTCTCACCAGGTTCAATGGCAAATACTCTAAACATGCATGCTCATTAAAACAAGCCTATTGGGTGGGTGAAGTATCGCTGGTGGCGAACTTGCCTGAACGGTTCAATTTTCACGAACACCATCATACTGTCATCTAACTATTTTGTGTGAAAAAATTAGATTCACTGAGGACCTCACGCAGACACCAGAAAAATGACCAATTGACACTGTAAAACTAAAGGTGATAACCAAAAACACATACATATGGCAACTGCAGGAGAAGATCTAATTTAATATCTTCTAAATCCTGGGGTGAAGGCTGCGATTATGGCGCAAACGAAATTGAACACTATGTCTAAAATCTTAGCATCAGCTGTGCTGGCAGATAACATGTATATTTGCTGGAAATTCAACTCGCGAACTACTAACAGATAAATCAGACAACAGACAACAAATATTAAGGTACATCAAAAAGGTGAAATTTAAGTAAACCAAAGTCGCACAGATGGATCTCCTGCTGGTTGGTGTAGTCTATGTAAGCTAACCGAGGCAGTGTGTAGGTCACTGGTCGGTCACTGGGCTCAGCCCTACTCGCATCTTCCAGGATCCAAAGGGTTCCCAGATCTGGAGCCGGTAATTCTCAGTCATCGGCTGTTCATCAATCATCATTTGCTGTAGGTGTGTTTTCTCACACCATTTAGTAAACATCAAACAAACTGTAAATTAAAGCAAATGAAAAAGATGAGGTAGAAATCTGTTTTATTATATAAAACACAAACTTCAGATTTTCATGTATTCATCTGTATTTTTGATTAATCAAGTCTAGTTCAGGTCTCCAGCTGGTTTAAACACTGTAAACACAAGATAACGTTATATGTTTCTGAATGCAGACCTAATGCCCATTAATTAAAAATATGAGCACATCCACAAGCTGGCTAACTTGTCACCACACAGGCTAGTTAAGTGTTGTAAGGTTTGTTGGTGGGGAGCTCTGCTGGCCGAGGAAAAGTGTTTTGAGTGAGAGAACTTTGTGAAATAGTTATGTAACTTTCCTTGATACGTTGGGGCATCTCAAACACTTTGAATGTCATGTTTCTCAAAAATTCAAACGAACATCCATGGTAAATGCCTTTATTACTATCTATATTTAAAAACTGTGATTTAAACATAAGATTTCTATAACATCTTTAGTTTTATATTTAATTAAGTACCTTCTCATCTTGTTTTGCTATGGCCTTTGACTTCTATGAGCTGCTGATCGCCAAACCACGAGGTCCCTGGATGAAATAAACAATGACACAAAGCAGGTCGTTACAGCAATCTAACATTACGTACAGCTAAACAAAGGCCAAAGTTAGAAGGAACCGCTTGCATTTTAAGTTAACATTGATAGCGATTTTGCACATGCCTGTACACTGTGATCATTCTTGCCAGTCCTCTACGTGGCTAAGGAAGTAGTGTGTAGTCGGCTCAGTGCAGCTGCCATTTCAGGTCACCAAAGTTCAGGCCTTTGTCTCCCACGTTCTCATCCTTTTTCTGTAAAAATAAGATAAAAATTACACTTTCTCACAGTCATTTGGTTAAGGGAACATAACAAGATGGAACAACTGATGACACTGTATGGTGGAAGCTTATCTTAGCTGCTTGGTAATTTATCATTTCATCATCATTACAAGAAAATGCAAAACAATACTGAGAAATATGTAAGATTAACATGCTCTCGCCAATCACGGCAGTTGATATATAAGCATGATAAGCTGTTACTCATAGTAAGTAGCTATGAAACTGGAGAGAAAAAGCCTTATGTGACAGCGGTTGATTCCACGAAGAAACCTACTCGAAGTAACAACGTAAGATAAGGACATGAATGTCAACTGCAGTACAAAGGCTCTATTGTAGCCACAAGGCCAGTGCTCAAAAATGTGATATATGCCATAATACAGAGAATAATTTGACCTTCAGGCAACATTCATGAATTTCAAAGGAAATGTACAGTAAATTTATCTATTGAAGAGGCGATAAGTAAATAGCACTGCTTGAACTGAAGGAGCGCAACCTGACAAAAATGCAAAATGTGATTATGTGAATTACATGGATGTAGAAACATACTCACAGGGAGGAGATCAACACTAGCTCCAGGAGGGGTCTCGAGGGGACCCATCCGCAGCAGCGTCTCCCTGCAAACACAAGGTTTTCAGCCACAGCACATCCAGAGCTGTGGGAGACAATGGAGGGAAAAAAGCCATTAGAGTCACAAATAGGATTTAAGCATTTTAATGGCCAGTGAAATGCAAACAAATTAAATATGTAAATATTCTGGTGAAAGATCAGTATATGAGTATATATACCGAATCTCATTTAATTTTTTATTGAGATGTGAGGAAACTTGACTGTCTTACAGCCAAGGTTCAACAGAGGAAAGAAGTGTAGAAGTGTGGACATGGGACATCTTTCTTAGCTTCTAGTGACTTTAGACAAAAGGAAAAGGCCAGTTACTCTTCTTGTCAGTGATAGGGTGCTGTGGCTGTCCGAGAACAATAAGTGTTTTTATCTTTGATCACAGTGAATTAGATTCACTCACTGGTGTATACTAATTGACCGTGGCATCCATTTTCAACAGCAACTTGTTTTTCCTTTTGGACTCGAAACTGTGTGGGGAAACAAAGATATTAACTACATTTGAGTCACAGTGGAGATGTGCAGTATGGGTAAGCTCAATTATTATATCCTCAGTCTCACTCACTGCATGTGATGCCGCTAAGCTTGAGTAGCTGGGCCTGCATTTTGACACTGTCAGTGACATCCAAATCATCATACTGCCATCAGACGAGGCAGGCAGCCAGTGGATGCCTGGGTGGGATTCACTTCGGGTCCTGCACTGAGGTGCCAGAGGGATTCTGTGCCTGCACTGGCGCAAAAGTAACTTCTGTGGTCTTGCCTTACTGGAAAAGAGGAAAAAAATTATAAAATTAACATGTGCCGAATGCCTAGTGGCCAAATCTGGCGAATACTATGATATTATACTGCTGGGTAAGAAAAAGTTGTCAAATTTAAAATTAAATGTGTAAATCTGAAAATCACAGTGGTGCAATTTCCTAAAATTTATTTTAATATGCTTACCTGCATCTACTATAACTGTCGGGAGAATGCCCATCAGCAGCGGGGGTTTACAAACCGTGTATTTATAAAGATCAAAATACAAAAAGGTAGATGAACAACTTACAGTGAATCTAATTACACATATTATATTGACTAGCTGCATGTCAGGGATTTCTTCTGGCGGAATCTCTGCAGAGATACTGCTGACACTACTGCATAAATGATAATGTATGCTGTTTTGTTACAGAGATGCATCAACTCCACAAAAGACTGCAGATAATGTTTATCCCAGCAACTATTCTGTCTCGTTTCCCTGTTGAATTAGTCTGCTTTGTTGGAGCCTCTGTGCACACACTGTGAATTTTTCAATTTATGAGAACAGATTTGTAATTTTCTGCAGTCCAGTTCGTATAGTCAGTTGTCTGCACTGGACGTTTGTTGCTGGAGGTGTAGTTATCTGAAAGTCTAGAACAACACCTATGTGTAGTGCAGCACAACCTTATATCAATATATCTGCCCGTATGTTTGTTGTACAGCCCCACTAGCACCTGAAATGACATGATGTGTGCTCCAAACACTGAACTAGGTAAATTGACTAAAGTGGTACCTTGTTCATAAAGGTGCGGACATACGTAGAGATATTGAAGGGACAACCCCTCCCTCAGACATGCCACATACTGACAAAGTAAGTTCATCACAACTGAGAGCCAAGTGGTGGTGCAGAGCCAGCTCCACAGTCACCTCTGCCTGCTGCCTCCCTCCTGAAACAAAAGAAAGAAAAGCCAAAGTGAATTGTGTGTAAGAGACATGAGAGGTAATAAAAATATTCCTGAGTAACAACAAATAACATAATAATGCTGCATGAAACTGAAAGACATAAGTATTCATACTTAAACCCGTAAGAACATATTCATACCTATTTAGATTGCCAGGTTTCCATAGCTTTATCAGCAACAGTATATCTTGAGGTTACGATGAAAACTTTGAATGTTCTGTGAGCCCAACAAGGTTAAAACCAAATTTGTTTGAGATGGTGAGCAAGCTGGATCGTTCTTGGCAAATCCTCAGGGGCCTCAAAAACTCTTGCTTTCTTCATCTGTGAAACTGAAAATCCTAAAAAAAAAAAACAAAAAACAAAGACAAGCACCGTTTGTTGCTTCATTTTGACCAGTTATGGGTGGTGACAAATACAGGTCAGGTCAATAACTGCAACAAACTGAACAGGAGGAAAAACAAAAACGCCTGATAGCTTTTAACTTGATAACACGGCTTGTGCGCTTACAGACGTTAACAGCCAGTGAAACACAGAAGCGGCATACTTACTTTTCATATGAACCTTTAACACCAATTTGGTTATTTGTTGAGAATACAGGTGCGAAACTTCAAATCAAAGAAGTTAGAAACCTTTGGGAACGTTATGATCGTCATGTCACGTAAGCTGAAGTAATGATGCTAAACTTGTTTATTACTGATTTAGTGAGAATTCAAAGTATTTAATTACTTTATTTCACATACACAGACAGTTGTTAATTAACCATTTCAAGTCCGCATTTATCTGTCAAAGTGCACATTAACTAAATGCTAATAATTACCGTGCTAGCTTACAAAGTGGAAGGACAAGTAAATGTAGCGCTTTATCCTGTGAGAGCTTTTACTGGAGTATCATCTTTTAATCGTGTTTAGACTGTATGTGTTTCTGTATTTTTGGGTTAGGTTAACTCAAGCGACCTAAGCCCGGGCAGCTAGCTAACCAGCTAAGCTAGCTAACCATAACACAGGAGAGACTGCTAGCAAACGTGCTCAGATGTGCTAACCTGTCCAACATAACTTACGGATAACAAAGCCTACCTTCATTTCCCTCTCGGGAGGGTGTCTGTGTCGTCACTCATTCTGGAGGGGCAGAAGCTGTTGGTTTCCCCAGTCGATCTGTTGTATCAGTTTATTTCTTCCTAGTCTTTTTGAGACTGATGGTTCTGGTGAGCCATTAATGAACACAGCTGCACACACACACCGCGGCGCGATTTTTGTCGAAGAAGAAACGTCATCGCTACGTAAGGACGTTAGTAGATGCCTGAGCGTCCAGAGACGAACCTGGAAGCTCATGCAAACCCCGTTCACAAAAATGGGGACAATATCTGATTTAATTTGCAACGGGGATTACAGTCGAAACACTAAAATACATTTAGCTCCTAGAGCGATTTAAAAAAATACTCAATTTATGAAGAAAAATGAGTGACAAATCACAAAGAACACACTTTCACCACAGTATTACTCTACTTACTCCATCCTGCTGGAATTAATAGTATGTAACAGTGACGAGGAACAACAATGCAAATGT
The DNA here is from genome assembly GCA_033238685.1 of Lates japonicus. Taxonomy (NCBI): domain Eukaryota; kingdom Metazoa; phylum Chordata; class Actinopteri; family Centropomidae; genus Lates; species Lates japonicus. Next base: position 7,718,740 of record BRZM01000021.1, on the reverse strand, counting down.
TGACAAATTGATTTTTCAATTCTTATTGTGGCTTTCAAAACAAATGTAAGTGCTGAATGTTAAAGTTGTTTACAAAATATTGTAGAGGGAGGAATGATTGCCCTGCCCTCTTGACTATGTCCTGCTTATATTTATGTGAATCAGAATTAATAATCGAAGTTTATGATCATTCTAGCAAGTTATACAGATCATAAAGATGTATATATGCTCTTTATTGTTTTCTGTATTTCTTCTACATTTCTTTTAAAATAAACATCTGAAGTAAGTTAATTTGGATACATTTGATCAGTTCGAAATCTGTACTTTCAGTATCTTCCCAGATGTTCTCCTACCACCACCACTGAGATTTTTGAAAATACCAGTCACAAATTTCAGGTCACCAACCAGTCTGCAATTTCTACATGAACTAAACACACTGACTTCTTCAATTGCCTTTGAGAATTCGAGTGAAACCCTTGGCAAGACTTAATATTAATTTTATATATTTCTCCATACAATAGCACACATTGTGGGGCAACTACTTTACTGTGTAGCACCTCTTTACTTGCATTTTGGACAGTTATGTATTTCTGCAATACATTACAACTTACCAAAACTTCTTAAGTAGGTCCTCAGTGGCAGAAATCTTTTCAAGCAGGATCCTCTTGTCGCAACAACAGGTATTTGGAGGTCAACACTGAATAAATCCTGAAAGGTAGCACTGCTATTTTTCAAAAGAAATAAACCTAATAACATTCAGAGACAAAGAAAGAGGAGGAGAGCATGTGGTGAAGTAAGGACTTTTGTTAAGCAAGATTTTTCTGTATTGCATTTAGAAATCAGGTACTCTTGGACTACAACTGGTGGTGGCAAATACCATGATGGGAATGAAGGAGTGGATTCTTGGCACAACATCGTGTAATAACTGCATTTTGTTGTATATATTATTGATGCTTGGTGGAAGGAAACATAACATTTAACATTTTCATTTTTAAACAGAAAGCAGTGTCGACACTGAAATTGTCCCATCCCAGTTTGCCTGGTCCAAGCCTGTGGATAGTGAAAAAACGTTACCATGATCAAAGTGTGGGTTGCATGATAAGATCCTCTTTTGTCCGTGGACTCTAGAGGTTATGAAAACTGAACTTAGGGACAGGATGAAGTTCGGCCCGCAACTTCTGAAACATCACAGATATATGGTCCATGTCAACATGGAACAGCTCTGTTCCGCAACCTGGGTATGAGTAACATATCAGTCGGTCCTTGTTGAGAGACACACACACTTAAAACCAAAGAGGCTGGGGTTAACATCATAACGTCCCCTCGACTCTGGGAAGTAAGCTAGCAGAGAGACCAAAGCAAGCTGGAGAAGACAAAGCAGATAGCAAGAGCACAGCAAGTCATGTCAGATCTCCCATAGTGCACATACAGATCTCATCTCTATTCTGATTGACAAGCTCTGAACATGGCTTTAGAAGTTCGTATCCCCAGTCCACCTGACCCTCTGTCAACTCTTTATGTTTCCTTTCTTTTCTTTCATTTTTCTCTGCAAAGTAGTTCTAAGTGCTGGCATTATGTTCAAGGACAAACATACACATATAAACTTTTTAGTGCATTTTCTGAGTCTGCTGAAGGTTCAAAATGCACACTTTCGACTAGGTAGTTAGTCGACATATTCCTGTCTTTTAACACTACTTTGCTGTCATTATTACAAGAGATTCAACTGCGCAAACATTCAATAAAAGGCCAGGGGTGTGTGTGAGATAAAAATACAACCCTACTCATTGCAAGACTCCACAGTCTTTGTTTGCTACTTGGTGACAACAGTTATTCAGCATAAATACATGGTGCATAAAAGATCGGAAGAGGTTTCATCGGGGTTAGAGTGAGTGTCTGAATAGCATGCATTTATGATACAAGTGTCTTTGCATATAAATGTATTGTTTTTAAGATAAACCGATGTGGAGCAAAAACTATTGTGTCCATTAGTTTTACAGTAATAGGGGATGAAAATAAGAAAGTGAGTAACAGTTTATTTACAAGGAGGTTTGTGAAAATAGGATCTTTTCAACCAACAAAGCATCCTTGATCTTATTTGTCATTTTCTGTGATCATGCAGATAGGCCGCTTGAATACAGCAACAGACAAACTCTTGTCATAACTGAAAAAAAGAGGCACTTAACTCTGTTTGCTGCGAAGGAGACACCGGTTTCAATCAAAACATGTCAAATAAATAACAGTACATACAATTTTACAGGACTTTTTTTTTGGATCAGCCACCTCAAATAGAGTTCATCCTCCCAAGGGGTTAGCCATGACATTCTCTGAGAATCCACCCTCAGTTATTAGTGCAACATCATTCATGATCAGAATTCCAACCCCTGCACAAGAAAAGACAAAAGACCCAAAGCAAGAGAAGCAAGAAAGAAAAAAAAAGTTGCTATTTTTTGTCCAGGTTGGACATATTTTCTTGACTAAAGAACTGTGAAAAGAATGAGCCTGAAATGTGAACACATCCGGGAAATACATTAAAATGTATGTATGTGTGACTATTTTGAGGAAGACTATTCAAGTGAAATTTCAAAAAGCCTCATCCTAAATGTGATAAAAAGGGTGAACCACCTATCTACTACAATGAATATATGTTGAATTTAGTTTCATTTTTTTGTGTGTCACTCCAGGAGATCCAGATCGTTACTGATTAGCTGCTGAATGTATCTAAGTGCGGTAAACCTCTTTAACTCAATCAGCACTCTCCCTGGGCAACATGATGGTGGTCTAAAGTGAAAATGAATTATGAATAAATTACACTACACTGAACAAAGGTTCTGAGGCCAATTTTTTTGTAAAATATAATTTTAATAAAGGAAAAAAAAAAAAAAACCTCTGTCAGTGTCATTCTCCAGTCCTTTGTCTTTTTACTCCCTGAACATAAAGGTTCACATAATAACATCCACACCCACACAGTCACAGTCAGGCACTTTCTCCACACCCTTTATCACTACAGTGGAGTATATCAGTGTGTCCCACCTGTGTCCAATCACGCTTTGTTTTGGTGAGGTTCAAACTTTCACATTCCTCTAAGTTGAAAGAAAACAGATCTTAGTAAAACCAAAAGCACAGATTTATAGTGCAAGAAAATACAAAGAAAAATAGATTCAATGTTTCGTCATACTTACTGCTCTGTGGAGACCAACAGTGGAATACAGGGGTTTCAGTTTTGGGGCGGTGGCAGGCCAGTTAGTTTCTTTATTTTGTAATCTAAAGTAATTAGCCAGCAATTACATAGCCTACATTATGCATTTTGGGAGAAGACTATTACCTTGGTTTGAGAAAATCACAAGTGCAGGTGATCCTCTCAAAGACCAGTAATTAAGGTAGCAACTCCAACAAACAACTGGATACCTTATTATTATTTATTTTTATTTTTTTTTTACAAGAGCAGCTTTGGAACTGAAGCTTAATAAATTAAAAAATGAATTAAGAAATAACTAGCTAAACCTTAAGTGAATCTTTACCAAGAAACTTTTCAGGATCTCTTGGTTCTGTGAGAACACATGAGTCATTTCAACATTAAAGAACATATATATAACTGTTGGGATAAAGATAGTATAAACAATAGAATAATGAAAGCTTGTACTTGAATCTCGCTCAGTATTCTACATATTGAAATGCTCCTTGGGTGTTTGTCACATTGGAAGACCTGTTCACATCAGATTTTAAAAAACCAAAATCACTAAAAACCCAAAAGTGTAAATCAATAAAGCTCTAGGTTAAGACAATGTCAAACCACAGATTATATGTTTTGTATTATGGCCTGTTTATAAGAGTATATACAATTGAGAAAAATGATCGTATAAAAAAAGGAATTCAGTATTTTATCATATTCAATGAGGCTTGAGCTATTAAGCAGTGCTACGGTTACATTCATCCATCATCTCAGCCATTCGGTCTGGCCCTGTTTCATCTGGCAGATCACATTCTTCCAACAAAAAGAAAAAAAAAGAAAAAGAAAAAAACTCTCAAAACATCATTATTATTACCCTGGTGCAATTTTAACCTGTGTTTCTTGTGCAGGGCCATCTTAAAGCTTTCCCCAAAAAGAATCCCTGAAACAAGACCCGTAGAACACAGACAGAGAATAATCTGGCCCTAACTTCTTTGAAGCATTAACAAACCAATCAAATATATCAAGGGCATGAACTGTTGTTATTTTCTGGTTACTTGTTCATTTATTATCTCTTTCTGCCGTGGAAAACACTCCACGCCCCCAAAAACTACAGATCACTAGCCAAAATGGCGGTGGCTGAAAAATAACTTTGTGGTTCATTAATTTGTTAGATTTGTGGTCTGATCTTGTGATTAAATGCTGGTTTGACTGCTGAGCAGGGAAAAAGTGAAAGAAAAAACATACAACTTTAGTGTATCTTTCAAAATCAATGCAAAACAACAAAAGAGCTGTTTGGATTTATGTCTATGCATGCTTGAAAAGCGTGAAAATATATCAAAAAAAAAAAAACAGAAAAAGAAAGACTAAAACAAATACGGTTTAGAAGTGGCTGTTGAGCTTTGCCTCATGCCACCAAAACACCCACACCCACACCTTCCATAATATAAAACGGTCATGCGTCAGAGACCATTTGTTTCTTTTAAACCCATAATACCCGTAAATAAATAATCAGGGTGATGTGGAGGGAAATTCAGTCTTGAGTACAGGCATGTATTGCCAAACTCCTTAGTTTGGCAACCACGCCTAAACTTTTTACTTTATTTATTTATATATTTTTGAAATTACCAAATGCAATAAGCCAGCAGAAATTGCTCTTATAGGTTTATTCAATAATTTACCCCAACAACCTCCACCCCCAGGAAAAAAAGAAAATGAAAAAACATTATGGAAGCGGGACTATATGTAGTATTGGTGCCAATCACACCACCATCAAGGGTGAAACAATTAACTTCTCTGGCATTTCTTCTTCTACCACTTGGTGTAGTCACGCTTTCTTCTTACTACTCCACAGTCAATCTCCTCTACCAGTGGTGACAGTCGCTCTGTAGTAAAAAGAGGCGGATCGAGGTGGGTATTGTGTCAAACACAGTCAATCGGGTCACCAGGTCAGTTCTAACATGTGTCAGACTGAGGTCTGTGAGGTGGAAAAAAGTTCTTTTCGCGTATTAATGGCATATCTTGAGAGCAACAGTAGCTGTTTTCTTACTTAGATGCAGGTTTATTGGCTTTGTTGTCGTTGTTTTCGATAATTCTCTGTATCCACTGTTTGTATACATGCATGCAAACTTAGTTTTAGTGCATGTTCTTGTTCATGTCTCTCTGTATCTCCAAGACAGAAATGACATGATTTAAAATGATTATTTTCAGGGTTAAAAACATCATTACATTTTTTGATTATTTTTTTTTTTTGTGTGTGTGTGGTGTATTTTCAATTCATTACTGCGGATATTAGCAATATTTTAGTATCATAAGGTGGGAAATGTGCATGCGTGTATGTCTGTATGTGTGTGTTGTTGCGGGAGGGAGGGGCATCTGGGCAGACACAGGCATACTTGTTGACAATCCTAATCTAATGTGGAATAGACAGAAGTAGCGTGAAGAACAACTCGTAGATGAATTGTTTCTTAAGATTATCGAAGAAGTCTTTAACTTTCCCAGAAAAACCTTTGAGTCATCTTTACCATAGAAATGATGTGCTGTTTAACAGGAAATAATTGTTAAGTTTAATGGTGCTGATACAATTACTTGACCTTTAATTATAATACAATCTTTGTTATACAGTATATCACACATATATATCATACAACAATATATGATGTAAAGTGGTCAAACACTGCAAAATAAGCTGCTTTTAAAGAGAGTTGTGTTTCTCTGACCTGTGTTTGTAAGGTTACACTGGGTTATTTTTGTACACACCGCTTTCCAAGAAAATGAGATCATTTCACAAACCATTATACGCCTCAATAAACTGCCAAAACGGCTGTTGCTTTGTAATGCACTGAAATCATGAATCATTACAGCCATTCGTTCTGCTAATAGGGCTTTTGTATGCTCATGCGGAATTGCTGAATACCGAGGTAAATACTGAATATATGAAGAAAAAGGTGGAGCAAAATCATTGATTTTTGATGTGCTAATGCCATACCTGTGTCTACCTCTACTATCAGTGTTCTACTTCACTATCAGTAGAAATAACGGCGTGTACGCAAGCTTGCGATAATGGCGCATGCATGTGACAAATTCCTGTTAGTAAGATCTCGGCGCAGCTTTTGTTACTTGATAATTCCTGTGTCAAAGGAAGCACGGATGAGGAGGAGGAGGAGAAGAAAGAGTGGTGGACGAGATGCAGGAAAAATGTGGTGTTAAGCAGATTTCACAATGTGAGAGAACAGCCCAAAGGACATTCACTGTCCATTCACCCTCAGACCTTGTCCAAAACTTTCCGCCCCTGCTCAGGCGGCGTGTCGCCACAGCACCACCCTTCGGCCCAGGGATCAAAGTTAGGCGCCCCAAAGAGATAAATCCTCGCCTTCTAACCGGCTTCGTCCTCGTCTTCCTCCTGCTCCTCTGGGCGACTCCTCCTTCACCTTAAGCCTTGACCTCACGCCCATGCCCCAGACCTGGGCTGCCCTCTCTATCACTTGAGTGGGGTGAGTCCTGAGAGGGGTCCTTGATCTGGATACAACCTTTGCTCAGGGTCTTGAAGTCAGGCTCAGCGGGAGGGAACCCCGGCAGGGGCACCCAGTGCCAGGCAGACCCACAGCAGCACCCATGCCATTTCCAGCCGGTACACCTCATGCCATCAGGCGGCATGGACTGTCTTGGGCAACCAATAAACTGCCATTGACGGACCATACCAGCGTTTGTGCACATCGGCAGCTGTAGTCCACATTCATTTGGCGCTCTCCTTGAAGTTAGGGGTTGAAATTTTGACAGTAGACTGTAAAAGGGCTGTAACCTCATGTCAGACTCCATTGTATTCTTTGGAAATACTGTCACATATATGAAATGATTTGGACAATAAACCTACGTTTACAGCGTTGAGGACCCTGCTGTCAGGGTTTCCTACTGGGATCACCTGGTAGAACGGATACCTGTCCCACAGCTATTGGCTAAAGTGTTTCTGCAAGGACACAGAGTCAACACCAGGGGGCAGAGTCAACTGAACACAGCAGTGGGCAAACATAGAACACATTAACTAACCATTTGCTACAACGGCACAGATGGAGTGTGAAAGTTGGTTTGTGACAACTGTGGTTGTGTTGAAGAGTCATACACAGAGCTCAAATCTTACAGTAGGTCCTTAAAGACTGATACAAACTGTCCTCTTTAGTTGAACACATCTTTGTACTCACTATCAAAGAAGTGGCTGTGAGCGGCGGAGCAAGACTTTGTGTTTGATACACGACACATAGATGACAGTTCATCAGCCAGCCTCGATCATGAACACCTGTGTGCCTGTGTAGCAAGAGGAAAGATCTGCTGAAAGCTGCTCATAATACAACCATTTCTTTGTCTTTGAAGACTCTAGAGCTTTGCATCTTTTTCTCTGTCTCTTTTACTTACAGTACCAATTCATCTTGTGATCCTTTTCAAATTCATGTTCAAGGAGATCTTCAATGGGTTAAACAAAGTTTAAGCTGTACATAGTGGAATCCGCGAAAACTGGGAAGGAATCCCAAGTTAAAGGGCCATAAAAGCAGCACCCTAGTATTTGGTTTCCCTTTTCTTTATAATACCACTCTGTCTCACATGTGTGTGTTCCATTCTGTTTCTAATTCAATTTTATTCGATCTCTGAATTGAATATGACCATGTGAAGTAACTGCTGATCTTGTTCCTGCACATTCACACAACTAGTGCACATATCATTGTGTTTGGCTCAAGTCGTGTTCCATGAAGCACACTGAGGAAGTATTCAGACTCCCATTATTTTGTCTGAAAAGATTCAATATTAAATTGATTCAGCTTTTTTTTTTTGCCATGCTCCATTGAGGGTACTGATATATTAGCTACATGTTGAGCAGGCTGCTCCTCTTTGAAAGTCTCTGGTCTGACGGCTGAAGAGCTATATCTGGCAGTTGAACCAAAGAGTTCCAAGTTTTGTCTCATCGCCCGCAAAAAAATCTTTTTTCCTCATGCTCTCAGAGCCCCTCTGAGAACCATTTGTCAACTCACTGCTTTGTCCTTGTACTCCCAAAGGGACTGTCTAGTCACTCTACCATAAAAGGCCTGATTGATGGCTACTGCAGAGATGATTTGTCTTCTGTCATAGTCTTTGTCTCTGCAGAAACTCTCTGTGCATCTTTGTTTTATGTCTTTCAGACAGACACACAGTGGCGTGGGTCAAATCTGTTATGGCGGTAAATCTGAATTCTCAATACACACATCATCCTGACCTTCCACTGGATCCCTGGACAGGCTGTTACAAGGGATAAGAATTCAACTAAATGTTATTGATCTCTAAATCTGGTTAGCCAGGTCTTTTAATTACATGCTGGCACTGATGTGCTTTTATATTAGAACTAGACTGTGAATATATGGGTGATGACCAGGTCAGCATTCTCCTCTGGGTCAAATGCAGGTTGAATACATGAATCCCTGGATGTGGGGGATATTAGAGGTCTACTGGGTTGTGGGTTGCCTCCCCAGTCAATGGCCTCTTGCTGATCACTGATTATGTATTTATCATTTTTTTGTTTTGAAATTCACTTAACTCTAATTCAGCAGCTTTTGAGTTTTAAATCATCTAAATGCTGTGAGGTACATAGGCCACCAGCTGCCAATTCCTTCTCCCAGGGTCCCCTCAATTGGCCAGGCTTAGGGTGGCAGCGGTAGCCTATCTGGCTGATGAGGCTCGCGGGCAGGCGCCACCGGGTCGGCGGATCAGCACACAGTTGCGGTTCTCCAGAGCCAAGACTGCTTATCTCTCACTGTCCTGGACTGATGAAGCGGCGAAACAGAAGAAGTTCAGGCGGGATTTTTCTAAAAAATCAAAAAGGGTTTTGTGTTACACAGCAAAGTAGGAATGAATAGCGTGTCTGGCGGTACTCCATTGATCAGACTATAAACTGCAAAAAGCGAAGTTATACTCCCATCCGCATACCCTCTGTGTCCCCTATTTAGATGGGGCTGCAAAATTTGAGCTAGTAAAACGATTGAGTTAACCAATCTCCTTCAAGTTTGTTTGTGTTTCATAAATGTTTTAGAGCATTGCAGATGTATCCCCGAATGAAGTCATGATGCTGCATCGGCAACTTCGGTTTTGGAGGGGACAGATCCAGAGCTGGGTGTTGAGTTCTTACTCACAAAATTGTTTCCCGGCTAACCTCTAAGATGACTTGGGGTGTATGCATGCACACACCTCCTCTTGACACTTACACACACACACACACACACACACACACACACACACCACACAAAGGAAAAGATGTGAATGGTTCTCAAATATCCCACAATGTCACCTGGGGTGCTCTGACTGAGGGTGCAGATAGAAGTGGATTTCTTAAAATATCTGAAACTCTAGAGTTTGACAAGCCTGTGTGATGCCTTTGAGCTGCAGGATGCCTGAAATGATGGAAAGGGTGTATGTGTGTGTGTGGCGTGCATGTAATTTGAGTTTGTGACGAACCACCGGTGCTAAGTCATAAATGTTTAGTTGTATGAATGCAAACACGTGTGAAAATAGCATCTCTTCCTGCATGTGTGGGCAAATGTACACTAGTATGAGGTGTGGTTTAAAAAAAAATGACTAGCAGTACAGACCAGCTGTTGTAGCTGCGATAAGAATGTGTTGTTGGTCACGATGCTTGCTCAATCATAACTCCATAAAGCTATCTTTATGCTGAGAGAACCCACACACACTGGAGCACAACATCCTGCTTTTCAAGATCGCCAAAGATACATGATTTATGAAAGATTAAATAATATAACTGGGATTAAATGAATGTGCATCAGTGTTTTTTTTTTTTTTTTCCTCAATACATAACAGAATCTGGACATGAACAACAAAACCCCTACATTTATGATTTATATATTCTGCAAGTCATGCTGAGTTTACTTTTAGATTGGTGATATCAAATGAATTTCATCCATCTGAGCCAGGGGCAATTGAAATAATACTTAGTCAGATCTTACGCGAGCTAGAAAGATAAAATTGATGCAGGATTGCCATTGAAGTTGTCTTGTTAGCATTTTCTCATTTGTTACACCTTAAATCTACTTGAGGTAAATGCTGTAAAAAGTTAGTGTCCTTGAGTTTGTCGTGAGTAAAAATGTAATATAAATTTTTGAAAATAATGAGAATATACTTGCATTTGAGGCGTTTTTAAATAGTTACATTTTTCAGAAAGGCTCAATGATGAGTAAATGCCTCTGGTGTTTGAAATACACCTGAGCATTGCAACTTTTCACAAGGTTTATAAAAAACATCAATATAACAATACTTTCACTCCGTGAAATAGATGGCGATCCATAGAGATGACTGTAGGCATCCTCTGTTATCCGTCATGGGAACTCTTCCTCGAACTCCTGTCACCTCATTCTGGTAGGATGTGGGACTGTCAGTGGTGGGCAGGCTGGACGCTCAGGACTGGATCTTTCAACTCCCGCTCCTCCTCCTGCTCCCTCCGCCAGCCCATGAAGAAGGTGGTAAGGAGGCAGACCGAGGGGACTGGGGTCCTCCGGCTGTCGTGTAGAACAGCGAGCTGGCCCGCCCGGCAGGCTCCCCAGCTCGAGCGGAATCTTGCCATGCGTCGGTGTAAAATCAGGGGTTGGGTAGCCCCCCTTCTAGTTTAATCTTCACGCTGTGGCAAGAGCAGGGATGGAGACCAGCCGGGGTTCCCAAAGAGGCGGCCCACGGCTGGGCGTTTGCCATTGACCAGAGGACTCTGCGGTTCGGATCTGTTTCCTCTAAGGAGACCCCGCTGTTCTGCCGAGTCACAGTGAAATTGAGTTGGCTTTTGAACATTGGGTCCATGCCTCTTTCAACTATATGCTGAATTTGGAGTAGCCAGCTGTGTACATGACCACCAGCTGTTCGCTTCTTCATTGCTTCCCTGTGTATGAAAGTGAGGATGCTCAAAGCAAGCAGGTGTTAATGAGCTGAGACAGCTCAAGCTGGGTCTTGGTGGAGCTGCTGAAGGGGTCCGCAGTAGAGCTGCTGGCAGCCAAAAAGCAGCCAGGTGGGCTTTGAGCATGACCTGGTTGATGGAAATAACAGGAGAACAGAAAAAAAAGAAGTTGAGGAAATGTCGATAAGGAATTCTAACAGTGTTTCAAAAGTTGCTGTAAATTATAAATCTAGGAATTTACATGCTATAACCAACCTTTGACCAGGATGCGGATACATCATGATGATGTCCCAGCAGGCGCTGCTCATTCAGGGCCAGAACTGTGGCTCAAAGTTGAGATCTCCACATGGAGCAGCTGGGACATGATGGCCGAAGGAAAGAGGAAGATGGGGGTTTCAGATATTCACTGCAGACTCTGTGTCACTGAGAGAGAAGGCATCTGTAACAAGAAAAAAGAGAGAAAGCGTAAGAGGGGTGTTGGAGAAGAAACACAGTGTTAAAGAAGGAGTGAATAGAAAAATCGTGAAGAGATGAAAAAGACTTGTACCAGAGGGAGGTAGAGGCGAAAGGAGAAAATTGAAGAACCTTAAAAGAAGCAAAGAGCAAGAATGAAAATAGAGTTGAGATGAAGTGAGAAAATGAATACAGTTGAAGAAGAAGTGAGAGGTGTGTGAAAGAGAGATGGATATGCGGAGATGGTGGGTGAGAGAGTGGAAGGCAGGAGAGAGAAAGGAGGAGTCAAGTCAGGGAAAAAAAAAACTAAATACAATGCCGTGCCTACTGTACATGAGAACGTTGAAATACCTTGAGGCTATGTTGTTTTACATGATTAAAATTCCGGGATGCATTACACTGCATAATGCATCATTAACAATTCTCCTGCGAACAGATGACCTATAAGTCCAGCCATGTCAACAACTTTTTTCCTCTCAAACACTGAGCACAACCACTTTTTCATGTCACGGTCCCGAGGTCCTCCTTCATTTCGCTAACTCTACACCTCTGTCAGCGTTTGTCCTCTTTCTGAACTCCAGCTAGAAAACAAAACAACGCAACACACAATTTGATATCAACTTTGACGGCTCCCCTCACTCCTTCTCAGTAGCATTCTCCAGGCATATCTGCACCTTCTTCCCTTCCCTCAACCTTGTGTCACTGTTTTTTGTTTTGTTTTTTTCTCTCCCTAGCTACCACACACACACACACACCTTGTACATATATATAGTTTCATTAGGCAATGCTCAAGAACAGTTTCAGGAATACAAGCTGAAAAAAAAAAATGTCACCGCCTCTCTCTCTCTCTCTCTTTCTCTCTCTCCTGCACTTTCTCTCTCTCTCTCTCTCCTCCCATGCCTCCATACAGACAGACATGCACTCTAGCTGCCATAAAAGTGTGTGTGCATAAAGACTGCTCCACAGCACTGTGCATGGGGAAATTACCAATGTACTCTGACATGCAAGCTCACCTGGAAAACCAGCACGACTCTCCCCTCTGCTAACAGTATCTCTGCCTCACTCACACACACACACACACACAAAGTGCTCACTGCTCATTATCCAGACAGTTCTGAAGCCTGTGGCTAGTCTCCTGGTTTAAAGACAAACCATAGACCTTGGCCTAAACACAAACACACACACACAGACAAAAAAAAAAACACACCAGCAGCAGCAGCAGCAGCAGCAGCAGGAGCAAGCGGGACCAGGACAGAAGAGGAGTAGTTAGAGATGGAGAGGCTCTGATGTACTTTTCCGTGGTCGACTCTCTCTTTCACTTAAAAGTGTCATTCCCACTGTTTCAAAAAGATGATTCTATCTCTCTGCTGTCTGACTGAGCGCCTCTGTCTGTCTTCCCCAGCCTATCTTCTATCTCTATATCCTCAAAGGCCATTCTCTCTGCTCACGTTCTGGCGCTTTAATAAACCTCCCCTCCTCCTGTCATTATCTTCTCTCTCTGTTTCTCTCCTCTCTCTCTATTCTCCAAAGGGGTTGAATTCAACAGGGTGCCGCTGTGAGAGAGAGAGTGAGCAGAGAGAGAGGGAGTGTGAGAGAGAGAGAGAGAGAGAGGAGAAAGAGAATGGGGAGAAAAGAAGCAGAGCAGAGCTTGAATCAATGATGAAAGGTGGGAGGCTCAGTGTGTGCTTGAGTGTGTGTGTGCGCATGTGTCTGCGCGCGTGTGTCTGATCAATGCAGTATCTATACGTCGCAGGGAGTGGGAGGGAGAGAAAAACACAGGCTACAGTTACAGACGGAGACAGAGACTGGGCAGAGCTAGAGAGAAGCAAAGGAGGGAGGGAGGGGAGTTCGAGACAGAGAGAAATCATTTGAGGACAGTACAGTGAGAAAGACAATTAGGTTGGAAACAACTTCGCCACTTGCCCTGGACACAGATGCCTATATGGTCTAATAGAAAAGAGAGATGACTAAGACAAAGAGAAATGAAAACAGCTCACAGAGGTCCCAGCCACCATTGAGTGGTGGAGCTGGGCAGTGACTTCTGAAATCCTGTTTTGACATAGGTGCAGGAACGTGCGTCAGTGGTCATCTTAGCAAGCAAAGCTTTACTAACTTGGAAAGCTTTAGCTATACTACAATGCAGTAATCCTCTAATCCTCCCAATTATAGAATAAAAAAAAAAGGTTAATCAAAGCACAGTCTTTCATTTTTTGAGGTATTTCCCATTTTCTTCTTTAGACAATAGTTAAAAAAAGTTTTACTTTTGAGCAAGTGTGTTTTCTCTGAATCATGCGGGGATAGCCTCTCTGCCAAACACCTACACACAAGTAGAAAGTAACTGTCTTCACCTTAGAACTTCTTTGTATTTCTACATGAATTGATAAATTGAATGATTAATTTCGCCTCAGCTCGGTGGCAGCTTATTCAGGTGGCGTTTCTGTAAGTTTTTGTTTGTTGCCCATAAACCCTTTGATCCATGCCCTAATATAGATAATGTCTGTAAAATAGTACAAATGGTGGTATATATTATAATAGGGACAGTGCCAAAGTAGGATGGTGCATTGCTGGCATAAACGTTGTTTTAGGCCTCAGTGATCATGACTGGAGGATATGACGTTGGATGGTGATTCAGAACAGGTTTTAGGAAGCTTTGCTAACGGTGTGATATCTGCGACTTTGTATGAACACACATGGTGGTACCACAAAGAAGCACAGCTAAACAGACGAATCCTTTACGCACTAATGCAAACAGACATTTACACATTCCCCTGTTTTCTACACGCCCTTTTACACACATATATAGTCCAGGTAATCTCTCTGTGCCTCAGCAATACATTCTGTTGTTTGTCTGTCTGTCCCTGTCTGTGAACCACACCACTTCTTGTCCATCGGTCCGTTCCATCAGCTATTGTTACTGTGTGTGTACATCACTTGTCTTGCTTTCTCCCTCTCTCCTGTTCTCTATCCTTCCCCGCCCACCATGTAGCCCGTAAC